>JARDYH010000008.1:94553151-94988151 GCA_029215795.1 Anniella stebbinsi | reverse complement strand
CTAACGCACGGTCAGTACGTTATTTACCCCCCCCCCCCCTGCTTAATATGTCGTCCGAACTGAGCCATTGTTTCCCCTCAACTCTAAGGAGTTGCACTGGGTGTTAGAAGAGGAGGAAGGCCCAGAGCCGAAGCAGAGGCACTGTATGTATAAATGCGTGCTTGTGAGTGTGCATCATTTATTTATTAAATTTACATCCCTCCTTTTTTCCTCCGAGGAGCTCAAGGCGACATACATGATCCTCCTCCGCTCCGTTTTATCCTCACAACAACAACCCTGTGAGGTACGTTAGGCAGAGAGAATCAGTGGCTCCATTCAGAAGACACCTTAAACTATGGCTTTAACCATGGTGGTTAAGCCAGAAAGCAAGGCCCTGTTCAGAAGACACCTTCAACCATGGCTCTGACCACGGTGAAAAAGGCAAAAAACAAGCCTTATTCACCATGGTTAAAGCCATGGTTTAAGGTGTCACCTGAATGGGGCCAGTGACTGGCCCAAAGTCAACCACAGCTTCATGGACAAGTAGGGGTTAGAACCCGGATCTCCCGATTCCCAGTCCAACACTCCAATCACTATACACACGCATCGCGCCCTCTGCCCCCCAAGCTATTCTCGCAATATACAAAGCAAAGGAGAATTCTGTAGTTTTGTTTTCGTTTTTGAAGTTTACACAAATAGGTTTAAGAATCATAGATACATAGAATAGTAGAGTTAGAAGGGGCCTATAAGGCCATCGAGTCCAGCCCCCTGCTCAAGGCAGGAATCTACCCTAAAGCATCCCTGGTAGATGGCTGTCCAGCTGCCTTCTGAAGGCCTCTCATGTGAAAGAGCCCACCACCTCCCTAGGTCATGGGTTCCATTGTCGTATTGCTCTAACAGTAAAGAAGTTTTTTCCTGATGTCCAGTCAGAATCTGGCTTCCTGTAGCTTGAGCCCATTATTTTACAGTACCTTTTGATCTCAGAGCACTCGAGAGCAACGACTGGGTAGCATATCACATCCCGAATACAGCAGTATATTGCATTTGACTGAAAGTACAGCTGGGCGAGGGATCAGCAATTCAACGTGATTGGGGAGGGCAGGGCAGCCGTATTGTGCATACTGCTTCTGAAATGCAGAACCTGCCCAACGCTTCTGCCCCAAAGGGACATGCTTTTGCAGGGCTGAATGGCATGCGCAGCGCCTCCTCCAGTTGCAAAGCCACGGGCGTAGCCGGGCAGCAAGTCTGGTGGGTCATTTTGTCCAAGAAGCAGCCTGCCAAATGCCTCTGGGACCTCACAAGCAGGACAAGGAGTCTTCCTCTGTTATTTGCCCCCAACCTCCGATAACCAAAGGTACACTGCCTCCACACATGGAGGCTCAATTTAGCCATTATCGCTAAGAGAAGAGAAGACGTCTACTGATGGCTAATCCTTTTTCTTTCAATATACCAACCTAAAGTTATGGCCATGAACATCTTTGTGGTGGTGACTTCTATACTGGAATTGTGCGTGGCATGGAGGAATACTCCCTTTTCCTCGTCTCGAACTGCCTGCCAATCCGCTTCATTGGCAGAGCAATCCTATGCTTGTCTACTCAGAGTTAAGCACCACGGAGTTCAATGGAACTTTCTCCCAGGTAACTGAACGTGGGGACTGCAGCCTGAGCGGCCCTAAATTTTAACAATGCGCAAAGGGAAACAAACACCCACAAAGACCATCACATTTTAGTCTTCCTATAAAGATCTTTTTTTTTATCTTCAGTTAAACAGTTTAGCTGCTCCTCTTAAGGAAAGTTCTTTTCAACCTTTTGATAAATTTTAGCTGGCATTCTTTGCAGTGGGACAAACACTACATCATCAGCACATCACTGATGTGGCAGCAATGTCAAAGATGCAAAGGATTTCACCCATTTACGAAACACCCTTTAACGGTTCTTAACTGTTAAAAACAGGAGTATTTTTATCTTTTTGTAAGAGCCTATGTGTCTATTCATGCGTCTTTATATAGACCATTTTCTCTGTGTTTGTATGTATGTGCATGTCTCTCGCTTTATGTGTATGTTTCTCTCTCTCTCTCTCTCTCTCTCTCTCTCTCCATGTGCATATACGAGATTCAATCTGGAGCAAGCCTCTGAGAGGCTGGCATTGCAATTTGATTACTACAACCATACTTTTTAACTGCTGTCAAAAGAGACAGCGTCTTGTATAAACAGCTGCCGGAACACATGCCCGCTTTCTGTATTCCCAGCTTTAAATCATACGATGGTGATGAATCTTTATCTGACACTAATACTTTTAAACTTCATAAGGACAATTAAAATGAATTGCAGCTAAATGCTCACACAAGAAATCCTCGTTGCATAGTAACATGCTTTGCACACTGCTGGCGGAAGGTGGGGAGAGAGAACAGAAGAATGTAAACAACTTCTGGACGTCGTCCCACTTGGGTGGGTCTGAGGTTCGATAGCAAAAGAGCGTTTGTAACGTATCTTACCTCTTCCAGAATAGCCTCAAGGCGGCTTATATATATAAACATTAAATGCAACGCACAACAACCGTAAGAAAACCTGGCAAATAAAAACAGGAGATAAAACAGCAGGATGCCTATCGGCCCCCGGACTCAGAGGTTGTCGGGGATCTTATGCAGAGCGGAAAATGGCAAATGAGGGTATTAAAAGGGGGTCTCAATCAATAAATGCTATTAAAAGCACAAGGGAATGTGCTCGTTGCCTAGAAGGTAGGCAAAGACAGTGCTAGGCAGGCATGCCTAGGAAGTAAGTTCAATAATTTTGGTACCACTATAGCCGAGGCTTGGGTGAGGTTGGGCCAGTCACTAACAATCAGAGTTCCTTTACATGAGTGATTTATTGCACGCTCATGATTGGCCACTCACGGAGGTTTGCAGGTCCTTTATATGACGCTGTCAACCTCCAGGATGTCTCCCACACTTTCCCCCCCGTAATCTTGCTGTGTAAAAGAAAATGGAGATAATGCAATATTTAAAATAATCATGGGGTTAATTCTACCACTAGATGGTGCTGGTTCATTTAACTTTATGGAGTATTGCCCAGAGGGGATGTTTTGAATACAAATCACATGGTTGCCATCTAAAGGAGCCCATGGTGAACGTAGAAAGACCCGAGGGAAAAAATGCCTGTTTAGGAAGCAGATTTGTTCCTTAATGTAGAGATACCCTCAGCCTAACCTACCTCAAGGGTTGTTGTGAAGATAAAATGGAGAGGAGGAGGATTATTTGTGTTAAATTCCGGCTGGACATCAGGAAAAACATCCCAACTGTTAGAGCAGTACGACAATGGAACCAATGACCTAGGAAGGTGGTGGGCTCTCCCACACTAGAGGCCTTCAAGAGGCAGCTGGGCAGCTATCTTTCAGGGATGCTTTAAGGTGGATTCCTGCATTGAGCAGGGGGTTGGACTCGATGGCCTTGTAGGCCCCTTCCAACTCTACTATTCTATGATCCTGTCTCACCTTTCCATCTTTGAAAAACACCCCCCCACACACACACACACATACACAGAAGTATCTTGCAACCAAAGTTAGATTTTTAAAAAATAAAAACATCAACTTTGGATGGGTTAATACAAACAGGGTGACAGATAAAAACCTTAATAAGGAAAACAAGAAATAATAAATCAACCAGACCCCCCCCCCCCCCAAATGTTGACATGACACCAAAGAATTCAAACAGATCATTTGAGACAGGGGAGTTCCACCTGGGTGCAACTACAGAGAAGGATCTCTCATGCATACCCACCAGACATGACTCGCTGGTCTCAAAGGAAGTGGAGGCACGTTCAGACCGAGAGGAGTCTTTTGTTATCCAAGTCCTAAACCATTCATACATCCTTTTATATTCTAAAAACTGCAGAAGCTTGACTCCTCGGTAGTTCATTAAAATCCATTCAGGTTCCAACTATTCCTTAAGAGAGTTAGTAGAAAACATACATCCTAGTCAAAGGCAGCTGACACCGAACGCCCCTGAGCAGGGCTGAAATTGTTAACGAAAGCACAGTCGGTATTCCTGAACGCTCCCAAAAACTGAGTTGCTTTTAACATAATTCAAGCACCTTTTCGCTACTTCGTTACTGCAGAGTTTCAGAAAAGAACGTAATTCGCAGTTGCCAAAGGGATACCCAATTGCAAGCTAAGGGTCCAACGACCCCTTCTGCAAAACAGATCTGGGAACACACACCAAATAATCCTTGGAAGCAGGTTCTGTAGCTTCACATCAACGAACAATGCCATTTAATATAAGGGATACAAATATACTGCCAACAGTTATAAATCCAGATGTGCTGTACACACAACCAGGAAGACAGTGGGAATTTTTCTGGATATAACAGAAAAGAAAAGCGGCGTTAAGGTCTTTCAGATTGGCAACGAGGGTGAAAATGAAACAAGTGTAGCAGTTATTTTAATAACAATTCCATTAGCAGGCACTCCATCAGCCTGCAACCGAGGGAGAGGGAAACAGCAAGGCACCCACCATCCGCCTGGCTGGGACCATATTCTCCCTTCCCGGAATGGCTTTGAGTAGTGGCCATGGCTTGTGGCAGAAAGTCGGTTTATAAATGCATATAATAATAATAATAATAACAATAATAACATTGTTGAAAAGGAAGAAGAGAGAGAAATATACACCACCGTCCATGGAAGTCAAAGAACTATGGCAACAGGAAAAGGTCACAATTATTCCATTGGTGACATCAGTCACCGGCATCACATCAAAAAACTATCCAGAAAACCTCCAGAAACTGGGCCTGCCAGAATACATCCACATCAACATCCAGAAAGCACTCATACTTCAAACATGCTCAATTGTCAGGAAATTCCTGAATCTGTAAAAGACAGCGTGACTTGGCAAAGCCCGTCACGTCTGTCTAGAAAAACTGCCACGAGCGAGAAAGAGATGAAATAATAATAATAATTTATATCCCGCCTTGTCCCCAATACTGAGACACAAGATGGATTTACAAATTAATGTACAGTTAAAACAGACAGAGGTATACAAAAATTAAAAATATAATTAAACATAGTACAATATTGAAATATTTAAAATGTTTAAAATACGATTTTTTTAAAAAAAAGCCAGTATATAAACAACACATCAACAGAGGTCCAGACTACTCCCCAAAGGCCTGCCGAAACAGAAAAGTTTTAGCCTGCCTCCAAAAGCATACCAAGGAGGGAGCCAGTCTAGCTTCCCTGGGAAGGGAGTTCCAGAGCCCCGGGGCAGCCACCAACAAGGCCCTCTACAGAATCCCCACCAGGCGTGCCTGTGATGGAGGTGGGACCAAGAGAAGGGTCTCCCCTGAAGATCATAGGGGACGAGACGGCTCATAAGGGAAAATACAGTCTTTCAAGTAACCTGGACCTGAGCCGTGTAGAGCTTTATAGGTCATAACCAGCACTTAAACAATAATAAATATCAAAACAAGTACATAGTTTGTCATAAAGACTGGTAAGCAAAAGTATTAATACTTCGATATTGGTAACTCTTAAAGTACTTGATGCTGGATGTTACACTTAAACATTAATTTAATTAAGTGTAAATCATTTATCGCTATTTCTTCTTGTTTTAAAAAACAATTTATTAACTAAAATGTGTAGATATTTAAAAGCCTCTAAGAGAGCAATCCTATGACCCCTAAACTGCTTCAGGGAAGGGGGCATAAGATAGTTTGGATTCCTGGATCCGAGGTCAAGACAGCACTTTGACCTCGGTCCCTGGGGTCCAAGCTCCCTTTCCCCTCGCAGTGGTGTAGGCTGGCGTATAGCGAATCCCCCGGCCTCCCCGGCCTCCTTTCCTCCCGCTCCACAGAGCTCCAGCTAGATGGGCAAAAATGCCCGTCTAGCAAAAATGCAGAGTGGGAGGAGCCGCGAGGCAAAGATGGCCTCCATGCTCCTCCTGCTTTGCATAAGAAGCCCGTCAACCTCCGACTTCGGAGGCTGACAGGCATCCTGATAGAACTGTGCCCTAACTTACCCTGATCCTTTGGGGTAGGAAACTTCAAGGAAGGATGTTTCATACATCACATGAAGCAAAGCTTGCCGCCTCCTGCAGAGGAGGAAAGATAACCTGTCCTCATATGCATGCTCACGCCCTGTGCAAATGCAAGATTTCCCACTGATACAGAAGGGGAAAGCAAAACCAATGGAAGGCAAAAGGGAACATGAAAGTCACTTTACATCAGGACAGTTTATTGGTCCACTGAACTCACTATTGCTCTATCGTCATTGGCTGAGACTATCCAGAGTCTTGGGGGGGGGGGGGGGGACAAGAGTAAGAGAATTTCCGCTTGGCTTTGACTTAGCAGAAGAGAACGTCAAAAGAGTCAATTGTTTTGGCTTGTTGGCAAGAGAGGTATTTACTCCTCTTATTCCGACCCCTGAAGAAGGGATTTTATTTATTTAAAATTTATCTTGGCCGCCTTTCAGGGCAGAAGCCCTCCCAAGACAGCGTTCGACAATAAAACATACAATAAAAAACAATGCGGTATTAAAAACTGTGAAAATGCAATAAACATCCCGAAGAACTGTAAACAGCCGCATATAATAAAAAGGCTGCTACAACCCAGGCCGCTAAAATATAATCGGGGGAATGCCAGAGTAAAGTATTACGCTTTCAGGGCCTTCTCAAAAGCCGACAATGATAGGGCCCAGCGGACTTCTAATGGCACCTTATTTCAGAGGTGCGGGGCCGCTGCAAACAAGGCCCTTTTTCTGAAATGCGTTGCGGAATGAAGAAACCACGTGAGCACTTTGGAAGTTGCTGCTACTTTCCCCCCAGCATTTGAGTGCCTCTCCAGCGGCTTGCTTTGGCGTCCAGGGCCTCAAGCAGAGGCCTGTGCATACAAGAACACACCGTTTACTGCTAAGCTGCCATCCCAGGCAAATGTGGGCACATCTAAAACCTACTGTGTGGGCGTCCTGCACGACAAAACTACAGCTGCCATGTTCTGAGCGCGAAGTACGGAGCCGGTACAGGAGAGATTCACTGCTTGCGGTTGGGGCTGGGGTCTTAATCTATAGCATACTTTGCTTAATGACGAATCCAGAGCAGCAGCGCTGATTTACAGCAGATCCCCTGTGTGGGTGCTTAAGCAACGGGCTGCAGCCCCAAATATTTAATTAGCTCTCAATCAGACTGAATGCATTTAAAAATCAATGAGCAGCCGCACACCGATGCTCAGGTTTGCAACTTGTAATTGATCCCTCTGTGGCATGGGCACAGGCGCCACAGCACACCCGATAACCTCGAAAGAGGACCAACTTCAGCACTGCAGACGAGGTAGCGGAACCCATTGGGGTTCACATTAACAGAGAGGGAAAGAGGGATCCCTCAATGCCGAGATTATCCACCCAGAAGCAGGGTGTTGGAGTGGGGGGGGGTCGGGGCAGGGGGGGTTATTCTAATTTCAAATAGCCTATTTGGAGATCCCCAGTTCTGGGGCCTCCGTGAACCGGGGACTGTCTGCATGTCAGCATGCGCTCGATCGCTGAGTGTCGGCCACTCCTCGACCCTAGGGCAAGCGGCGTAACAATTCCTCCGCTTGCCTGAAAAAGCTGTTGCCGGCACCTAGGAAATCCGAGGGATTGTTTCCCCTGATTATGTTCACAGTCACTCAACAGAAGGCCCCTATTTGCATTTCATAGATGGGGGGGGGACGGACGACACATGTCCACGGCCTAACCAACGGATCTACAGCTCTCCTGGGCTTAGAGCACCAACATGAAGATGCGCAAGCATAGATACAAGGCTGCCTGTCACTTAGGGCAAGCGTTGGGGGGGTCGGAAGCATCTGCCAAGCCCCCCCCTCCCCAAGGAGGGGCTCCTCCTGGTGCATCCCGAGCCCAGTGGCCCTGGCTGTGGATGCGTATTCCCTTCCTCTCCAGCATGTGGAGATCTTCAGGGGAAGCCATTCGTCCCACCACTATCACAGTGTCTATGTTTTAAGATTTTAATTTTAATATGTATTTTACATGTGGAAATGTTTTAACATTTAAATCTATTTAATTATATTTTTAACTTTTGTATATCTCTCTTATATGTATATGTTTTGATTTTGTACAGCTGCCTTAAGGCCCAGCATTGAGCAAAAGGCGTTAAAAATAAAGATGATGATAATAATAATAATAATAATAATAGTAATGTACTGTACATCCACATCAACATCCAGAAAGCAGTCATACTTAAAACATGCTCAATCAACAGGAAATTCCTGAATCAGTAAAAGACAGCATGCTTTGGCAAAGCCCGTCATGTCCATCTAGAAAAACAGCCATGGGTGAGAAAGAGATAATACTAATAATACTAATAATAATATGTACGTATGTATGCATTGTATTTCTATACCACCCAACAGCCGAAGCTCTCTGGGTGGTTCACATATGCGCAGTGATGAGAGAGAAAACCAGGAGCAGGGGCCCTTTCTAGCTGCCCTGCCCTTCGGAGAAGCGGCACGGATTGGGCCCAGAGGGAGAAAAAGGGCAGCGGGGGCAAAGGCAAGCTGGCGGGTCCATTCCTCTTGGCAAACGCCACCCAAACCGTGGAGCAGAGGGAAAGCGCCAGTTTGGGTCAACAACACACAATCCTTAGCACCTTCAGGGTTCACCTCTTCGCTCGTATCCCCCCCACAATCCTTCACAAAATACAAACATATTTTATGCGTGCCTCGCTTTGCTAGGCGTTGGAGCACTGGCCACGGAGATGGCCTCTAAGCTCCGGTCCCTGTCGTTTTAGAAACAGTGGGTGTAGCGCCATGACGCCATCCTCGCATGATGGGCGGATGTACCCTTGGCTTCAGGCTTGGATGGCGTTCTAACCAATGAATGTTGCACAGGGTATACAGTCCACCAAAATGCAAAGCGAAGCCAAACCCAGGGGATTTGAATGTCGTTCAGACATGCTTGATATTGTTTTATTTTAAAGCAACTGTAAGTTATCTTGAGCAAGCATTTTGCCTAGAAAGGCAGGACACTCTCATATCTATTTTGCACATGTGCAATATACATGTGCAACATACACACACACACAATGTGGCTGAATTCGGACGACACAATAAGCAACCGGGGGGCGGAAACAATCGTCAGTTGTATTGACTATCGTGTCGTCCGAATGTTGCCATAGTCAACTCAGCGCTGATCCTAATCCACACCACAGTTGATTATTTATGACCATGTTGTGTGGGGAGTACCCCCTAGCTGAACAACTGTAAAATTGATTATTACCCCACCATTGATTATCGTGTTGTCCGAATTCAGCCTGTATTTTGAAGGAGGCAAAAAAACCCCCAAAACTCAATGTAGTTCTACTAAATCAAGCCTCAGCTCTCTATGCCTCGTGCAAAACCCATAATAATTCTGTAATATGCAGTTGTCTTTTTTCTTTTTTTTTTCTTAAAGGTGCTTGAGAAATAATACATACGTTTCATTCTGATACACCTGTTTGGGGTAGAAATGCTTCATTATGCGAAATGGAAATTAAAGCCTCCCATTTTTGCACACTGGGGTTTTAATCCCAAATTAACTTCTCGGGCATATTTTTTAAATCAGTTACGCTGTAGTGTATTTCCTTTCTCCGTTCTTATCTGTTGTGGATTCTTTTCTCTCCTCTTTCTTTCTTTCGTTTTTTTTTTTTAAAGGAAAGCTATTTAATACCCGTGATTGTAAAAATAATAAAAAAAAAAAACACATTTGTTCATAATTATCCAGACATATAACTGGAACGCAACTGGAACAAGAGCGGCATGCGAAATATGTATTTAAGGTCTATCATCCCAAAATGCTGCTAAAAGCTATTAACCAGTACGTGTTAATTGCCACAGCATTCATATTAATTTTCACTTCAGGCCCGACATTGTGGAATATTTCCCTTGATACGTTTTAAACAAAGTTTAATTTAAGGAACTGCTTCTATCAACACTTATGAAAATTAACAGCCAAGCAATTAGTACTCATGAATTATCCCTTCCCCCAGCCTTGTTGTTAAAAAAAAAAAACACTTGCTAACAAAGAAATTGTTGGTGGTGGTTGTTTAACATGGGGGTCGTAGACACCGCATCCAAAAACCAGCCCCTGCAGTACTGGAGTCCAAATTCTCTAGGCCAGTTTTTAGAATTCTACCCAGAAGGAGGGTTTGCAAGGTATCTGAGGCTTAGATTTATTTTATTGCTGATTTACTATTTTTATTGGTTGGTCAAGGCAGCGTGCAGCCAAAAAAATACAGCAGTGCATTAAGACACAGAAAATAACATTTAATTTTTTAAAAAATAAAATTTAAAAACAAGGAGAACCAGTAAGAAGCAATGATAAATCGTGGCCAATGTTAAAAGAATATGAACGCTTAAAAAGCAGGTGTTCTTAGTTGCTTCCAGAAAGCAAGAGAATTGAAGAGTCTACATCATTGAACAAGGAGACGGCTTCTGCCAAAGTCATGATATCGGTCAGAAAAGTTGCAGCGAATCTGGTGGGTGCTGCATGAAGAAAGTCGCAGGTTTCGTCTTGGGAATCTCCAGTTATAGGATCTTGACTAACAAAGGCTGGGAAAATCTCTCTGACCTGTTTCAAACATCAGGCTAAGCCAGGATGGATTGTCATCATGGGTGACTGCAGGGTGGCTTAGCGTGACGTCCGAACCCGGCACGGCTTTTCCATCGTGGGTTGTTTTTCGCAAGCTGGGCAAGGTACAGAAAAGAGCCACCCTAATGACCATCGGACTGGAACAATTCTCTTATGAGGAAAGGTAACAGAGTTTTGAGCCTTTTAGCACAGAATAAAGGCAAGTAAGAGGGAACAGGATAAAGGTATCTAAAGTTATACATCATGTAGAGAAAAAGCATGTAGGGAGAATGCTTTTTCACCCTCTTTCATCATACTAGAACCCAGGGTCATCCCATGAAGTTTAATGGGGGGATTCAGGACAGATAAAAGGAAGTCTTCCTTCACACAGCACATAATTCAGCTGTGGAACTTCCTACCACAAGATGTGGTGAAGGCCACCACCGTGAACGGCTTTAAAAGGAGATTAGACAAATTCGCGGACAAGAATGGCTTCTGGTGATGGTGGCTATACCTTCCCTCCAGAATCAGAGGCTGTGTCTTAATACCACTCGCTGGGGGCCACCACTAGGAGAGGGCTATTGCCCTGTCGTACCTGCGAGGTTTCCAGCAGGCATGAGGTTGGCAACTGTGGGAAACAGGATGCCGTTCATCTTGCTGCAGGAAAAACAATTCCCACAAATGACTAAGAGCTTCTTCGGACCGGGGGTGGTGGGGGTGGGGGGAATCGCATTTCCCTCCCATCGCTTTGCCTCGTGCTTCTGTCCCACGATAGGAACGTGCAGCTTCCTCTTTCTTCACACGCTGAAGGAAGAGGAAGTAAACAAAGACCACGCAGGCCCATCGAGTGGGCGTTTTTCTCGTGCTGCTTTACCTGTACACGGGAGGAAATGGCGACACGATTCGCCGTGGGGGGGGGGGAATGGGATTTTCCGGGGATTTTTTTTTTTTAATGGGGAAACGACCAGAAGGGACGGGAGGCGCATGGGAGGCGGACAGCGTCGAGGAAAGGGCCCGCGAAAATCCGTGAGTGCCCAGTAACGAGCATGCCATACAACGCTCCTCTGATGATCCCCCAAAGTACGAAAGACAGATGCATGGCCTCAGTGCACATAGGTGCATGCTGTGTGTGTGCGCGTCCGTCCCACTCTGAGCATGGGTGCTTAAGGGAGCATGGCTGTTGCTTGGATGCCTTTGCTATGGGAAACGCCGACATATACATCAGCTACACAGTGGAGGAAGCCACTCCTGGTTGGGGGATTTTTCTTCTGCTCGAATCTGCTTGGCATAGTTGGGAGCTAGGTCAGATTGGCCAGTGACACATGCCTTCTGGGGGTGAATGCACATTCCCCTGAAAGCTTGGGACTTGCTATAATCACTTCTGTGAGCCATCTCAATTGAGGTTTTGTTCCGCAGGCACCTGGTCGCTGGGACCCAGTGCACACGTCCCACTAAACCATGGTCAGCGCTAAGCACAGTTGGTTGCCTTAACCTAGGTTGCAATTCCACACATATCTTGGAGCCATGGTGCAGCCATGTTCCTCTCCCTCCTCCCGGAAGATGGATACAGGGAGATCCCAGCAAGGCCTCCTTGTCGCCTTGCTCTCACTGAGCCTGGGAAGGCGGGAGAATTGCTTTCACCATGGTTTGCTTGGTGCAAATGCAACGGAACCGTGATTTGAAAATCCACTTCAAAGTATGCTTCCGCATCTTGGGGCGCAGAGAGTCCTTGACCACAGTCCTCTTTGCTCACTTGAAATATTTGCATCCCACTTCTTCAGCCCCAAAGGGGTCCGAGAGAATCTTACAAATAAGTTTAAACATGACAGAAACAAAATCAATGTAAAACGAAGTTTAAAAACACGGCAGAGCAGCAAAAGTTAAACATAAAACAAAAGACTTAATAACTGAGAGATCTGGAATACTTGGACAAATAATAAGGCCTTCACTTGGTACCATAATGACTGCCAGGCAGAGGCTCCCTGAGGAGGGCATTTCAGAATCAGAGGGCCACAACTGAAAAGGCCCTGGAAAGGTCCATTCACCAGCCACATTACCTGCAAAGGTGGGAAGAGAGACCGGGAAAAGCACCTCTGAAGAAGGCTTTAATATTTGAGGGGATTTATATGGGAGCAGAAAGTCCTTAAGTATCCAGGTCCAATGTCTTTTAGGTCAGGTAAACAGCAATGTAATGCTTAGCCATGACGAAGCTACAATAGGCTGACCATCTGAAAAGGAGGACAGGGCTCATGT
Source organism: Anniella stebbinsi (assembly GCA_029215795.1). Classification (NCBI taxonomy): domain Eukaryota; kingdom Metazoa; phylum Chordata; class Lepidosauria; order Squamata; family Anniellidae; genus Anniella; species Anniella stebbinsi. The sequence continues at coordinate 94,975,338 of JARDYH010000008.1, read as the reverse complement.
AACTTTACAAGTTGTAGAGAAAAGGGAATTTCAGCCGGTGTCATTTGTATGCAGTTAGTTCCTGGTGATATTCCCTCTTCATCACAGCAGTTAAAGTTGCAGAGCCCTGCCTTCTTTTGTATATGGTCACTCTAGTATAGTGCCTGCAACTTTAACAGTTGTGATGAAGAGGGAATTTCACCAGGAACTAATTGCATACAAATGACACCGGCTGAAATTCCCTTTTCTCTACAACTGTTAAAGTTATATGAGCCCTGTCCTCCTTTTCAGATGGTCAGCCTAGCTAAAACAAACCACAGTTGAGCATTATTATTATTATTATTATTATTGTTGTTGTTTATTTATTTCATTTCATTTCTATAACGCCCAATAGCCAAAGCTCTTTGGCTGTTTACAAATGCAACACAACCATTATTTAGTGCTTGGTTGGGGCCTATATGGGGGACATGAATTGTCCAAGGTGGATCTGTGGATGGATGTATCATCAAAAGGCGCAGGATGACCCAGACAAAAAGATTTCTGAATACTTTATCCGTTTTTACAAAATGGTTACTGCTAGCCAGTAGGACCCTACAGCTGTTAGGAAACATCTGTGAAATGGTCACATCCCAGTAAAGTCACACATTAATTCCACGGAGATGGAATATTTGTAATTGGTTTTGCTTTCTAAATGGCATGGTGCATTGCGCCAGCAGAAACCTCTCGCCCCAAATCAGTGTCCTTTCGCTTAAATTCTCTTAAGGACCGGACTCCCTGCCATTGGTGGGGAACTTTTGCCCGCAGAGCAAGCCGTAGAAATTCCCTTTGCTTTCCCCTCTTTGAAACAGAAGTCTGGTTCTGTTTAGTGAGCAGGGAGATGAAACTTTCGAAGGATTACTTCATTTGAAGAAAGAAAAGAAATCCAGAGCTTTGGTTCTTAATCTAAAAGAGGATTTCAAGAGTCACCCCAGCCTCTAGAGCAAATACATAATTAAGTAGGGTTTTTCAAAGCATGCTTAATTAGGCCCCCAAAGCCCCCCCTTAATAGGCTCCCCCATCTCTCCCCAATTAGGCACCACTTTCCCAGGGGACCAGAATGGCTCGGTTAATTATGCAAATCAGGCACGTACTATTCCCAGGAAAAGCATTATGAATATTTGCAGAAAAACACCGTCTCTTAAAGGAAAAAAAGGAAAAAGACAAGTGTTGAACACCTTTTTTTTAAAAAAAAAGTTGAGCACCCCGATAACACAGATAGAGTCATTAAAGTTGTTGATTTTGATGTGGGCATGACAAAAAATAATAATAATAATGCTACGCGGCTCTCATTACCATTTTAGGCATAAAAATAGCAACCGAAGACTACATAACGCAAATCAAATGCAGCGCACATTTCTTGCCGGTGGGGTGGTATCTGGAACGACGGCTCAGCTGGGAACAGGTTTCTTACGCTTTTTAAGCCAAGCAAAGAGTGCGGAGAAACTACGGAGAAATGGTCCAACAGACGAAGTTGTGGATTCAACGTTATCTATGCAGCTTCCAACACGATGCCAGGACCAGAGCAGCCTTCCCCCCCCCTTTGCTCAGGGTGAGCTTTTAGCACGGCCTTTCCCAGCCTGGTGCCTTCCAGATGTGGGGATAACGGGACAGGAGATGCAGTCCATCACATCTGGAGGGCATCAAAGTCAGGGAAGGCGGCTTTTAGCGAAAAGCGTTCCGTTGCGCCATGAAAGCACCTGCGGAAATCACAGGTTTGGGAACGAGGGCTCTGCTCCCATCATCCTGTTTCCCTTCTTCTTTTGTTTAGATCAGAAACGCAGCCACATGGCAAGGCAGTGTGCAAACCACACGCAGGGTGAAAGCGAATGACCCTGTTCAGATGACACGCTAAGCCTCGGGGGTTAAGCACTTTGAGCTAAACATTATGGCTTAGCGTGTTGTGTGAACCATTCCTAACCATGGCGGCTACATAGCCACGGTTTAAACATGCTCACTAACCATTTTCTGCAAAAGGGTTAGCGGACGAACCATGGCTTAGCGTGTCGTCTGAAGAGGCCCAAAGTGAAGACCGGGGAAACAAAAGATGAATCCATGCCACCTCTCTCTCTCGCTTCCTCTCCAAACCCCATTGCCTTTGTGAACCCTTTTGGCTTAGCCCATTCGGGAACTTCCAGGGCTAGAAACAGGAAGCCATGGCTCTGTGCATGGCTGCTTTAGCCGGTGAGCCATCAGGGCTAGAAGATGGAGCATCTCCCTAGGCAGTAAAGCAGACGTCTCCAAAAGCATCTAACCGGACCTTTGCCCAGGCAATGATCACCTTTCCTGGCTCTGAGCTTGGTTGGGCTTTCAGCTTGTCTTTCAGCAATGGTTCCTGACTATGAGGGCGCAGAACCTCTATCTGCCCAAGGTCCGAATTCCATTTCAGGGAAGCTTTTGGGGGCCCCATTCCAAAGAGGGCGTGGGTGAAGGCAAAAGGAGTAGGGCTGAAAAATACCAGCCTATTTGAGCATTAAGGAAAGAAGCCTTCGGAGAGGCATTTCAACCTTTCAGAATAGGGGGAAAACTGGAAAAAAGCTGGGAAGCCGTCAAAAAATTGGCGACCGGGAGGGGGCAATAACATTTTTATTTCTTGGCAGAATTGGATGGAATTTGCAGGGATAGTTGCCTCTTCTGAGGGGATCACGCCCGCCAAGTTTCAGAGGAATAGGATGTTTGTGCAAGAGCAGCTTTTGCAATTTGAGGTTATCAGAAAAAAGAACACACCTATCCCCACAATGTTCCCAGGGGATCTGCAAATGACAGACAGAACAGTTAAGAAAGGTTAGAATGAGTGTCAGTGACTGGCTCAAAGTCACCCAGTGAGCTTCATGGCTGGGTGGAGATTTGAATCCGGGTCTCCCATGTCCCAGTTCAACACTCGAACCACTATGCCACTATGGCTCAGATGTCACACTTAAGTCTGGAAATGAACACAAAGGTGACGGGGCTCAGCCTGCATTCCAGGATAGATCAGCCTTTTTGGAGATTAGGACAATGGTAAAAAAGAGAAGGAGGCTTGTAAGGTGCAAAGGAGAGGCTTTGGTTCGCTTCAGGGCAACATACACGATATGGCACCAATGGTAACGGAACTAAATAATCAACAAGATGGTAAAAGCCGGTTTTGATGCCTTGGGGCTGGCAGAGCTGGAATGCCGGTGTATCTGCAAGGTGCCATCACCGAGAAGGCCCTGCTCCTTGCAGATCATAATCCAACAGAAACATCAGGCGCTTTCATAGGCTAAAAGAATTGATCCTTGCAGTGCTTCGGAAAGATAGCATTTTTTGTTTTACTCACTACACAAGCATATCAACACAATGCAGAACCTCTCTAGAAGGCCTCTGGGTCTGGAGCTTGGTGCACAGAGGATGAGGCCGACCTCAAGTATCCTAGGCTAGGCTATGCACGAAAAAGACATGAGACACCATTGGCCTGGTTCCAAACCTGGATAAATCAGTAATACGCTTCATGAAGGGGCCCCAAATATACCCGGAGTATCTGCATTTTAAAGCCTGGAATGCGTTTGATCCAGAAAGCACAACAAAAACCTTCCGCTCTCAGACACAACTTAAAAATAAACAAAGGGAGGCCATTGATCTGACTTACCTTGCCATCAAATTTGGAGTATTCGTTGAACGGATTGTTCAGCTGCAGAGGGCACTGCTCCAGCCGGACGGACAGGATTGAGGGTTTCACAGCGTGCGGCAGCTTTAACCTGAAGTTCTTCTTCTCAAAGAGCAAGCCCAGTTCTTCCGCTGTGGATCGAAGGAGGAGACATTTCAAGGCATGCGCGAGCAGCCGAGGGAGCCAGAGACAAAAAGGTCACATAGGCTTGAGATGACGGAGAACCATCGAGAGGATGGCGATCCGAGTCAGTGGCAAATGGAGCTTTATACGCTCCAGGTATTTCAGAAGACGAAGGATCCACAAAAATTGGGAGGGGAGAGGAAGAATACCCGGAAGCATTGGGAATACGTGAAATATTTTCTGGATATTCATTTATTTTAATTAATTTATTTATTACATTTATATACCACCCCATAGCTGAAGATCTCTGGGCGGCTTACAAAAATTAAAAGGTTGAACATTAAAGAGTCAATGTACAAAATTTTAAACCGTAAAACATAAAACAGCTGATATTTAAAACATTTTCAACTTTTAAGCCTGGCCAAAAATTCAGTTAAAAAACTCAACTTAAGCTGTTAAAATGCCTGAGAGAAAATAAAAGTTTTGACCTGGCGCCGAAAAGATAACAGTGTTAGTGCCAGGCAGGCCTTATTGGGGAGATCATTCCATAATTGGGGGGCCACCACAGAGAAGGCCCTCTCCCTTGATCCCCCAAAGCCTTGCGTCCTGCTTGCAGAAATAAGCGATACCCTTGATGTCGTTTCAGGAGGACAATAACATAGGTGAGAACAGAGATGAGAGAGAGAGAGAGAGAAGGAAAATAAGGCACAAGGGCTTAAAGATCTATTGCATACACATTTAATCAAACCAATGGTGCATTTTTCTCATCCCCTTCTGCGATTCTCAGAGCTTTTGTGGGGGTCCCTTCATATGGTCCGTCTCTGCCCAAGTGGCTGTCAACCCCACGTCCCAACGCGTAGGTGAAGGTTACATACGAGTCGGTAGCACAGGGGCGCCAGTCAACGGCGGATCAGTGGAATCTCAGCTTCAAAAACAAACCTGGCATCATATTGATCGGCAAGCCAGCCCTGCGAGTGACCGATCCTTCGTACCTAGCCGATTGGGGTTATAATATTGGGTTTCCAATCTCTACATGGCTACAAGCCTATGCCCCAAGCCAGCCTTCTCCAACGTGGCACCCTCCAGATGTGTTGGGCTACAGCCCCCAGCACTCCTGACCTTTGGCTATACTGGGGATGATGGGGATTCTAATCCAAAACATCTGAGGGCGCCACATTGGAGAAAGCTGCCCTAGGGAGCGGCTACCTAGAGAAAGACATTCACCAACAGAAGGCGAGGGTTAGACGAGACCAAGTAGGAATGAAGGCAAGGATGAGGGGTGCAAAATTGCCACGCATGCAATGGGAGTGGGAAGGACATGGCAGAGAGTTGAGGGGGCTGCTTTTAACTAGTTAATGAATCTCCCTCCTGGCTTACATCAGGAGGAGATCTCAAAAATGAGGATCGATGAATGCAGCTCAAGACTTGCCGGGTTTCTGCCTATTAGTACCGGCCTCGCTTCTGCCAGAGCAGCTACTGAGTCTGGGCGGGTTTCGTGCCCCATCTGCTCCAGGAGCAAACTGCCCCCGAACTCAATCAATCACCATTGGCGGATCGGCATCCAATCTGCCTGCCCCGGCTCTGGGCCTGCTCTTTCTTCGCACGCCTGGATTTGCGCACGTCCCAAAGATTTACACACTGCCCCTCCCGAGGATTGGAACTGCTGCCGAGGCAGATTGAGCGGGGGCTTCCGAAGCTGATGTTATGCACACGGCTGAGGGACGGGAGGAGGCGGGGGGGGGGCGTTCGTTTGTTAAATGGCAAAATTAAAACTTGTCAAACGGCGGCTAAGTCCCGGCTTCCGCTTAATTCAGAGCCGGCAGCTTTGCCTGGATATTGAGATGGAGGATGCGCAGGTGTGGGTGCCGGGGCTTGGGGGGGGGGGGTAGGGTGAGTGGCAAAGATACCCAACGGGGCTGTGCGAAATGTGGGTCAGCTTGGAAGAGAATGATTAAGTCCTCTTTTAACTATGGCAGTCAAAACACCACCAAGTCTTCCGCATATATGATGGGCTTCGTGCCAACGATTATGTTTATTCGGAAGACAGGGCCCCTGCCCTCCACCCCCCCCCCCCCCAAATCTCATTTGCAATTATGTTCTGAAGGCACTGAGCACAGCCATTGCCTGGGCCTTTCTGCAAAGCTTCGAGTCACCCCGGAGTTCCAGGCGGACCTTTCACTGGCCTGAACGAGAGGAGCGAGTGTTTCAAGATGTCGTTTCGTTCCTCGGGAAACGCTGGGGAAGTGCCGGCTTATTGTCTCCTCCGCTGGCACAAACAACGAGAGCGTCTCCAGAGCCCCTCGCCATAGAGGATGGCGGCATCTGCTTGGGTTGCCTCCTCCTGCCGAGTCAAAACCTCGTGCAATTCCGGGACTGTTTGCGAGAACAGCCGAGACCGGAGCAGAGGAGAGCGTGAAGCTGAGCGGGACTGGCGCTGAATTTGGCTGCGTCTGCATCCTGCCATGCAAGCCGGCGGAGGCTTAAAACACCACCCTTTGAAGATTAGGGGTGCTTCCTGGTGGGGTTTTCAACGTACTGGCACTGTGGCCCCTTCACCGAATTTTAGGGTCTAGATATAAAAAACTTCCAGTCGTTATAATGACGCAAGGACATAAGAAGTGCCCTGCTGGATCAGACCGAGGGTCCATCTAGTCCAGCACTCTGTTCACACAGTGGCCCACCAGCTGTTGACCAGGGACCCACAAAGCAGGACATGGTGCAACAGCACCCTCACGCCCATGTTCCCCAGCAACTGGTGCACCCAGGCTTGCTGCCTCGGATACTGGAGGGAGCACATAGCTATCAAGGCTAGTAGCCTTCTCCTCCACTGCTTCCTTTGCCTTTTTTATCCATTCAGGAGGAAAAGACGGAATCGTTGCATGATGCCTTCAAACGGGTCATGCTGGGAGCTGCTCTTAGGGCCCTGTAGCTGGAACAGGCTCTACTTCGCTCCGAAGCAAATCCTACCCACCCAACCCACTTCCCAGCACCGGTTTCACATTTCACCGCCACCAATGCTGTTATAACCACGGTTTGCTAAACCCACTTCAAAGCACGGCTTCCAAGAGAAACCCAGTTAGTACTAATCATGTTTACATTGGTGCACTTGTACTGCAAAGCCGTTCTGAAAAGCCAACGAGGGAAGTGGGGAGGGTGGGGGAAAGAGTTTGCTCTGGAGAAGGAAGGCAACTATCCGTGAAGCTGGATCCTGATCTGCAAATCCATGGATTTGCAGGGAGTCAACTTTGCATCTTTGCCGGACTCGCAGATTCCAAAAGGGCCTCCTGGCAAGATGGCAGTGGCAGACAGATAAACTCACTTGCAGAGGTACACATACACGGCAGTGGTGGGAATATACTGCCCTGGATTCCTCGCAGGAATGGCAGAATACAAACATAATCAATTTTTTTTAAAAAAAGGATTTGGTGTTGGACTAACCATTTAATTCATGAAAAAGTGAGGTTCTGCTGCATTCAACTTTCACAACGCCGTAACTAAACTTAGCAGGCAAAAAGGAGTGTGTGTGTGTGTGGGGGGGGGAGAGACAAACAAACCAGGCGGGTTTTGGGGGTGTCCAAGGTAACAGCCAGTGTGGTGTAGTGGCTAGAGTGTCGGACTGGGAGTCGGGAGATCCGGGTTCTAGTCCCCTACTCGGCCATGGAAGCTCCATGGGTGACTTTGGGCCAGTCACGGACTCTCAGCCCAGCCTACCTCACGGGGTTGTTGTTGTGAGGATAAAATGGAGAGGAGGAGGATTGTGTGTGCCGCCTTGGGTTCCTCGGAGGGAAAAAGGTGGGATATAAATGTAATAAATATTTTTTTTAAAAAAAACTAGCTAAGGGGGATTAAAGCAACCAGGTTTGTTCCTTCCGTTTTGACAAAGATATTACAAACTACAGGAAGCCATTGGAAAGGGGAGGGGATTCAGTTCGTTGGTGGGGCAGGTAAGGTGCTTTATATACAGAGGGTCCCTGGTTCAATCGCCGCCATCTCCAGTTGGAAGAACTGGGAAGGCAGTGATAGGGGAGCAATGGTGTGCCGGATGGACGAAGAGTCTGACCTGGCATAGCATAGCTTCCCAAGGGTAATGGGAGCTGAATTTTATACCTTTTTGTCGAGCAGGGCACTCCTGCTGCACTTCGGGGGTAGGTGGAGGAATGCAGAAGGGTGGCACAGGCAGGGCATGTGGATTAAGACACACTGAGGCCCTAAGTCATATCAAGATTCAGATGCACCATACCATAAAAATAAAGAGAAAAAAGTATATGTCATTATAATAGGAAGGGTAATGAAAGGGTACCATCCAGCATTAGGGGTGCTTGTAGTTAGCCTTCTCTAAAGATATAAAAGGTCTAATAAAGTAAGTTGATTTGAATGTCTTTTAAGTTAGCGCTTACTGCCTCCAATACTAAATGCAGCATTGCCGCGCTTTCTCTGCATAAGGCAACTCTGCTGTAAGTCACACCAGACATTCCAACATTTTTAAGCCAAAGCGATTTCATCTTAGTTAACTTACACCTTAGTTATCGCCAACATACTTAGAGGCCCCTCATAATATGAGGCCCTAAGCCATGGCTTACTGGACTGGTCCCTAAATCCAACACCGGGTACAAGCCACTAGCCTACAGATTGGCTCAGTTTGGACGACACATTATGCAACGGAGGAGGGGGGGAACAATCATCAGTTGTGTTGCTTATTGTGTCGTCTGGAGGGCAACGCACAACGCACACACAACTGACAGTACGTTAATCAGGCACTTTAAACAACGGAGCGAAACAACAGGCTTGCAAGTTGTTTAGCCCGAAGCCCTGTTGTTTAAAGTGTCGTCTGAATTCAGCCCCCTCTCTCTCCGTGGACTATTCCGTTTCGGAATAGAGTTCTGCTGCCTAGAGCAGCCAAAATAAACCAGCCGCTCTATGCAGCCGGCAGAACTCATGGTGCATGCTGGGATACGGCTGGGGGACACACGGAGGAGAGGCTGCAACCAAAATGGCTGCCGCAAGTCCCTAGCAGCCGGGGCGTTTGTTGGTTCGGAGCAGCGGCGGCTGCAGTGTGTCATCTGTGGAGCTCCTCCTGCCTAACGCACGGTCAGTACGTTATTTACCCCTCCATTGCTTAATAAGTCGTCTGAACTGAGCCACTCGCTCTCTTTCAGCCTCCGATCTGCAATACACTGTTTTTTAGTGGTTGATTGTAAGCAGTTCTGGAAGGCTTTTTTTGGATTGAGGAGTGGCATAAAAATACTTAAATAAACCACACAGGGAGAGGCCAGTAATTAGTGGGCCCACCCTATAGAGATAATGCTCATGAATGCATACATTAAATTTGACCATGCTGCCATTTGGAAATGTCACAATCTATCTTTATGAGATTAAGAGCCCCAGGACATGGGTTGCCCCCTTAAAAGTTATTTATTGATTTTTGAATTGTACACCCTGCCGTCCTAAAATTAAAAATCAAAAAGGCTTACAAATTAAAAGCAATATCCATTACAGTTTAAAACCTGAGAGAGCGCCTTCGCCCGTAACAACCTGGCCAGTCTCGGAGGTCATTGGAGGGCCTGCTCCAGGTGGTTCCACATGGACTTTTGGCCCGGCTGGAGTCTACCAAGAAAAGAGGCTTTAGTGTGGTGGCCCCCTTCTCTTCAAAACTCTCTGCCCCTGAAGGTCAAGCAGGCGCCAACGCTAGGCTGCTTCCAGCACCTCCTGAAAACAGCTCTTTTCCAGGAAGCCTTCCTCAACTAACCAGCCACTGTTATTATTGGTCCTTTGTTTTAAATTGTACAGTTTTTAATTTGCTGGTTTTAATCATCTTTCTTTTGACTGTTTTATTCCAATGTGCACCTCTCCAGAACCTATTTTGGACATGGAGCTGTATATAAATACAGTAAATAAATAAACAAATAAATAAATCCTAATGATAATGCAAAACAAAAACTGCGGTACCCCCCACCCACCCACCCACCCTGATCACAAAAACAGCTTCATAAAAACCGTATCGGCAACAGCAGGTTAAAAACACATCAGAGTTTCTGATTAAAAATGCCCGCCGGAATAGGTCTACAGTCAACCCGGGAGGTGGGGCGGGGGCGGAATTGGGAAGCTGTACCATAATTTAGGCACCATAGTTATCATACCGTAACTTTCACCATAACTGAAAGGGGCCCTTCTTTTATCCACCCCCCTTCTGTTGGCAAAGGGTGTAGCTCAGAGAAAGCCAGGCTAGATTGTTTTGCTTTTGTGGCAGAAATTAAATAATTGTTGGGCTCCGACTTTTAAAGAAATCAAGGATATGATGATGAGGTTCGATAGACCATTAGGCCTGCTAGTAGCCTGGCTTTGTTACGTTAAGGAGACAGTTTGTGATGAAGCGGTTGAAATCGTCCTGCATGTATTAACTGCAGCTCCTATGCCTATTTTGTATAATTGGGGGGGATAAATCTATGGGATATGCAATTAAACTGACAAATCTGGTGAGAGTTAGGGAAAGCAGACTAGAAAATATATTTATGGGAGGGGGGAAATGGGTCTTTTTATATCATTTTGGAAGAAGAGAGTTCAGGATGCAGTAGATACACATGAACTATTAAATATAATTTGACGTTTGAAGAGAGAAATATTGGAGTATATGGTAAACGTATTCATGTCTATTATATTTATTATTGGGTTCTTAATTATGCTGTTGTTTATTGTATTATCAATATTAAGTTTAAGAAAGTATATATTTAAAAAGGGACTGTCTTAAGGGCCCATTTGGGGAGGGGAATAGGAGACCGATACATGATTTAGGTACCACAACTGAAAACAAAAAATGAAACAAAATAGGTAAAATAAAATAAAACTAAACCCTGCTCTCTTGGTTTCGTGGACAAAGGAACCAGTGAGGTGTACAGCGAGTGTCATTTTCTGTTATCAAAGGCATAATTTACGAGACTTTGTTTTCCTAGTTAAAAAAAAATAAAATCCTCCCTTGCTAAAATAAACCGTTTATTGTAAGGCATAATGCGTAGGGGGAAGCAGTCCTTATCCCAACCTATCCTTGGAAAGAAAGTGTGTCTGGAAACTCAAGGCAGTTCATACAATCCCCTGCTAAGATCAGCTACGGGAGTCTCAAAACTTCGAATAATGTGCGTATTTTCCATTGTGTGTTTTTTTTTATAAGTCACTTTGTGAGGTTACTTGACTGAAAAGGCAAGAGGAAACGCAGAAAATAAATCAGTGTTCACGAGGCACCATCCCTACGGAATAGAAGGCAAAATGTTGTCATTCTCCAGACTTTACTTATAAGCGGAACTTGCCTAGGAAAATATACCAGGTAAGGGCGTTACTGCATCAACCCAATATTGTCAACACTGACTGGCAGCGGTTCTCCAGGATTTCAGGCAGGAGTCTTTCCTAGACCTACCTGGAGAAGCCGGGGATTGAACCTGAGACCTTCTGCATACCAGGCAGGCACTCTACCACTGAGCTACGGCCCCGCCTAAAAAAGAACAACCATTCCCTACTTTGAGCAAGGACCAGAAATACTGAGAAGAACAATACCAAACAGTAATATTGATGATTACGTCTCTCTCTCTCTCTCTCTCTTTCTCTCTCTCTCTCTTTTTATTCATCAAATTTATATAATATCCACTTGGCAGATACCATCACAGTAGTTTGCAATAATACTAATACTAATATGCTCAATTGTCAGGAAATTCCTGAATCTGTAAAAGACAGCATGAGTTGGCAAAGCCTGTCATGTCCGTCTAGAAAAACTGCCACGAGCGAGAAAGAGATATAAATAATAATAAGATAAACTATCAAAATATTAAAAATATTAAAGAGCCAGCAGTAAAGTTAATAATCCGAGCAAGAGATTAAAGGTTAAATGCCTGGTGGAAGAGGAAGGTATTAATCTGGTGTCACTAAACAGTGAAGACACCAGGTGGCTCTGTCTGGAAAGGGAATTCCACAGACGGAGGGGCCACTACAGAGAAGGCTCTTTCCTTGGTAGCCACCCGTCACGTTGTTGTGAGCCTCTGAAAATGATTTTAGCCATCGGGCTGGAGCATATGGGATAAGCAAATGCTGCGGGGGACTTTGGGTGCGGGGAGATGAGAGAATAAGAAACAACTGGGGAGGGCGGCTGCCTTCTTGCCCGCCTTATGGGCTTCCGGGGGGCATCTGGTTGGCCACTCTAGGAAAAATGGGATGTTGGGTGAGCTGGGCCTTTGTTCTGATCCAGTAAAGGAACTATAGATGCTGTTAGCCTTCAGGGAATATTTTTCATGGTAGCTTGCCTGGAATGGAAGCCCTGCATGCCTGCAAAGGAATCAGAAGATTCCGAGACCTTTTATAGGAGAACACTCTGTTCAATAAGTCAGGCTCCTTGGGTTACACTATTTGCCTTCTTGCTGAGGATCACCTAAACACACTCAGAACACCCCTGGCTCTGGAGATCTCAAAATACACCTAGAGATCTGTTTTTCTAGCCCCTGCCTATCTTCTCTGATCTGAGCAATTTCAGCAAGCTGGGACTGTTTTTGCATGTGAAATATTACAAACCAATAACAACGGTTGCAAGTGAAAGCCCAATGATCACTTAAAGCAAAACAAAAAAAGGATTTTTTTTTTTTTACCTGAATAGGACGTATTTCTCTCTTTCCACTGCACATTCTTACATTTTATCTGATTTTGCCTCTCCTTCCGTAGTCGTTCGAGTCTCTGAGCTGGGGAAGAAATATTATAACGATAGGTTTGTCAATGAAAGTTTACTATAAACAAAAGACATAATTAACTACCTTTCTATGAATAAAGATGCTTTATGCGGTACATGTAGGGTGGGGAAAAAAGTCATAAAATTTTAAAGGTGGCACCCCTGAAAAGCAAATACCAACAAAAACATGAAAATGTTCTTGATTTATAATTGAAATTAGAGGATATAAAACATTAATAGAGATCATAAAGATAGTATTAACATGGAAGAGAATAATAAAATGTGAAAACTTCTGTGATTAATATGACATTTCATTATATAAATCATTAATAACGGTCTTAAAGGAATTTTAATGCACAAATGAACTGAAGTGAATATTACATTACAGGAATAAAATTACTGTTATGAATTACTCTCCCCGTTTCAAAAATTAAAGATAAATGAACTCAGGCTAGACTATTAAAGTTTTAAATATAAAATCCTTTATCTAAAAAAATCATGAAAATTATAAAATGTCAACGCTATATAAATTAGCATAGCTTTTTCTTCAGCGTGCCGAAACAGTTTATAGGTAGTAAAAATAAATGATTTGTATCTTCACAACATTAGTCAAATCTTTAAAAATGAATATAATTTTTCCTTTAGATATTTCTGACTCCACACCCAGGACAAGCTCACATAGGTGGAATATCAACACCCGGGAGGCAGGGTCTCCTCCGCCTCCTCCTCAAATTCTCTTGATGTTTTAAATGACGGATTTATTTTAGGAGCCGAAAAAAAAGAAGGCGGGGTAAAGGAATGTCACTATGATAACTTGGGTAAAGGAAAAATAAATAGTGCCTCCAAAGACATAGATTACGAACAGTGTAGCACCCCTATCACAAATAAAGATACCACACAGAAGAAATGAATGTTGTTTCGTTTTAGCAAGACCAAGAAATAGGACTGACTTACTGTCTTCAACCTGGGGCCTGATCCAGCCAGGACCCACACTAAATAGATTTGATATGACTCATGTCCACCTGTGTGAAAGAACGTTAGGACGTATTTATATGGAAAATGGATGCAGGCAATAAAAGCAAAACATTCTTTCACACAAGCCGACGTGAGTCATATCGGTACCTTTGAATCTGTTTAGTGTGGGTCCTGGATCAGGCCCCAGGTTATCACTAGAAGATGGGGTGTGGGGCATATTCCTGGAGGAGCAGGCTATCAATGGTTACTAGTCCAGATGGCTACATACACCAGTCGCTGGGGAACGTGGGTGGGAGGGTGCTGTTGCATCATATCCTGCTTCTGGATCCCTGACTGACAGCTGGTTGGCCACTGTGTGAACAGAGTGCTGGACTAGATGGACCCGTGGTCTGATCCAGCAAGGCTCTTCTTATGTTCTTTAAGACACTTAACAAGTGAGCGTGGTTAGGAACACAACCCTGAACACAAAATCCCACAGAAATAAGTGAGATTTACGCTGGAGTAAACATGCTTATCGTAGAATCACAGAATGGTAAGAGTTCGAAGGGGCCTGTGAGGCCATCCAGTCCAACCCCCTGCTCAATGCAGGAATCCTCCTTAAAGCCTACCTGACAGGTGGCTGTCCAGCCTCACCTTGAATGCCTCTAGTGTGGGAGAGCCCACCACCTCCCTAGGTCATTGGTTCCATTGTCATACCGCTCTAACAGTCAGGACGTTTTTCCTGATGTCCAGCCGGAATCTGGCTTCCTGTAACTTCAGCCCATTATTCTGTGTCCTGCACTCTGGGATGATCGAGAAGGGATCCCGGCCCTCCTCTGTGGGGTGTACGGATGGCTCCAGGCTCCACTATGGCTTGAGAAGGTACGCTTCAGAGATACCTTGTGATATCTTGGAGTGGGGAGGAGGCGGGAAGCTAAATAAGATTTCCAGTAGTCTCAGTTGGTGAAGCTTGTGCCCTTCTAATAATAATAATAATATGAATAATACTAAACGATATAAATGCTAAGTAGTATTATGAGTATTCTTGTATCTCAAGCAACAGGAGTGAGCTGGCTCCATCCCAGTTCCAACTACCATTGTTCGGTGCAGTGGGAGAAGCCAATTTAAAGCAACACAGTGCCAACCTACAGGCTTGTGCCTTTGTGCTTAATTACAGTAAATCATGGTGTGCGTGTGTGTATTTTTCTTATCAGCTTTCATGACAGTTCTGGCTTCCCGCCCCTTAAAATACTTACTTCTCTACATAAAAATGATGCTTGGGTTGCTTATTTCGTCGAAACGTACTTCTGAGCTCTAGGTGGTGTCGTGTTACCTCCCAAACCCAAGAATTTCAATTCCCCTGCAGCTAATCAGCAAAACGGAACCATGTGTTTCGTTTATTCTCTTCTGATGCTTTCGGATAGCGTGGGCATTCCAGGATTCAACTCCCCCCCCCTGCCCACCCCCGTGGCTGCTGTGCCCAAGGAGAGGAACGTGTGCACACACAAAGGAAAGCCCAGAAATAAATCGGGTCTCTAGATCTGGGGGTGGGTGGTTAAAACCAGCGCTAGGGAGACATATCTCTCCCAAACCCTCAACAAGACTAGAGCGGTTCATACAGGACACAGTGGCCTGGTTATTTGTGGGGGCAGAGCATTTGGACTCCATTACACCAATTACATACCAGCTGAACGGGTTAACAATTTGCTTCCAGGTTCAATTTAAAGTGCTGGCATTGACCCCAATAGCTCTAATCAGTTGGGACCAGGTTAGCTGCACTCATGTGAACCTGTGCGCAGGGATGCATGAGAATTTAGATCATTTCAGTTATTTTGGATAAGAACTTCACACAATTTGCAAATTTCTTCATGAATGGGATGGAAAGAGCCTGAGTTTATCCTATAAAAAAATACGGCGGTGTACGGCTTATTACCGGAGTTTTACCAGACCGATTTTGCTCATTTCTATTTTAAACTGAAGCTTGAGCACTGTACATGCGTGGAAACCACAAAAATGGCTGCCACGGGAGGCATAACAAAGGACACGTCACCCGCCCAAAAGGCAGAGGTGAGGTCTAAGCAATTCTCCTAAACCAACAGTTTTCAGCACCAACAGAACCCTGCTTGCGGGTTTCCCAATCGACAGCTGGTGGGCCACTGTGTGAACAGAATGCTGGGCTAGACGGGCTCTTGGTCTGATCCAGCAGGGCTCTTCTGATGTTCTGAAACGCAAGCTGCTGGAAAGAAAACGTGTCCATTTCTTTCACAAAAGGGGGAAGAGGAGTGCACCTTGGCCGATGCCAGGAACGGTTTCCGGGGGCGCACTGGTGCACATGATCACCATGATGCCTCCCCGTGTCCTGCTCTGCCTGGCGGAGGTTCTCTAGGGTCTCAGGCAGAGAGAGGCCTTGCCCCCTCACTTGCTACCGGATCCCTATAACTGGAGACGCCGTGGATGGATCAGCTGCTGATCTATGATGCCTCCTCCAATGCCGGGTCCCTGACACAAACCACGGAGTCCCCGTCAACGCTCCCTCTCCAACTCACCTGTGTTTGACCGCCTTCGGATGCCAAAGTCCCAGCTTGAGGTAATGTCGACCGACTGAGAGTAGACGTAACCCTGAGATTCGCCATTGCCGCCCTGCGCATCCGAGCTGCTCTCCCCATTGGCTGAGGAGGCGGGCTGGAATTTCTCCAAGTCAACGTCGTGGTCAATCAGGACCATTTCGCACATCCCCGTATCATCGCTGGTCACGTGCGACTGCCGGATGTGAGCCAGGATAATGGCAGGGTTGTCCAAGAAAGCCATCCCGTCCCAAATTCCGTCGCCCCCGCCGCCGCCCCCTACTATCTTCTTCGATCCATGCTGAGCCACAAGCTTGACTGCCTGAAAAACACATGAACGCACATTACGTTCAAGGAAATCAAGGAGACTGCCTAAGTTCTACTCATAGAGGGTGTGAAGGGTTGAGGCCTAATGAAGCAAGGTAAGAAAGGCAGGTCTTAGAGGTCTGGAGCTTTTCTGCAGGGAGCGGGTATCCCTGAGAAGAGTAGTTCATTCCCCCAGTTAAGGTTCATTCCCTGACACAGAATTATGCCTAGACTTGATGCTGGCCCGGGGGGGGGGGGGGGGGGGGACACATGCATAAAAGACAGTCTATTATTATTATTATTATTATTATTATTATTATTATTATTTATATACCGCCCCATAGACGAAGCTCTCTGGGTGGTTTACAAAAATTAAAAAGACTGAGCATTAAAAAGACAATATACAAAACATAAAACCATAAACATAAAACTGTCATTAAAAAACTTTAAAACATTTTAACTGTTAAGCCTGGCCACAATGTCAATCAAACCTCAACTTGAGCTGTTAAAATGCCTGGGAGAAAAGAAAAGTTTTGACCTGGTGCCAAAAAGATAACAGCGTTGGCACCAGGCGGGCCTCATCGGGGAGATCATTCCATAATTGAGGGGCCACAAGGCCCTCTCCCTTGTTGCCATCCTCTGAGCTTCCCTCAGAGTAGGCACCTGGAGGAGGACCTTTGATGTTGAGCGTAGTGTACGGGTAGGTTCATGTCGGGAAAGACGTTCCATCAGGTATTGTGGTCCCAAACCGTGTAAGGCTTTATAGGTTAAAATCAGCACCTTGAATCGGGCTCGGAAACATACAGGCAGCCAATGCAAGCGGGCCAGAATCAATGTGCTCTTTAAACAGAAATAGGGTGACCGTATTTGGGAAACCAAAAAAGAGGCCACCCAGTGGGGGTGGGAGGTCGAAAGCAGCTTTCCTGGGTCTCCGGAAAGTACATCATTTCACACACACACCACACTACTCCGATCGGGGCCTTTTAAAATAATTTTCAGGAGTGACCCGCTTTCCCCTTTAAGGCCCCGATTTGAGCAGTGGGAGGGGGGAATGAGGCACCTCCAGAAAAATGCATCATTCCCTCTTCTGCCGTCATGCTAGTGGAGGCCTTAAAGGCGAAAGCATGTCATTCCAGGACATTATAGAAAATTACAGAAAATCCCGACACCCAGGATAGAACAAAAACTAGGAAAAATACGGGAAAATCCGGACAGTTGGGTCACCCTACACAGAAACAGCAACCAGAAAAGGGCCAGCTCCCCAATTCTGGAATGATTTCCCCGAAGAGGCCTGCCTGGCGCCAACATTGCTATCTCTTCTGTGCCAGGTCAAGACTTTTCTCTTTTCCCAGGTATTTAAGCAATATGTGATGAGCTTCAGCGATCCCTGATCTATTTCTAGGTTCATCTGACACCTTAAAGTTGTTTATAGTTGTTTTTAGATGTATGTTTTTGTGTAGGCTGCATGTTTTTTTATGGTTTTAAATTTTGTATATCATTTTTAATTGTTTTAATCTTATGTAAACCTCCCAGAGAGCTTCGGCTATGGGGCGGTATAGAAATGTAATAAATGATAATAATAATTTTAGACTTAAATATAGCCATTGTTTACTTATTTAATTGATAGTATTGATACGACGACGCATCAAGGAGGGCCCACTGATTTCAACGGATCTACTAACTCTGGATCCAACTCTATATTTGCATACACGGATACGCATGGGCATGCAGGCGTGCCACCTTCCTCTTGTGATACACTGTTAGGGACTCAAATACTCGAAGCCAAGCATTTAAAAAAAATAAAATTAAATAAATGACATCTTCCACTGATTTAAATGAGCCCTGCCTTTTTTTATTTCATGCAGGTACATGCAGTAAGATTATGTACAAGTGTATGTTTCTTTTCAGCTACAATGTTTGTTATCTGGAAGCCTAGGTTGAGGTGGACTCTAAATGAAGTCACATTTTAAATAACAGTAGGAGCAATATTTATCATCATTATTATTATTATTATTATCATCATCATCAACAACATGGTCATTATCCTGCTGATGCTGATGATTTCGCATCCGATAGCACATGGCAGGCATTCCAGATGTTTCACATACTTTATCTCAATCATCTTTACAAGAGCCCTGTAATGTTACTAAGGGCCGCTGCCCAATTGAAAAACTCTTAATCCACTGTATACACCTTCATATGCGCAAAAGCAGTATTTCTCTAGAAATGAAGCATACTTTGTTTTTAAAAGATGTGCAAAGACGTCGCACAGGGAATGTCTTTAGAAGAGGCGTTTCCTTATGTGTGCCTAACAAGGGAGAAGGCCTCTTGTAAAGTGTCACCTGTGACCCACAGTTTTTGGTTAGGATTTATATTGATAACTATGTATATTTACCTGGCTGCCCGATTAAAATCAGGACTACCTTTTTAGTGGATCAGGTTTTTAACTGAGTACTCGAACTCAGGCCTGGGCAGCTTTCAGGCCTGTGGGATACCATAAGGCAGTCATCTTCAACTGGTGGGTCACGACCCAAAAATGGGTTGCAAGATCAGTCCAGATGGCCCACCATGTTGGCCAGGGAGGAAATGGTGAAAGTGGGCCCCACATTGCATGCTGGGAGTCCGAGGTGGGTCTTGGGTCTGGACCAGTTGAAGACCACTGCCTTAGAGGGTTTTTAATGCTAGAATCAAGAGGTCCACCCACCAGAGCCATGTGGAGAACGAAGGTCGGGGGTAGCCCCAGATGCAAAAGTGGCGATTCAGAGTAGGGCCGCACACCATTTCGGTTCCATATCCAAATCCCGAACCGAAGCGGGGCTATTCAGACCAAATTGGCCTGAATCCAGATTGGTCTGAAACAGCTTGGCCCAGGTCCGAAACGCTTCGGATCGCTTCAGACCTATCCGGACAATGGCGAGCTGTTATCCTTGCTTGTCATGTTGCGCAAGTGGCCGGCATTTACCGGACCCAGCAGCCCATTCTTCATTTTTTTATGGAAGGCGGGGGGTTCTGGATTTTCATGGATAAACTCTACGTGAGTTCGGCGTTTCTCATTAAATATTTGGTCGGCTTTGTTCCCTGGCTTTCTATCAAGCTACAAGTTAAAGCAGTTTACCAAAAATAAATAAATAAATAGGAAGAAAAAACACATTCAATTTTCTAATTTCACTTACGTAATTTAATTTAAGGTATTTATATACCACCCTTCACAATATTGATCCCAGACGGTTTGCAGTGTGATTTAGAAATTAGAAGTAATCAACATAAATTAGCACGATTTAAACAGGAATTAAAACAGCAAAAGTAGAAAAAAAAACTTCAGTTCCATTGTTTTCAAATACAGCATCCTCCCAATACAACTTTCAAGCACAAACCAATAAAATGCCTGAAAGAACAACAACCTCAGATTCTTAAAAGATAATAAAATAGGGGCCAGGTGGGCCTCCTTGGAGTGGGAATTTCTCAGCTAGGTCAACCTCTCCTTTCTTGCCACTAACTTGATCTCTGATGGAGAAAGATCTTAGTACTTGGGAAGAATAATAAGGGAATAGGCAAGTAAGCAGTAGCCGATAGATTAAAAACTAGCTGCTGTTTCCAGTTCAAAAACTTTCCAACTCTACGTTTCAACTCCTCTCTTCTGCCTCCATCCTTGACTGCTAATTACAGGTTCTTTCACCAAAACTTCATCCACATCACAGTTTGATAGAACCGTACCCCACTTCTCAACTAAGAGGTTCACAAAGCAGTTACAGACATCGGTTGTTTTTTTTAAAAAAAAAATCATAGAGATTTTAACACATGCACACAATCCAGTTAAAACTACCCATCTGAGATCCAGCATATCCTGGTGCCATTTTTAATACGCCAGCAGGAAGGGCAGAAAGAAACCTGCTGTGATCTTGTTCTCAACTACTACCAAGCTAAAACGTAAAGCCAAGCTTAAATGGTAGCTAAAGCTAAGCTAAAACTAAGAAGCACAGACTAGGGATTTATTCTTGCAAAGAGCAATGGGAGGGGGGACCTCACTCTCTGGAGTTGCGGTGGGGGGGGGCGCAATGTGGGGCTTGTGTGACCGAATGCTGCAGTATAATAATAATATTAGAGTTATTCCAGGAACCCTAATAGGTCCCTTCCAACTCTGTGATTCTATGTTTCTATGTAGTCTGCCAAAGAGTGAGCAGAATATAAACTGAGCTATGTTGTAAAAATAAAAGCGGGGGAGGGGGGGAGAGGAGACACACACACACACACACACACACACACACACAGCAAGCAGTAGGCTTGTCTCAGGGACTGCAAAGCCACACAACATTTTCATCTAAATATGTCTAAATCCCTCAGGGTCCTAGTGCCTGGAGAACCCCTACTAGGGCCCAACAGACTTGGCGCGGTGGCGGCAGAATTAATATTTGTATTAAGTGGATGAAGGCACCTTAATTCAAGGGTGACAAACCTACTCTATGGACCGGAGTAGAAAAACCAGATTGGATTTTTGTAGGTTGACGGGCTCAGTGCACGGCCCTCACTAACTCACCCCAAATCGGAAGCGGGGGTGGGCGGGAAATCCACCTACGCACCAGGGATAGGGTTGCTGGCCAACGAAACGCAGTGTTTTGTTTCTGAAAGACACTAACCTGGTTTAGATGTAACAGCAAACCACGGTTTGTTGTTACAACCATGAGCTGGCCCAACCCTTTTGCTCAACCCGCCAGGGGAGAGGATTTTAAACTTCTGGTCCTAGCTTGTTCTATGTTTCTTGTTCCATCTGAGCTTGGGAAACTGTGGTTTGTAGAAACTACCGTTCATTAACGTGCCGGGGAAACCAAGCCAGAATCAGATCACCTTTTGTAAAACGAAATCAGTGATGTGTGCCGCTTTCTGTATAATACCACATGGCGTTCTGATGTTAAAAGACCAGTTAAAAATGCTGGAAGCACTTGATACAAACCATTAAGAGCAGACCTGCTGTATCAGAATGAATATCTACCTAGTCTAGCATTCTGATGCCAATAATGGCCAGCCAGATGGTTATGGGAAATCTTCCAGGCACGGCATGAAGGCAAATGCCTTCCCCTGTCTTCTGTCCCCAGCATTTGGTATTCAGAAGTACACTCCCCTCTATTTCATCCTTTATGGAGAGCGGCTGCTGATAGATCTGTTAGAATGTGTCTAGTGCTTTCAAAAAGCCTTCACAGATAATAGCCGCCACTGCATCTGGTGGCAGTGAATTCCATAGTCTATTTTTCTCTTGCCTCTCGGGATCAACTGTCAATTAATTCCTCTGAGTGGCCCAGAGGTCGAGTATTAGAAGAATCTATTCAGTTTCTACCAGGCGCTGGGAACTTTCCTGGTGGCCCAGTCGAGAAAAGCAGCAAGAATTAATATGAGACGCCAGGGCTTTTGGGGGAGAGGTTGTAGCAGTGGGATCTTGGAGCTTTGCTCTCTGGTTCAATTATGAGAGCATGCCAGCAGGGGGAAGCGATGCCCCCCCCCCCGCTTTGCTTCAGTGCCACCACAAGAAAGAGAGGGGTGTCCAAGCTGCTTACTCAATAGGGGTCAAGTGATGTCAAGCAGTAAGCAGGGTTCAGGGGGTTGGACTCAATGGCCTTGTAGGCCCCTTCCAACTCTACTATTCTATGATTCCACCACTTGGGCCTACAGGAAGCCAGATTCCGTCTGGACGTCAGGAAAAACCTCCTAGCTGTTAGAGCAGTACGACAATGGGACCAATGACCTAGGGAGGTCGTGGGCTCTCCTGCACTAGGGGCATCCAAGAGGCAGCTGGACAGCCATCTGTCAATGATGCTTTAAGTTGGATTCCTTCACTGAGCAGGCTGTTGGACTCGATGGCCTTGTAGGCCCCTTCCAACTCTGCTATTCTGTGATCCCACCATTTGGGCCTATACAGATGCCAAGTCTGGCCTAGGCACCCAGTCTGAGCTAATTATTATTCAGACACACCTTGAGCTGTTAGGCTTACCCATCTCTCTATATCTACTTCCCATGCTCCATGGTAGCGATTCTACTTTTCATGCAGAAGCTTCCATTCCTGGCAGCCCCACTTAAAAGGATCTCAGGTAGCGGGGTGATGGGAAAGAACTTTTTCCACCCAAGATCCCAGAGAACTGCTGCCAGTCAGAGCAGGCAGCACTGGCCTCGAGAGACCAAATGCTGATTTGGTCAACGGCAGGTGGGCAGCTTCCTACCTGCCCAGCTCATCTTCAGACTCCCAACCTGATCGTTAAGGGTGTAAGAACCTAAGGCCTATCTAGCCCAGCATTTCTGTTTCCCCTAACCAGATAGCCAGAAGCTCACAAGCACATGACCGCAGTAGCACATTCCCGCGTGTGTTCCCCCAGCGACTCACATGCAGAGGTGCTCGGATACTAGAGGTAAACATAGCCATCAGGACTAGTAGCCATTGATAACCTGAATTTACCTAACCCCCTTTTAAAGCCTTCCAAGTTGGTGGCCATCACTTCGTCTTGTGGTAGAAAATTCCATAGTTTAACTCTGCGCTGTGTGAAGAAGTCTTTCTTTTGATCCCTCCTGAATCACCTACCATTTAACTTTAGCTCCGTGGGAGGACCCCAGTGGGTTCTAGTATTATTAGCGCCCCTACGCTCCTTTCTCCATACTATGCATAATTTTATTCCCCTCTCGTAGTCTCCTCACTTGTCTTTTCTCTAAGCTCCCCACCTCTACAAACACTGCAGCCTTTCCTCATAGGGGTGTTGCGCCAGCCCCTTGATCATTTTGTTCCCCCTCTTCCAGAACGTCTCCAGTTCTACAATATCATTTTTTGAGGTACGGTGACTAGAACGGTACACAGCATCCCAAATACGGTTGCACCACAGATTTGCACAAAGGCTGTACGATAATGGCTGCGTCATTTTTGATTCCTTTCGTAACGATACCCGACATCGAATTTGCCCTTTTTCGCAGCGGCCACACATGCCAGGTCAATGCTTTCCTTGAAACTATCCACCACAACCCAAGATCACGTTCCTGGCCCGTCAATCTTAGACACAGGTTTCATCAGCGCATCCATGAAGTTGGGATGTTTTGCCCCGGTGTGCATCACTTCACGCTCGCTTAAACTGAACCGCATTTGCAATTGGAACGCCCATTTCCGCAAGCTTCCCCACCCCCCCTTTTTGTTTGAAACGTCCTAAATAATTTGGCGTTCGTCAGCAAAGTCGGCCACCTCACTGCTCGCTCCTAACTCCGGATTGTTCCTGAACACATTGAAAAGCACTGGGCCCCATTCAGATCCAAATGGCTCAAAGACACATTGGTCGGAACAAGGCCGACAGTGCAGGTCTGATGACCCATTCCTGGACTTTGGGCATATTCGTGGCTTTATTCCCTGTAAGCAGGTGCAGAAAGCCTTTCCGCGCCGCTATTTCAGACAGGGCAGTGACTTAGAAGAGGAAAAGGAAGCCGACGCTCAGCCCACCAGCACCGAGATCTTTGCCTCAATAAAGCAACAGCCTGAAGCACCGCAAAGGCCTGCTTAAAAAAAAAAAAAAAAAAGCTCAACTCCCAATCAAAAATTACTGCTGCCCCATCAATGTGTCATATAAATGCTGGCATGTTAATTGTGTATTTATAAGATTGTTAATGGTTAGTTAATTTACCTCCCACACTATTATTGTACTTGAAAATGATTTAACGTCTGCCGAGGGAGTTAACAACATGCTGACGGCAGATGTAACAGCTTATTTATTTATTTAAACCTTTTGCGCGCCGAACCCCGACTTCAAGCCGCTTATGGCCTCGGTGCCAGACTCGTTGCGGCTTTCTTGCTGGGCTTCGCATGTACAACCGGCGCTCTTTAAGCAGATGGGTAGCCAAGATCACAAGCGGATGGCGTCTGCTATTCCGCTTCCATGGTCAGATGCAGCCTTCCTCTGCTAACCCGATGCTGGGGAGAAAAGCACCAGGAGACGGCCATCAACCAACCCACCCTGTTCATAAGCTTGCTGATGGGTGTCTGGCTGTCCATTACCGGAAACGGATGGCTGGGCTAGTTTGGTGTGACCCAGGAAGGTAATTCTTTTATGCTTACTCTGGTGGTTTAATCAAACAAATCCTTTAATTTTTAAGCACTGTGAGAAGGAAGTAAAGGATCTGTAAGACCCGCGATAAAAATTGCTCTTAAATGGCCACATCCGAAGCCGCGTTAGGCCAGCAAGTAAGTTCTAGGGAATGAAGTTTATAAATGACTGCATCGGCATGAAGTCACAAGCATGACATTATACCGGTGTCAAAGGCAGACACAATAAAGAAAGCTGATTGCCCTCAAACCATAAATTGGAATCTGAAAATAATAATAATAATAATTCCGACTTCCCTTAATTTTCCACTGAATTGCAGCCTCTGGTTCCACACTTGCAGAGAAAAAGGTAAATCACAAGCCAGCTGTGTCTCCCAAGCCATTAGTAAAGAACGGGTCTCCTCTTGTGTTTTAAGAACAAAAATAATTGTCATTAAACAGACCCTGCTTTTGAAAGAAGTGTGTTTGAGCACACCACAATGATCGCAATTGCAAAAAAAAAAAAAAAAAAAGTGGGGTGGGGTGGGAAATGCAGCGGAGAAGGAAAAGCAACTAAAGGCTTGCAAGTTTTGTGAATGCTGGATGGTAACAGCCTTTAACGGCAGGGGAGGGTTTGTGTTTGAAAATCACTGTCATAAACGCTAATCACAAAGAAAGGCAATACGTGGAAGAAACTGGCAGTGGAAGAGCACTGCTAGCGAGACACTCTGGCCCTGTCCAAACAACACGCTAAGCCATGATGGTTAAGTGTTTTTGCGCTAACCATGATGGCTTAGCGTATCGTGTGAACTATATAACAAAGGACCTGTCCAGACAGCACGCTAAGCCATGGCTAGGGCCGCTAACCCCTTTGCAGCAAGTGATTCGTGAGCATGGTTAAACCATTGTTATATCGCCACCGTGGTGAGGAAAATGGCGTTCACACGACACGCTAAGCCATCATGGTTAAGTCAAAACACTTAACCATCATGGTTTAGCGTGCTGTCTGAACAGGGCCAGTGGCTAAGACTTGAGGAGCCCCTGACTCAGATGTTCTAGCAAACTATGGGTAGTGATAACCAGGGAGGGAATTGGAGCGCATGAAGAGAGGAGAGGCGCATAAGTCTGAGGCATAGCCTTTGCAGCCAAGCCATGGCTTCCGAACCAGGCCGCTGTCTCACAACCTAGCCCGCATAAGGCTTGCTGAAAGGATAAACATAGGGCCACCCTATGTAAATGACTTTGGGGAAAGGATGAGACTCAAGTGGGAGAAATCTATCGATAGGCTCGTTGACTGTTTGACCAAATATGCAGACATAATAAAACGCAAGTACTTAAACTACAGCTGTCAGCCTACACATCGGCATGTGTCCTTAAAACAAGCTACCGCATGCTTTTCAACGTATTACTTATCTCAAACTTTCAACAACAAATGTGGAACCCCTTTCAGGAACCAACCTCTTCTCCTTTGCAAAGACGAAAATGAATTTTCTGGAGCACGGATGAGAGTGAAGTTTGCCAGGCGCATGGAGACACACACACACTTCTCTTTTCTCATTACAGGGCATTGAAATAAACCAACAGAGGATCACCTTCAACAGCGGCACACATCCAAACACAATGCCTTTGAATGACATGGAACTTCGTGGCAACATCCATCCAGAGTGACAAAGGATGCCCATTGGAAGCTTTTTGAAAGCGCTCTTAAATCAAACAGGGTAAGGCAACATCCTGAATTGGATGGGCCAGTAATCCTGAATTGGGATTACTGGCCCATCCAGACTCCTATTATCTATTCTGGCTGGCTTCTCACTGGTGACTGAGGCAGGAAGAGATCTTTTCCATCCCCTGCTAACTGATCCTTTTGACTCAGGGCTGGAGAATGAGTGGCCGTACGGATAGTTCCGAGTGCAACTCTCACCATCACTGACGGTTGGCCAGGTTAGTTTGGTCTGACAGGAGGAGGGATCATAAGAAATAAGAGGAACCCTCAGAGGTTCTCATGTGGTCTGCCAGCTTCTTCCCCAGGCCCTGCCTGCTCTCCCAGAAGGAAGAAGTTCTCATCAGCAGCTGATCGGAGAGACAAGATTTTCTCGTCAGGCAGCGAGAAAGGGAGCCTTTGTCACTGTGCAGCGGGAGAAAGGTCTCACCTCCAATCTGTGGATCAGAGATTAGCTTTTCCCCACTAGAAGAACAAAGCTTACTTCAATCCCCCTTACTTCTGAGGCTTGCCCTGCTTACTTATGAGTAGACATGTAGAGACGGGGTTAAAAGGTTAAGGCTTAGTTACTGGCAGTAAGAGCTTTCGGCTAAAACATGCTCGTATTTGGGGTCTTTTTGGGGTCCCTTTTGCCTCCATTCTCTTTAGCTTCCAGCCCAATCTACCACCAAAACGCTGCCCCGCACGCTTCTTTGAAATGTAACTCAGCCCGAGCCCTGAAAGAAGTCCTGTACCCTGCAATATTTGAACTCTCTCCACCCACACCCTAGCTGTCATACCTGAAGGCTCATCTATTCCTGCATGAATCTGCCCTGACTGCTACGATCTTCAGGAGGCTGAGTTCAGAGTGCTCCCGGCCCTTCTGAGGCGTGACCAACAGCAGCATGGAGCAGGGCCTTCCCTTTTGTGGCGCCTTTGCCTCTACACCCCACTCTCCGTAGACACCTATGGAGCCTCTCCTCTGAAAATGTGTAGGCAACAGGTAGGGACGTTTTCATTGCTGCCAGCTGCTTTGCTTTTCATGCGGTTGCCAATAAGCTCTTTCATCTGCCCATTTTTAATACATTTTGAGGCTTGGCTGGGGATTTTGTTGCATCCGTGATTTAAGATGTTGCTGGCTGCCTTGGGAATCTTTAAGACGCGGGATATAAACTCTTAAACAAAACAAATGGCACCTGCTGTTAAGTAGTCTATAAATACAGAGGAAACAAGAGCCTAGTTTATTAGGATCTGGATGGTAGGGGGAAGCATCTCTCCTCCTAGAACCGTGTCCATCTGCAACCATTCTGTCTGGCTACAAAAGAGGGAGGAGCAAGAAAGCATGTCTCCTCCTCCATTGGCCTGGCTGGGACCAATGGCCACTTGGCTCCTCCCTTTCACTCCCCTCCTATTGGTGGAAAAAGAAAGCAGCACAGTTCCTGGGGAGTTTTAATATGATCTTTCTTTTGCAAGCCATTCCAAGGGCTTTTAAAGTCAAACGGTGGAGTTCCACGCACACTGCCGTCGCCCTCTAGAGGTGCTGGACTGCGACGCACAGCATCCCTTGCTTGAGGATGCTGGGAGTTGCAGTCCAACACATCTGGAGGGCAACAGGTTAGGGACGGCTGCTCTACAGGGATAAATAAATCTTATCTTTCCCACCATTGCTGCAACTGCCTGCCAACCAAACATAAATTCATTAGGGCACAATCCTCTGCATGTTGAGACAGAAAAAGTCTTACAACTACCAGCATGCCATACACGTTATAGGGTATTTTTTTTGGGTCTAAATAGGCATGGGATTGCAACTTCTGGCCGCAACCCTATGGGGATGGCCGTGGCCATCCAATGCAGCGGGAGGAGCAGTGGAGGTGATCATCGCCTCTGCCCCCACCCCAGGCTCTGCATTTCAGCTAGATGGGCGTTTTTGCCTGTCTAGCGGTGGCTTCAAGGAAGGTGAGAAAGCAAAGCCACAAGCCTTAATACAGGTGTTCTGTATGTAGGTCTCTGTATGTAGCTTGGTTTTTGCAAGTGAACTGCATGATGGGATTGGGATAATGTATGCACCTGAATATGCTGTAATGCTTAGCTGGAATTTCTAACTGTCAAGACCCTGACCATCCAGGTAAATCCGACATTGCTAGAAGAGTTATGGGCCACCTGTTGATAAAGTATAATTAAGAAGTTTTCTTTGATCGGTCTTTGTTTTGCTTTAGAACTTTGCTAACTGCTGTTTTAACTTTTGTATATTGTTTTTAATTGTTTTAATCCTATGTAAACTGCCCAGAGAGCTTCGGCTATGGGGCGGTATACAAATGCAATAAATAAATAAACAGGTTTAGATGCTACTGTGTATAAATATACCTGCTTTTCACACAGCCAGTTGAGAAGTGTCTGTAGGACTCTCTCCATACAGCTGTATTACGCTCAATAAAACAGTGTTGCCTTACGACCAAAGTGGATTTTTATCCTTGACAACTGGGAAGGAAGGAGGCAGGGGAGGCCAGAGGATTCCTCGTGTGATGACCTCCCAGTCCCCTCCCCGTCTCAGAAACGCTCCCTTTACCTTCCCTCCAAGGCTGCCTTTGCGACCTCGGAAAGGCAGCCAGTGCGGTTCTCTCCTCGTTGACTGCAAAGGGGAGTGGGACGCGAGCTCGGACTCCTGGGTCTGAGCGCTGATTCCAGCCTCAGATCCAGGAATCCGAACTATCCCATGCCCCGCCCCACCCCCGATGCTCCCTAGAGGTCATGGGGATCGCTCTCCCCATGAATGAATGTAAACGACGCTCTTGGAATTGGTGAAGGCAACCCACTGTACGTCTCTCTGCAGGCTCTCTTTCAAAAGAAATTAAATGCATACCGGTCTCCGACTTGGGTTTTTCGCTCCTTTTAGAAAACAAACAAACTTCCGGAAAAGGCCCTAGCCCAGGCCTGTTTAGAAGTCATCAATACAGATGTTTGTACTAGGCAGAAACCCGCACGACTCGGATAACGGGGAGAAAAGAGCGGCGGCCAGAAACTTAAACGCAGTGGAATGCTGGATGAGTCAAACGCCTACGGAATTATCAGAACTAATGACGGAATACTTACTTAGAGAAGCCGTCAACCATGAAACTAGGAAGCTGCTTTATGCTGAGTCAGACCACTGGTCCATCTAGCACAATTGTGTCTAGCGGCTCTGGGAGGGAGGGTCTCAGGAGGGGCCCTTTTACAGAGAAGATCCTTTTTAACTGGAGATACCGAGGCTTGAACCCTGGACCTCTTCCTTGCAAAGCATGTGCTCTACCACTGAGGTATGGCCCTGCCCCTTCCTCCAAGTTCCTACACGTTTGAAACAGAGAGAGAGAGAGACAGCGAGAAAGAAAAGTCACCAATTTAATAGGGTGTTTTTTAAAAATAATAATAATAAAAAAGAATGCTTTCAGAAAGCAGCACTGCAAATGATCAAGTATGTTTGCAAACTTTTATCTACCAAAAATTGGATTGTCACCTAATCTGAAAGAAATCCTAGTCCATCACCTGCATGGGTTTTAATATATCTGCCTAAGTGTGCATATCTTTTGTCACAGTAGGGCCCCATCTTAGAACAGGCATTCTCTCCTGTGTATATACGTGTGCGCATGCACACACGTGAGTTTGCACATGTGTACACGAGAAGAAGAGAGGAGAATGGGACTGCGTCTCTCCTAAAACAGACCCAGATTACTGCGTGTTTTGCACATATCTATGCATAAAATGCTAGTTGACTTTTTAAAAATAGCGTTCATTCATCAGCATCATCGCCCCCTTTTTAATCGGCCAACATATTCTTAATAAACCCAGACCAGCCTTCTGTAACCTGGGACCCTCCAGTTGTTTTGGACTACAATTCCCAGCATTCCCCAATGACTGAGAACTCTTGCTGGGGCTGATAGGAGTTGAAGCCCCAACCATCTGGAGGGTAGCACTTTAGGGAAGGCTCATCTAGCCCATGGAATCATATAAGAGCTGCCAAATCCCCCCCCCCCCCCAAAATTATCTCTTTTGTTTCAGAGAGCTGTAAATCTATTTGAATTCCCACCTTTGGGGGCGTGGCCAGAGTCTACGTTTGCTGGTATGCAATGCAGCGGCAAACTAATAATATTGACTGCAATATGTTATTTCCTTTCTGCTATTTGCCCACATCCTCAAAAAAAAAAAAACAATGTTAGAAGCTTTGGCTGTTGGTAAAGCAAGTCCTCCTTAGATAAGCCGAGTTCTCCTCCATCAACATTTTAAGCAAAATAAACAAGTATTTGGCGAGGAGGGGGAGAGAAATCACAGCACTTATAAATTAGGGCAGGCAAATCCGTTTCTCGACTCCCGCCTGCAAAGAGCATTCTATCAATATAGCGAAATGCTAATCTCCTAATTAACAACCTAATTAGGTAATTATGGCTTTGCAGAGGGACGCCTAAATGAAATATGACAACATGGTCACCTCTTTATACGGCACCTGTGGGCCTTTTCAGCTGTCACTGTGAAGAGCGCAGTATCAATTGGAACAGATGACAAAGCCCTGTCATTTTTCATTCCGATATTGCAGGGCGGGATGGGAGCAGGTTCCAGTGTCTCGTCTGATTTAGATGTGCTTGCGGCAGCTCCCTTAATTTTTTAAAACCACCAACAATGTGATGGGCTCTGCACAGCGGAGAGACTGGGTAAGGAATTTGGACATCTTCATCGACACCACCGCTTTCATACCATAACCTTTTTTTAAGAAGCTCGGTACGGAGGCCATCCTCACCCACCCATCCATGACGAGGGCTCTCTGTCCCATTATATCCTCACAAGAACTTTGTGAGGTGGGCTAGGTTGAAAGCTCTGTGGCTGAACAGGGACCGAAACCCACCTCTTTCCAGTCCATCCAAGAGTAGCTGCTACCAAACTGATACCCGTTCACAGCCCCCTACAATACGTATTTTGATCACATTCACATTTACATCCTGCCTAATTACCCTCCTATTTAACAATTCTATAACATGAAGGTTTGGGCTCCTATGCTCCTTCCCTCTGGCACAGCCACGGAGGAGAAGACTGGAGCTTCTGCTTTCCTTTCAAATTAACCGCCATTTAGCATGTTGCCCAAACGCTAAACTGCAGCGACCAGAACCATTAAAGTCGGCATGTCTCAAATAAGGCATGGTTCACATTAGCCACAGTTTGACGGTTTCAAATTCCACCCTGCGGCTATTCTGGAAGAAGAGGGGGCAGAGTATGACCAGGGAAAGGTTAGGTTCACTCTTGTAATGCTGAAGTATGGTTTAAACTAGCATGATGTCTGAAACCATCCAGTGACTTGCTCAAGAACCGACCAGTGAGCGTCTTGGAACTTGAATATCTATCTTATACCGAGTCAGGCCAAGGGGCCCTTCGGCCAGTACTGTCAGCTCTGGTAAAGGTCTTCCTACTATGCTTCTCCTTTTAACTGGAGATGTGAGGGATTGATGCCAAGACCTTCAGCATGCAAAGCATGCACTCTACCACCGAGCTATGGGTCCACAGAACGCGGAGGCCCCAAACCCTACTTAAAGCATCTCCTCTCAGCAGAGAACAAACAGGACTGAAAGAGGCTATAGTCTAATTCAACAATAGCCCAACAACAGCTATTTCAAGGACCCCAAACTTTTGAACCAAGGGTGCATAACCTTTTCGGCCCTGGGTGCCGCACGGTGTCTACTGAGGCCACACACATACACACACACCCCAATCGCCTCCCAACATCTCCCACACACTCAGAGGTTGACGAGTGGGGGCTGGTGCAGGATGGAGGAGGCTGCGGCCTGCTCCCCACCCTAATGGTAGCTTTACTCATCATTTCCGGGGTTCTTTTAGGTAGGAAAAATGTTCTAGGAATGGGCTCTATGGTTCCTGCCATAGAAACCCCGCTCCAAGAACATCCCAGGAAGCCTTCAAGCACTGCTTCCTAGGAAGCTCCGGGACGCTCTGCGAATGAGACGTCTAGGGCTGGAACCATAGGTCCTGTTTCTAGAGCATTTTTCCTCTCCATTTTGAGTGCTGTCGCTGTTTTATCGGTAGTGGCGGCAGCCCAGTGACCACACTTTTGGCACCCTTGTTTTGGCCTGCACAAAAAGAAGGCGGCATTTAAATAGCAATCCAGTTTGTGACATGCCCTCTTGTTCATCAACCGGCAATGCTGAGAAATGAACCCCACGCACACCACGCAGATGACGCTCCACTTACACTGTACACAACCAAGACGCCTCATGGAGGAGCAAAGCTGGGGCAGCAAGGTTTCACGGATGTAAAAGCCAAACTAATCAACAGCTCATCTGTGGACTGGAGATGCAGTGACCTAACGCAGCCGCTCCGGGAGTTGCAACAAAGCACAGCAGCCCTGGCAAGGGGACTGTTTGACAACTTCATCATAATAAACCACTTAGAGAAAAGAAAGCTGCGTTCGGTATCTCCAGGGTCACGGCAACCTTGGGCTGGAAGATGCGCTGGAGAGAGTTCAGAAAGTAGTCAAATCAAGCCCACGCACCCTGCCTTTGGTGAAGCCGACTTGCAGCGGAATAAACGCCGCCTGCCTTCAGGAGTTCTTCAAGATCGGAGAATGAAGGCGGTCGCGGAAGGCTGACACAGGAGAGGGTCTACGAGGCCGCTGCTGATCTGGTTCACGCCAACTGGGTGCCAGGTGTAGGGCAAGACACAACTTAGCAAAGCCGTGCTGGTCTAACGACTGAAACAGGGCGGTGCGCTCACATTAAAGTAGCCCGAACGCCATGTCACGAAACGCAGAATCCTACAACCTATATAAAGAAGGCAGATTCGGTCCGACACACTCTTTTTGAATAATTTACTCAGCTTCCACTAGCCCACAGGGAAAGGTGAGAAGTGACAATGGGCATGGAAGCCACTTCCCTTTACCCTGGGAAATCTTATTTAGCCATCCCTCTAGCTGTGGAGATTCCATCAGACGCTGCCCATCTGTCCACCTTCACAGCCAAAAGAGCTGAGATTCTCAGCGCACCTTTTCCACGGGACTCATCCTCCAGGAAGAACACAGTGGCAGCATACACTACTATTCTACATCTCTCCCATGTCCCCTCCCCTTGTTTCCTTCAGGGCTCAACTAGGAGGAAAGGGCATGTCCTTGAAATGCAGCATTGGCCCCCTGGGCTCACAGCTGGCTGGCCTCTGCAGAGTTTGGACTGATTGGAATCTAACCCCTGCCTTATAAGTTGCCACTTCTCACAGAGAGAAAGAGGTGAGATCTCAGCTACTCCTTCCCCAAGTACCTAGGAATTGTCAATCAACATGAATGGTTGAGACTACAAATACAAGAAGGGGTGTTCAGGACATCAAGAGGTGTGCGCTCTGAATATAACAGCATGTTTCCAAACAGTTACTATAAATTTGGGGAGGGGGGGACGGAGAGAAGCAGCAACATTTTAGTTATATAAGATGTTGCACAATTAAGCTGATGACACAGAATGAAGACGGTTGTATGCAAGTGGATTCCTGCATTGAGCAGGGGGTTGGACTCGATGGCCTTATAGGCCCCTTCCAACTCTATGATTCTATGATTGAAAGAACTGGGCATGTTTAGCCTTGAGAAGAGAAGATTGAGGGGAGACATGATGGCACTCTTTAAAGACTTGAAAGGTTGTCACACAGAGGAGGGCCAGGATCTCTTCTCGATCATCCCAGAATGCAGGACACGGAATAATGGGCTCAAGTTACAGGAAGCCAGATTCCGGATGGACATCAGGAAAAACTTCCTGACTGTTAGAGCAGTACAACAATGGGACCAATGACCAAGGGAGGTTGTGGGCTCTTCCACCCTAGAGGTCTTCAAGATGCAGCTGGACAGCCATCTGTCAGGGACGCTTTAAGGTGGAGTCCTGCATTGAGCAGGGGGTTGGACTCAATGGCCTTATAGGCCCCTTCCAACGCTACTATTCTATGTTGTGGTTTCTTAAGACATAGATTGGTCATATGCAATAGCAAGCCAGGTAGTTCTTTTGACAGGAAAAAAATCAATTGCAAAGTGATCAGTCACTACGAATATGGGAGGTCTTATCCTTGCAACAACTGCGTATCCACCTCTGTGCAAAATGACTTGAATCCACAATGTCACTTCGAGGGAAGCAGAAATATCTGCAGATACTCTTACATTCCAGCTTGGTGAGTGAAACGCTGCTGTCTTCCTCAGAAACAAAGTGAACGTTTGAACATCCCCCAATTTAAGGACAGCTGTAACGTGAATTAAGGACTACCTGAATCAGCGCTAATATTTTAAACGTATTATTTTAAATACATTGGGCATGCTATGCCACAAAATAGTCGGAGATTGAGGTTTCGCAAATACAGTTGCTGAGTTGGAATTAGCAGCCAGGAAACTCTCCCTGGTGTGACTGCATTGGTGAGCAGGCATGATGCAAAACATTCATCACCCAAATTTTGCCTGTGGAAGATGAAAGGTCCCTCGCCATGGTGGATAGGAGATAGCTGTTACCCTTCTCCAGGGTCTTGTGGAAGTGCAAAGGGGTTGGGTAAGGAAAGGGGGAAATATCTCATTTTAAACTGGGATGTAGGCTGATCAGGCACATTTTGAATGCCCATGTAGTGACGGAGGAATCTTCTAGTCCCATGGGGCAAGGTCATCCACTCACCTCACGCTGCACTTTGAAGGCATTGGGAAGCAACATGAGAGATTCTTGCCACTTCTGAATGTGGGGAACGGATGACTCGGAAGAAGAGGCCAGCCAAAACGTCTTGCAACCCCATCAAAGAACACTTAAACTGAGTCAGAAAAAAATGATCTACAAGCCCAGTAGTAGCAGTTAATTGTTGGTCACATTTGGATGCTTTTGAATTTGCTTTTGGCATTTGTTTTTATATTTATCTATCATTCACACATTACAGAAGAGATACATTAAAAAAATGTCTTGCCAACCATAAAGAATTGCGTTTAGAATGGAGTCCGTTGTTTAACCTAGATCTGCCATAATGCACCAACCAAACTTTTTTTTCCAGCAAGGTTCATGGCCTTAACCAACCACTTTATAATTGCTGGGGTTGATTCCGTTTTCCAATAACGGGATACTAACAGGACCACTTGAAAGCATCCCAATGGTTGCCAGAGTTTAGTCTCCCACCCTCACGGCTATGAACTGTGAACATCTGAGGCAGCATTACACAAAACACACTTCCATGTACGAACAGCCAATTCATATATCAGGCAGATACGACGACTTTAGGAGCATGACTTGCTCTGTGCACATATACTGGGACACCGAGATCTACCATGAAATATATGTGTGACAACCAACATGTCGGACATGCAATAATTCCTTTGCAAAAATGCTTTTCAGTGCTCTAGCGACCAAAACCAAGCAAGCAAGCAAACAAAATAAAAGACTTATAAGTCGATTGTAGCTGCCAGTTACCATGTGGATTCAGAAGTATGGGGAAGTATGGCCTGGCCCCAAACGCTGGGTGGAGGGTCCAGAGTTGCTGTGAGCCCCCTCCTCTCCTATCTAGCACAACTCTCCTAATCTCTATTACAACTACCCAAAAGCAGACATTCTAGAAATGAGATTCGCTCGAGTTAAATGCAAGGAAGAGAAAAACGACCATGCTCAGGATTTTAACATTGACCCCCCCTTTCACATATTGAATGGAGCCTGGTTAATTTTAGTTGCATGTAAAACATGTACGGCTAGCTCCCAGTACTGTGTCACACTTGAGTGTGAGCAGAAAGCAAAGTCCAGTGAAGGGATGGGGCTATGCAGTTAGGAACCAGTTTAAGTTTCAATGGCTGGAGTCCTTACCAGTAGGAAGCAGGTTTAGCTGCCAGCTCAATGGTGCCCATTTGCCTTCTCCCATACAAATGAATGGTTTCCCGCTAGGAGTGGATAACAACGTAAGACAAGGCACACATGGACACTATTGTGTTGAGGGGATAACTGGCCATCCAACTCTGGTGCTGGGTGTCCTGGCCCTCATCAATAAGATCACACAGAGAGTACAACATGTCTCTGCATGGACCATACCAGTGATCGTCACTATTTTTCAATGAGGAGCCACTGTGGCTCCAGGTACTGCCACCGAGGCCACTTGAGGCCACGGGCAATGTGCCACGGAAGCTGACCAGTGATGTTGCTCTTTGCCTCTTGGGTCCTCCCCCACCCATAGCTGATTGCTCTTGCATTCTCCCCTCCTCTCCTGCTGGCGAGTGGCAGGTCTCCCAACTCTTCACCCCTAAGGCCCCTTCTGGTTGCTCAGATCACAGCAACCGGCTGCCAAACACTAAAGTAAGCAACAGGACAATGCTAGACAGACCCTGCTGGGACTGAACAGCTACTACGAAAAGAGGCTGTGTGTGCAAATGGAAGTTAGCGTGATTGATGGTTCTCAGGCCACACAGCAAATAACACTTGACTATATGTGCTTTCTGTATAACCCACACTTTCTATTGTGGAAGCATGGCGAAAGATTATAGTGCAATGGCAAAGCAAATACTCTACAAGCAGAAGGCTCCAGGTTCAATCCTGCTTTAAGCACAATGGATTTGTGGAAGACGCAGTACATAAACAAACTGACTATGATTATCCCAGGCACCATGATTTGGAAGGAAAGACCCTTCCCTGCCCAAGACGTTAGACAGCTACTGCCAGTTGTAGTAGATAACTAGACAACTCAGTGCCATGATTCTATATAAGGTGGCTTCATATGTTCCTAATGACAGATCAAAGAAAGGGCTAGATGTTTAATAAACAAGAGGGAACTCAGGACTTAGGGCTCCAGAGTTCAGGATAAGAATTAGACCCATATCCTCTAATATAGACAGGGGGAAATATTACATTTAAACATAAAGGAAAGGGTTCATTCATAGCACAGTACTGAGCAACAGCTACTTACTAAGAGATTCCTGCATCCCATTGTGCCAAAAGATGCCTGACGTGCTAACTTGAATGTATAGCTTATCCTACATGCCATGGGGAAAAAAAAGTTAGGCCCCTGTTCAAAAGTGACCAAATAGCAGGGGTGGGCTATTATTGCCTTCATGCTCTGCTGGTGGGCTTCCCAAAGGCCACTGTAAGAAGCAAGATGGTGGATTCCATGGATCTTCTGTCTGATCCAGTCCGGCAGGGGCCTTCCTATTATAGTGGAGGATCATCATAAGCCTGAGAGAAAGGCCTGTTACACTTCTAAGTTTTGTACAGCATCTTATAATTTGAGGCATTTTGTAAATAATAAACCACTATCACCTGTAGGTATATTGATACTACATACAGCTACATATTTTGTAGGTACGCGCACTGAACTAAATGAACCGTAGGTCTGATCCAGTAGGGTTCTTCAGTATTCTTAATTTTCTGTTAGAGATTATGTTTTTGTTTTGTTTTGTAAAAAGTGAGTAGGTGAGGGCACACTACACAATTAGGCATTGTGTAAAGAAAGTGAATAGTCTCTCTCTGCACTAGAATTCAAGAGTCATCCAATGAAATCAATAGGCAGCAGGATCAAAACAAACAGGAACTTGCTGATGGGAGGAGTGGCAATGGACACTAACTTAGATGGCTTCAAGTGGGGAATTGAGCAATTCAGGAAGAGAAGTCTTGTAGCGATGACAGGTATATGGGAACTCCATATACAAAGGAAGTACACCTTTGTGAAGTAGATGCTGGAAAGCAACAGCAGAATAGGGCTACCACTCTCATGACCTGCTTCTAGGCTTCCTGGAGGCATCTGGCAACCTCCTCTGTGGAAGCAGGATCCTAGATGGCCGTTTGCTGTGATCTAGCGAGACGTTTCTTGTGTCCTTACAGATTACATAGAATCATAGAATCAGTGACAGAAAAAAACACTTTGCATGCGGACAGCCCCACGTTCAACCTTTAGCATCTCAAGTTAAAAAGACCAGGTAACAGATAACAGGCAAAGGTGGAGAAATGATCTGTAACTCTTCTCCCCTCCCCACAAAAACTTTACAGATTGTCAATGCATTTGATCACGCTGTCATCTTAAGGCTGGGACACATGCGAAAAGGAGAGGCCGAAGGGCCAGGTGAGTATTTTATACTGCGGTTCAGCATGTGATAACGTTTTCATGCTGACTGACCTATTTCACGGAAATGCTCTGAAAGGAAGTACTCTAGCATAGCTAGAGTGACCAGATAGAAAGGAGGGCAGGGCTCCTTCAGCTTTAACCATTGTGATGAAGCAGGAGTTTCACCAGGTGCTGCATGCCTACAAATGACACCTGGGCCAGATCTGCACCAAGCAGGATAAAATGCTTTGAAAACGTTTTGGAAAACTGCATATGGAGTGTGTCCTGGGCCCCAACAGTTGTCAAAACTATTATAAGCCGTTTTAAAGCTGTAGCGTAGATCCTGCCCCGCTGAAATTCCCTTTTCTACACAACTGTTAAAGACACAGGAGCCCCATCCTCCTTTCCATGGGGTCGCTCTAAACAGGCGAAGGCGAAGAGTGGGCAACGTTGGGCTGGAAGGCCAAATATTCTGATAAGGTGACCATATGAAAAGGTGGACAGGGCCCCTGTATTTTAAACAGCTGTATTGAAAGGGGAATTTCAGCAGGTGTCATTTGTAGGCATGCAGCACCTGGTAACATCCCCTGTTCATCACAACAGTTAAAGCTGCAGGAGCCCTGCCCTCTTTTGTATGTGGTCACTCTAGCTATACTCCTTCAGCTTTAACTGGTGGGATGAAGAGGGGATTCCACCAGGTGCTGCATAAATCCAAAGACAGTGACACCTGCTTAAATTCCCTTTTTCAATACAACTGTTAAAGATACAGGAGCCCTGTCCTCCTTTCCATATGGCCACCTTATGCTATACCACTCACTCCCAAGGCGGCCAAAGTTTCAGCAAACCCTCTGGACAGTTCACAGGGCAGATTCTAAATCAACCTTCCCCAACGTGGCTCCCTCCAGAGGCGTCAGGGGGACTCTAATGGTCAGGGAGGGCGCCAGGTTGGGGAACGCTGGCCTGGGATGGGACCCTCGCGCGGGGCAGAAGGAGCCGCTGGGCCTCGGCGCTCGGACGCCTGGGTCCCCACCCCCGCCCTGAGGGGGAGGTGCGCGGAGTGGGCGGGGCCTCCGGGGGCGGGGCTTCGGGGGTGCCAGGCAACCCAGGCCCTCCTGGGGAAGGGAAGGGGCCTGGCGAGGGGCGGGCCGGGACCCCACTCCCCACTTACGGGCCTAGCGGGAGCCGTCGCTCCCTTCCTTCGCGGCCGGGTCCCTCGTCCGACCGCCCCCCGCGGAGGAAGAGGCTGGAGAACGGCGTGGGGGGCAGTTGTGGGAGGGGGAGGGAGACGCCGACGCCGCTTCCGGGGCCACAGGAGAGGCTTCTGGCACGGCCCCCCCTCCCCAAAGGAAAGAACATCAGCAACAGACGCGCTGACCCGGAAGCACTCGCGCCTCCATTCGGAAGTGACCCGGGCTCAAGGGGAAGAGCGGCCGCTCGCCGGGTTCTCTACGCATGCGCGTCATGGAAGGTGTGGGGGGGGAGATGGAGAGTAAGGATGAGGGCGGTGCTCAGCGGACGGGATCTCTCGCGCTGGGTCCTAATGCTCACCGGTTCCCTTTTTGATTATTATTTTTGCGTTCCTTCGTTCACATCGTGGCGGTTCCAGAATTCAGGACCCTGGAAGCTCAAGGCCAGGAGGATTCGGAGCATAAGGGCGCCATCATAGCAGGTTTAGACGGGGGGGGGGGGAAGTCCTACAGGTCCCAGAATACCCCAGATAGGTATTCTGGGAGCTGCAGATCTTTTTTCCCCCTGTCTAATCATGCATAGGATTGCACACATTTACTGCCCTAAGTCAGGGAAGCGTATCTTTACAAAAGGGATGACTGAAACCTGGACACCTTTCCTCGAGGGTAAGACAGGCATGGGGATGCTCTGGTATCCCAGATGTTGGCGGACTAGAACTTCCATTAACCCCAGCCGTCATAACCAGGATGGGACTTGCAATCCAGCAACATCTAGAGAGTATCCAGCCCAGCTGGCTGGGGAATTCTGGGAGCTGTAGGGCTTTTTATTTTATTTTTTCTGGCTAAGTATGCATAGGAGGGCATCTTAGCCTCCTTTTAACACCAGGGCTAGCCGTCAAAATGTTAAGAAAGTGTACTTGAGCATGTGAAGAGTGCAATGCATTAACAGCTGAGTCATCACAACTAGCCAACCATATGTCGGGATATTAGGACACATGTTAGGTTCCCAAGCATAGGGTTGAGAGACCAGAGCTCTGTGCCTGTTCCTTCCCCCCCCCCCCCCCCCCAATATTGATAGTACAATCCAATAGAATGATCAACTGGCAACTTTGTTCATGAGCAAAAAAAAGGGCACCAGATTGGATGCTTTCTTCAGGTCATGCCTGATAAGCCTTGTGGAAGTGACTAACAAACACTGTTTGCTGTTTTTATGTTTGTGTGAACAATGGCAAGCAGGTGCAAGGGGACTTTAAAGAAAGTTCCCTCTTCTGCTCAATGATTAAAGGTGGAGGAGTCCTGTTGGGTCACAACATACTCAGAGCAGTATCTTCCTTTCCCTCAGTTTCCATTTTTGATTTTTTTCTATATGTAAGTAATCCTTTCCCTTTTATTTTTGGAGTTAAAAGAGAAGAACAGGCTGGCAATATTCTGCCCCAATAGAATGGCTGATGTGTGCAAAAGTAGTGGAATGATTGGAAAGATTTGTTCAAATGAGAAGAGGTATATAATAACAGAGAAGGTGGTGCGTTTAAAATGTTTTATTCAAAAAAGATTTGAATTACATAATATACATATTAAACTACTTGTATTTTGCTGTTTTGAACGTATTCAGCACCCCAGTGTATATGTAATACTGCCTCTAGAAAACACGTACACACACACACTATTCAATGATAAATTTAAGACCAGGGTTAAAGATATGTCATGTTGGTTCAAGCCTCAAAAAGCCAGGAAATTAGTTTAGGCTGATGCCTTAACCGAAACGAAACGACTTTACGTGTGATCAGCAATGATGCTGTGCAATGTCACAAACTGTGCTTGCTAATAGGTAACAAAAAGGGATGGGTCACCTCACAGGAGGATTCCTCTAGCAAGAAAGGTTCAAATGCTTCAAAAAGCGATACAGGACCAGGACAACATGGGGTATCTTAGCTGGTCCCAGGCAGTCCATCCTCCCCATCAGGATTTGGGTCTGAAAGACCATGGCAAAGTATGGGTGCATAGTGGGGAAGTTGTAAGCAAGCACAATTTGTGACATTGCACAACATCGTCACTGATTACGGGACAATCTGTTAAGGCATCAGCCTAAGTTTCCAATTTCTTGGCTTTGTGGAGCTGGAGCCAACATGAGATAGCCTTAACTCTGGCTTTACACCAGGAAAACTGTTATAAGTGTTCTGAAAACAACAAAAAATAACACAAACAATTAATTAACTGAGCAGATATGTATAAATAAATATATTTCCCTGTATGTTCTGGAAAGTTTACTTCTGAGTATGCCAGCATAAGATTCCAGCTTGGCTTTTTTCATTTTCCTTCTTCTCTTCATTAGTGATCTGTTAATAAGTGAGAGTGATTCCCTCAGCAGTATTCAAATTGCGGTATTTGTGGCAGTTTGTATCAGAGCGGTTGGAAATTTTGCAAAATGGTAGACATCAAGTAGACTGTGGACACCATGCTTCAAATTATTAGTTCAAGCTGTGTCATTTTTATAAGTGGTAGAATTTTGAGGCTTATAACGGTGTAATCATCTTGTCACTCCTGTTCCCCTTTAATATAAGCCAAGGGCCTAACCAGAGATAAAGTGATTTGTAGGTAAAGCAGTCTGATCCTATTCATATTTACTCAGCAGTAAGCCCTACTAAAATCAATACAACTTACTCCCAGGCAAATGTACGCACGATTGCTGCCTCCACCATGATGTTTTAAGCTACAATCCTAAACATACATGGGAGTAAGTCCTATTAAAAACAGAAAATTCACTGAGTAAATACGTACAGGAGTTCACCAGTCATCTTCCACTTCTTGGCCAGCTGACATGTGAAGTGCCAACAGGTAGAAGAATGGTTGTTGATTATAATAATTGGATTGCCTTTTTTTAAAAAAACAAACAAACACACAGAACATTTTGTCATATGCAGCGTCCAAGGATGCTTAATTAAGAGTGTCTTCGATTATATACACAGCGCTGCAATAGGGAGCATTGCAATCATAAATAAAGGGAGACATGGATAAATTCATAATTAAAAATGCATTAGAAATTACAAGCATAATTTATTTACTAATGCACATTGGAATAAATTTCCAGTGTAATATTTTTAAATGTGGCATTAATAAATAATAGTAAACAGAATGTTCATATAAAATATTTTCATAAATACTTAGTCCAACATGCCATGCCGTTATAGCCACCATGAAATAAATTTTATATGGCAGGATCAGGTTTTTTTTTTAAAAAATGTATGTGATTCCTCATGAGCTAACTCAGTGTAAAGAAAAATGCAACTGAACGATTGTCAGGTATGACTGAAGGTGGGCAGCTCTTAGACATTCAGTGTGAGTTTCCTAAGTTTTAATATGTCTTAAATCCTGACATCATGAAAACAACTTCTGCTACAGAATGGATGTATTTTGGACTGCCTCTGTGCATCCTCCACTGATTTGATTAAGGCATATGCAGGGCTGCTATGTAAATCCCACTGGAATCAATTAATGGAAGTTGTGTAACAGCTGTACTTGCTGGATTGTAGCCTTTAATTTCCAAGGTGTTGGCTACCGTGCACCTTAGAGACCACCTATCCCTATATCCCATTGTGATTTCTTGACAATTATGTGTTAGTCTGTTGCAACAAAAAAGGTGCAATCCTAAATTCAAAAGTATATCCCCCTGAGTTCAATTGTTCTTACTCCCACGTATGATGCTATAGCATCACAGCCTGAGCCTTATGGGACCTTAGACCAGGGGTAGGCAACATTTTTAGGCTGTGGGCACATTTGACAAACTGTCCTGGGCACCATCACAAAATGGCTGCCAGGGCAACAGGAAGCAAAGGTCAAGTAACCTGCTCAGAAGACTGAGTATGAGGCAGATGTGAGATCTGAGCTCCAACCCACTAAACAACTTATTTGACAGCACAATTTTCGGCACCAACAAAAATCCATTTCACAGCAATCTCAGTTGCCAGTAAGAAAATGTGCCATGCAAGGTGCCTGGGGGGGGGGGGCATTGGTGCCCACGGGCACCATATTGCTTACCCTGCCTTAGACCAACAAATTTATTATGGAATAAGCTTTGGTAGACTAAAGGCCACTTTATAGTACCTGTACCTTTAACAGCTGAATGGCTGACAGGAATATAACAGTTGCAGGCTTTCCAGCTATAGATGCAGTGAAGAATAAAGCAATACCAGTTTCATTTCCGGTAGCTGTGCAGCTTTTAAAGACACAGGAGCCCTGGCAGAAAAAAGTTTGGCAATCCTACAGAAACCCATATCGCCAGGTATCACAACCCCCAAGGAACAGTAAAATATCTGCATAGTCCAACTCAGTGCCTCTTAGTTTTGTTTTAAGAAACAAACAAACAACCTTGGCAACCAACCCAGTTCTTTCAAGGAGACAAGGCTTAACTACTCCTTTACTCAGAAGTTAATCTTAATATGAGTGTTCAATGCAATTTACTCCCACGTTGCATGCAGGAATACAGCCTAACAGCAAACACATTTACTGAGAAAGCAAGAGCCATGTTTGTTCAATGACGCTAACTTCCAACCATGCAATCCTGTACATGCTTACTCGCAAGAAGGTCCCACTTAGGGCAATAAAAGTCCTCAATGGGGCTTAGTTTTAATCCAGAAAAGTGTGCAATATGTAGCCCGGTCTCTTCCAATGTGGTGGCCTCCAGATGTTTTGGGACTACAAATCCAGTCACCCCAACCACTGCCTGTGGTTGGGGCTGATGGAAGCTGTAGTACAAAGGATCTGGGACTGACAAGAGCAGTACTACAAAGCAACCAGAGAGCACTACTTCGCAGAGGGGCTGATGGGAGAGCAAAGCTGCAATCTGGAATACACGGAGGAGTAAAGCCCCTCTCAACACTGAGCCTTACTTCTGAGTAAACACAGGAGGATCGTGCCACCCAGGAAGCCCCACTGAGCAAACGCGGGGCTTGCAGCTGAGTTAGGGTGACCCATATGAAAAGGAAGGCAGCACCTGGTGATATTCCTTCTTCAGCACAACAGTGAAAGCTGCAGGAGCCCTGCCTCCTTAACCAGATGCAAAAGAGGGCAGGGCTCCTGCAGCTTTCACTGTTGTGATGTAGAGGGGGTTCCACCAGCTGCTGCGTGCCTACAAATGACACCTACTGAAATTCCCTTTTCTATGTAACTGTTAGTGACACAGGAGCCCTGCCCTCCTTTTCATAGGGTCACCTTAAGCTGAGTCAACCTGCTTCTTGCTAAGCTGCCAGCGTGACCCAAGAGAGTGAGCCGCATGG
The DNA here is from genome assembly GCA_029215795.1 of Anniella stebbinsi. Classification (NCBI taxonomy): domain Eukaryota; kingdom Metazoa; phylum Chordata; class Lepidosauria; order Squamata; family Anniellidae; genus Anniella; species Anniella stebbinsi. The sequence goes on along the minus strand of JARDYH010000008.1, from coordinate 94,930,817 downwards.
AACCACAGCAGGCCTTTCTTCCGGGGAAACAGGCTTTAGCTGGATCTATAAGCTTATGTCTCTCTCATAAGGGAGCCGAATGAGCTTTCCTGAGGCAGGGAGAGGAGAGCTGCCATCCTAAAGGCTCGGGAGCCGAAACCACTGGGCTCAGCGAGAGCGGTTTCTGGGGGGGAAACGCGCGGGACTCGCCGTGCACAAAGCAGAGAAAGCTGGATTCCGGGGGAGGGGGGACGAAGAAACCGTCCCGGGGGCCGCACTGCGGGAGGAACCCGCGCTCGGACCCGCTGGGCCCTTCCCTACGCCGACAACTCCCAGTAGGCCAGCCGTTGCCATGGTGACCAACAAAGGCCCCGGTAGCGCGGCCTTATTCTTCTTAAGCTCCGCCTCCTCCTCGAGGACGCATCACGTGGCCGTTCGAACGCGCCAATCCCAAGTTCCGCGTCGGGTTGGGGCGGAGTTTCCCCCCTCACCCACCCCTTTCGCCACCAACGCTTCCGATTGGGTAAAGTTTCGCTTCCTCCGTTGTACGCTCTGATTGGTCGTTGACAGTGCGCGAGAGAGGGGGAGGGCACTTCCCTCTTATCTCTATAAACGTACCTATGAGTGCAAGATTTGTTTTCTTTGCGCGTAAGCCGCGCCCCCTCAGCTAACGGAGGCGGGGCTTCGATCCCTCCCGGCGCGTGACACACCTCTGCTCCTTCCTCCCCATGGCAACAAGGCAGCCTGAGGAGAAGCGACGCGAGTGTCATAAGCCCCGCCTTTTGATAGGGCGGGGCGAGGAAAAAGACACGCCGGAGGCCTGGCGGATGGGTGGGCGGGGCTTACGTGGGTGGAGCCAGTGAGGCACAGGAGGGAGGGGAAGATGTAGGAGAGCTGAAAGGGGCGGGGCCTGGAAAGCCAAGAGGCGTGGCTAGAACCCTAAGGGGGAGGAGCGAAATCTCAGGTATGAATCTATCCATGGGGTGAGGAGGAGGTGGGTGGGAAGCCTGTTAGGAAAAATTGGGATGGGAAAAACTAACGTTAGCTCAGCCTTCCAGGTGTGTTGGACTACAACCCCCATCATCCCCAGCCAACATGAGCATTGGGGGAGTGGTAGTCCGACACACCTGGAAGTCACCAGGTTGGGGTTGGTTGCTTTGTTTGGACTAGGCCCGCCTTCCTCCAGATGTGTCAGACTACAACTCCCATCGTCCTCAGCCACCCTTTGGATGATGGGAGTTGTAGTCCATCCGGAGGGCAGCGGGTTGGGGAAGCCTGGGGGCTGTGAGGAGGGGTCAAAAGGGAGGAAGGGGAGCTACTTATGGCGGTGGGGAGGGGAGGGGTATGATGGAAGGGGGCACAGCCGGAGGGGGGCTGGGGGGAGAGCTAAACGAAGAGGAAGGGGGCGGAGCAGAAGTAGCGGGGAGTCAGGAGGCGCCAGGAAAGGACCGCGAGGGGTTAATGGGGAAGGGAAGTTGCCCGGTGGTGAGGCAGAAATGGCCTCCCCAAGGGGGTTGCAGGCAGGGCCCCTCCTTGGCAACCAGAAACCCCGCAGGTGAAGCTTGCTGTCCCCTTTGCTGCACCTGCCTGCTTGCTGAGAGGAAGTTTTGAAGGATAATAATAGAAGCTTCACCCGCTGGAGTTGTGCAGCAACCCTGCCTGGGAAAAAATAACAATAACTGCCAAACATGGGTAGAAGGGGGGGGGGTGTTGGTCCACCTTGGCTCCCCTCTTACCGGTTGTGCCTAGCCCACCTCCCCCAACCTGATGCCCTCCAGACGTTTCGGACTTCAGCCCCAGCCAGTCCGGCCCCAGCGGTCAGGCATCCTGGGAACTGCCTGTCGTCCAGAACATCTGGACAGGAAAGGCAAAGGGCGAGCACGGCTTGGATTAAAACTGGAGCCTTCGGGCGGAGGGTGGATTTCACGAACCCACTTGCCACGTTTGCGGGAGGGGGGGGGGGAAGGAAGCCGTGGCAGCCTGAGCCAAGGAGGCATTTATTTATTGCAGGGGCAAGAAATTGCTAACAGAGCAATAATAATAATGATAATAATAATAGTAGCCTTATTGAAATCGGTGGGAGAGAATAATAATAATAATAATAATAGAAGCAGCAGCAGCAGCATGGGGGGGATCAGCCTATAAGAGGCCAGCTGTGCCCGGGAGGGGAGGGGCAAAGGAGCCACAGCTGGAATCCGGGGAGAGGAAAGGGTGGGTTTTTTTTTGCTTCTGTAGCCGGCAGAAGTTCCAAGGGGGCGGGGCTCCCGGCCTGGGAAAGGGCGGGGCTTGGGGCGGCCGGCTGGAGGAGAAGGAGGAAGGCGGGGGCAGCCCGGGGAGGAGGGGGCGTGGCTCCGGGGAAGAGGGGGCGTGGCTCCGGCTGGCTCCCATGTCCTCCCCTGGTCTCTGCCTCTGCTTCTCTCCTCCTTCACAGGGTGACACGTTTGCAGAGTGAGTGAGTGGCGTTGGCAGTCTGTCAATCCCTCACCAAAGCGGCCATCAAACAACATAAAACACACACAGTCACTAAGCTGCTGGGCTCATAAATTCCAGCTGGCTGATATTTTTGCACATTGCTTTGTAGAGAAATGTGTAATTAATTTTTTTTTCCTCCCCTATTTTTTTTTTACTTTCCCTTTTTTTTAAAAAAAGAAAAAAAGAAAAACTGATTTTTTTCCTTTTGCACAAGTTGAAACTTTTTTTTTTTTAGTTTTGCTGCTATTTGATCTACCCGTTTGCACAGACAAGACAGACAGTGGGATCGTTTTGTTATGATTTTTTTTCTTCCTTCATCATCATTATTATTATTTTTTCCGAAAGGGGGGGAAAACGACGGTCATATTTTTTCTCTCTCTCTCTCTTCCCCCCCCCCCCCCCGCACCAGCTGTATTTTCTTGGCTTCTTTTCCCCCCTCTTTTCTTTTAAATGTTGCAATTAGGATCTGGGGGTGTCTGCTTGGTTTGTGATTCCCCTCCCCCCCATGATTCCTATTCCTTGCCGTGCGCCGCGCTCGTAACTTTTTTAAGGATTTGAAAGCGTATTTCCCCCCTTTCTTTTTCTCCTTTTGCATTTTTACCCTTCCCCCCCTCCTGTCCGCTTTCCCCCCTAAAAAAGGGGGGCTTTCAAAGGAGGGGGTTAGGGGGGAAAACAACACCCCAACAACCACAACAAAGACCAAGTCAGGCAACAGACCCAAACAACCAACTAACTTTTTCTTCCGCTTCTTCTTTTACCGCCGCCCCCTTACCCGGACCAACCTCCCCGGAAAGGAAATACTACGGCTCATCATCACCATCATCATCATCATCATAATAACAATAAAAGAGAAAGAAGGAGAGAGAGAGGGAGAGAGAGAGATCTTTGCCTGAAGATTTGCCCAGCAAGCAAAGACACCGGCAGAAGAGAAGAGGAGCCTTTCCCGAGGCCGCTTGATCCCGACCTCAACCACGTCCTGGGATGCGAGAGGATTTGCAACTACCGGAGAGAGAGAGGAGTGATTTACTGCTCCGGAAAGCAGAAGCGCGCGTGGAATAAACAACGGGGATCAAATACCAAACCGCGATTTTCTGGCCTCTTTCTCTCTTCTTTCCCCCCCCCCCCTTCTTCGGAGAGCGGCGGGGGGCTGAAACCCCTCCGAAGAACCGGCGATTTCCTTGCGTTTTCCTTCCTCGTCCCTCCTCCTCCTCTTCCTCCTCCTCTTCCTCGTCTTCGGCGCGCCGTTCCTTCTGCCGCCGCCGCCGCCGCCTCCGCCGCTTTCCCCGCGTGCATTGATCGGGCTGCGGAAGGCGGGCATGGACGAGCAGACCAGGATGTTGCAGACTCTCGCCGGCGTGAACCTGGCCGGCCACCCGGTGCAGGGGGGCATGGCCCTGCCCCCTCCCCACGGCCACGACGGCGCCGACGGCGGAGACGGCCGCAAGCAGGACATCGGCGACATCCTCCACCAAATCATGACCATCACGGACCAGAGCTTGGACGAAGCGCAAGCAAAGTTGGTCTCCTTCAGACAACCTCCTTCTTCTTCCTCCTCCTCCTCCTCACCCCCCCTCCCCGTAATCGCCGTAATATCCGTCTCTCCCCCCCCCCCCGGCATGCGTGTGCGTGTGGATCGTGCGCTCCCCGTGCGCTCCCCGTGCGCGCGGGTGTGTGGCGCCGGGCTGGTTTTGTTGCGCTTTGCTCCTGGCTGTGTCTCCTGCTGGCACCGCCGATCCTTGCAATTAACCTAGGGGAGGAATTGCACGCACACCCACACACACCCATCAAAAAAAAATCTCCCATTATTATTATTATTATTATTATTAATTTTACAGAAGCCCTGGGATGCAGCTTTGAATCCCAGCGAGCCACATTCGTGTGCGAACGTTTGGGTGGTGGTGGTTGATTTCCTTCCCTTTTCTCCTAGTTTTATTGCAGAGCTGGGCTGCTGCTGGTCAAAGCTTTCCCTATTCTTCAGAGGGCCCCCCCACACCACTGAAAGAGAGGGGAAGGGGTCCCCCCCCCCGCCCCATGCTCTTCCCAAAGCTGTGGGTGTTTCTCTTTGGAAGAAGTGCGTGAACTTCTAGGCGCTCTCCGCATGACCAAGGCGGCCTTGGTCCCGGGGTGTTGTTGGTTTCTTGGTTTGTTGTTTGTAAAGATTGAGGGAACGTTGATGGCTGGCTGAGGAAAGTGGGGAGAGGCAGGTTCTCCCCCTCTCCCCCCCCCCCTTTTTTTGAAATAAAATGTATAAATTGCCCTAAATACAAAACAAAGCGTGTAGTTGAACTCTGGAAGTCCCCCTCTCCTTTCATAAATCAGGGTTGATGATGTAGCGAATTGGGAAGCTTTGACAGGCTGTGATTTATGCGCCCCAAGAAATGGCAGGAAATTTTCAAGGGAGGCTCCTGCGTTCAAAAGCAAAAGCAGAAACAACCCCCCCCCCAAATACCATCATCATCATCATCATCACCCTTAATATTAGCATTGCAGTTATGATTATTTAGAAGAAAGGAAACCCGAGAATCCAAACTTGTCTTGGGGCGTCCCTTCCTGGCTGCAAACGGCGGGCAGGGTTGCCTGGGTCTTGTTACTCACTCTTCGCTTCACTGATGTGAAGGAGAAGAAAGCGGCTGACCCCACTTCCAGATCTAGTTTGCACCTCTTGGGCTTAAGTTCCAGTGGCCTCACCTTTCTCCTGCATGGAGGTGCTCTGTCCACGGTGGGATCTTTCCTGCTTTCCTCCTTCCCTGGCATAACAGCCCTGGTTCTTAGTCACTTTTACTAGCAATTCCTTTTGGATGGATCAGAAAGCAAGGCATAATAATAATAATAATAATAATAAAATGCAAAGGACTTTAATTACAAACGACCCCCCCTTTTTTTTAAAGAAATCTGCCCTGTTATTAAACAGATTGTGCTGATATATTTTTTTCCTTTTTTTTTTTTAACCGTGTGTTATCTTTTGTTTTGCAGAAAGCATGCACTGAACTGCCACAGAATGAAGCCGGCTTTGTTCAGTGTCCTCTGTGAAATCAAAGAGAAAACAGGTAGGAGACAAGTTACACAGCTTTGGAAATGAACCCTTTCTCTCTCTCTCTCTCTCCCCCCCCCCCCCCCCCAACCTCACCTCCACAACCCCCAATAGGTAAACATTGCAATATACTTCTCTCAGTCAAGCTCTTGGAAAGCTGTTTGGGGGAACCGCAGCCATCTTTGATCATCGCCTCCTTCTCTGCTTCTGATCTTTGGGTTGGGAGGTAGGGGAGAACGTGATCGATCAAGAAGGATTTATATGTATTTTTACAATTCATAATCTTGCTGCAAAATGAAATGGACGTGAAAATGGCGGTGTGTCACCGTTCAGGGTAAATTTCCCCCCTCTGGCTGCAATTGGGGAGGGGGAAATAGCAGCGGAGGACCCGGCTTTCTTCCTTTCTTGCTTTCCCTTCCTTCTCTGCCTTGTTTAGAGTATCTGCTTCTTAAAGAAGCAATGCAAGAGACAGCAGAAGCCAATTACAGCCCGTGGCCTCTCTGTGCGAGAGACCGGCAGAGCTGGCAACTTGCTTGGGCCGCCCTTGTGTTTTGATCTTGGCGGTTACCAGCTCTCCGTAACCTGAGGGATTCAGTCAATGGCTTCAGGCTCCCACATTTTGCAGGAAAACTACCGGTCCTCAAACGTGCTCTGTGCGTGCGTGTTGCAAATCTTTAGAAAGGAGGAGATCATGCTTGTGTGCAGGTTGCTTGTTCTTGCTTCTGCAAACATGTCAAAAAGAAAGCACTTAATCCGTATTGTATATCTTGCACATCGAAGGGCTAACCGGGTAGTCAGCAACGTGTTTTCGTATTGAGTGAAATGCAAGAGTCTCAAAACGTTCTTCTCAACTATTGGGGCCATCTGATGTCAGTGTCACGCATAGTCAGAACTCAGCTGGCAAAGATTTCAGGCCTTGACGTTAAAAGAGCCCCTTCGGAAATTGGGTTTGTGACTGGCAACACTTAGCATCTGTACGGTGCTCCTTGACTTCAAAGGGTTGTTGTTTGCGTTGGTCTTACAGAACTTGTAGCGCAAGTAGCGCACCAAAGGTCAGCCTTGGAAGGGTTGACATGTCGCACAGGAGCCTTTCCATTTGGTTGCGGGATTATAACGGGGATGCTGGAATAAAATGTGTACATATGTGTGCGTGATACATGTAGAGTGAAACCAAATACTTGTGTGTAGAAAGTACAGCAAAGCCTGTCTTAATTTTCTGCATAGCAGTCCCTTTGAAAAAGCTTCAACCGTCCTGCTGGCAAAAAGTTGCTAACCGGACTTTTAAAACTATGCCTTATGTGCTGATAAAAACACTTTGCCTTTCTCATTGTGCTCTGCACCCATATTTAATATCTAGGGACGTTACTGGGGCAGAGGGACGAGGAGTCAACTACTAGTAAACCATCCTTGACTGCGTTCAAGCGACGAGGAGGGAAATCTAGGAAGTCTGCTGTGATGTTTTGTGCAGTGAGAACGTTTGCCCTGTAACCCAACTCCGAAACGTATCTGTTCCTTTGATATTTTAGTTACGCCTGAACTCTAAACGGTGCCTTCTTGTTGAAGGCAAACGCCAGATACCGATAGTTCAGATGTGATTCCCGAATCAATGTGTTTCAACTTTTGGAGTGGAGCAGCGGAAAAACACCAGTTCTCGGTCAGTTTTGTAAACTCGCTCGTGGCCAGCCTCTTTCTGGCGGTTGGGATCCAGCTTCACTTGTTGGGCTGTCAGCTGAGTACCGAGCACGGTCTGCGTTGTGGCTATGAAGTTTGATTCTGTATTGTGGGTTGTAGTGTGCAAGAAGAGGAGAATGGCTTCTCCCCCACAAATGTGCCTTGGACACGGGTACAAACCCGCTCACCGCCTTTTCCCAGCGTTGGTTTATTTCTAAACTTTCTTTTTGGCTCTGAGCTGATTGCCTTTGATTCTTGCAGCAGGCAGATTTTACATCAAAGTAGGCGAGGGTCCCTGTGATCTTTCCTTTGCGGGGGGGGGGGGCAGCGTAACCCTTCCTAGCTGAAAGGAAGTGTAGTCATCTGCATGTCAAAGGTGAGTCCAGAAGAGAGAGAGAGAGAGAGAGAAAGAAGGAGAACTTTTCAGGGCCGAGGCCTTGCCGGCCCAGGGTGTTTGCCGGCACCCTGACTCCTTTCGGAGAAGGGAGGATGTTAGCCGACAGGATTGTGTCCGATTTTGGAAGACTTGGTGATGCTGGTCATCAGTTAAGATGTTGCCTCTTTTCCCTGCGAAAGGCGTAATAACAATGGTCAGACCTCTCCATCTGGCCAACAGCACAATCCTTACCGGCCCAAGAAGCTCCGGGATTGATATGGAGAGTGATTGATGGGGGCAAAACCCATCTCCCCACCCCCCAGAGTTTTTATAGGGCGACCCTCATTCAGGATCACCCATCTGAGATGAAATGGCTGAGCACACATCAGCAAGGGAAGCGTGAAAGCAAATTCTTGCATATCTTGTATTGCATTGTCTTACTCTGGAAGGAGGAGGAAAATATTATTTTCCACTCCTTTCCCTAATGCCTTGATTAGTGTTAGGATCTCTTCCGTCTTCTGATTTCCTCTGCATGACCAAAATCTGTGTGTATGTGTTTTTTTGCATTCCCTTGTGTGTGTGTTTGTGTGTGTGTTTTAAATGCTCTCGTTTGTGCAAGTTCTAAACTTCCAAGATAAAGACTTGGGGGGGGGGGGGAGCTTTTCAAGTGATGGAGTCCCTGCCCCCACCCTTGCATTCTCCACTATGTTACTCTATGAGTTGACTCCAGTAATTCCAGGCACTTGCAAGGGTCTCCTAACACTTTTCTGTTACGTTTATTTTCCCTTCCCCAAAAAAATGTGGAGTAAGGAAAGAGAAGCCTATCCCCTTCCTTTCTTTCTCATGGAGAAATTAAGCATGGTAACTTCCTCTACATATTTGAAGGGAAGAGTGGAAAAGCAAGGTTTGGAAGTGGGAGAAAAGGGGGGGGGGGGCGACATGTGAACCCTGGCCTAAAACTGCAATTTTAGATTTGTCCGTTCAAGAAAACCCAGTATTGTGTCTATGATGGTGTGTCTCAATTTGAAATACGCTCTCTTTACTTTTGTGGATAATTAGAGCTCTGTGCAGCCAGTGATGAGTTTGCCCACAAGACTGTGAACCATGTAATACCTCTCTCTTTCTTTATACTTCCATTTGGAGTATTGCCTATCAAACAAACTGTAGGTCTAAATATATATCTCCTGTAGGGTCAAGGCGGGTGCATTCCGTTCATTAGGGTCTTCCTCAATCATTCGGTATTGGTTTCGATTTGTAGAACCCACTGCTTTCAGAATCATTCATTTGTTTCTAATTTTTAACTTTACAGGGATGCTTTTTTGTTCCCTCCGCAAAAAAACAACAACCCTGGAGTGTTGTTGTTTTTATCGTTGTTGTGGTTGAAGGGCAGGGAATATAAGAAACACCCCTAGATTATCTTCCGTTCCTCATACTGATATCTAGGTATTCCTAGAGGTAGCTAGCCCAAAGGTAGGTACTAGATGTCTCAAAACATTGTCTGCTTCTTTTTAGTACAATCATAAAATCTTGGCAATCTTCTAGTAAAAAACCTCCGCTGTTGTTTTGTAGTTTTCTTATTCTGTGCTGTTTCCCTTTGAATGTCACACATTGTACCTTCCTATAGGTATCTGTCTTTTTCTCCGCCTAAAAGGTTGCAGTGTCTTGTCAGCATTGTTTTGTCAGTTAGTCCTTCTGGTTTTAAAGGGTTCCTGTTTTGATCACTCCTAGCTTCTGGCTTGAGGCACATGTATTTATATTAACCTAAAATGAGAGTATATTCATTTTGATTGTCTCTAAAACAAGTAACAGTCGTTTCCCGGCGTAGTGCCGTACAGCTGAATTCTCAACTGATATGTGAGCTTGTGCGTTCTACATTTTTTGCATGTGAATACGTGTGTGCTTGTAGGAGCGAAAGAGAGAAATAGGCGTGTGCCTCCTTTAAGACTCAAATATGACAGCTGCCAACCAAACCCTAATTTAATGCCACCGCGGCCCTAAATCCCATTCATTCCCTAGTAACTCCTAATGGCATACATGCTGCCTTTCCGGATTTGTGGCCTTTGTGAGGCTTATAAGCAGGGACTGACTTGGGAAGATCATAAAACTTAATGAACTTCTGGGCTGTTGGAGGCGTCCGCCGCAGAAGGGGGGGGGGGAGAGAGAAAGAGGCCTGCTTTGTTGGATGAAGAGTTTTCAAAATGTGTTTTCCCCCCCTCCAAAAGGTGATGGGAGAGAGAAAAGAAATTATTACTTAAAATGTCCAAAGTCTCCATTTGTGCACTTCAAGATCTCAAAAACTTCCCCCCCTCCCTCATGTTCCAACGTAAACACCTCCTCCCTCATGCATGCAAAGTAACATTAGAGTTAAATTTCTTGCTGTTTCCTACATCTGCAGAAACCTTTGGGTGGGATTTTTGCTGTCGTGACTACCATGTGATGCCACTCCACTGGTAATGCGGTGCGGCTGAACTCCATAGGGTTGTCCAAGGACTGGCTCTTGATGCCTCCTTACTCTTCCAGAAGGCTAGTTACCCAGACTAGTCAAAGTAAGACCAATCCTAGCATGACCTGAATGCTTCCCATTTGCAGCAAGACGTCGAAAATAGCAAATAAGCTGCTGCACCATCTAAACAGAGTAAAGGAACTGCCTGCGTTAGGTTACTGTAAACTTTGCATATTTGCAAACTGGCCCAGATATCATTGGTTTATTGTTTTGGCAGCAGAATAATTATAGAACAATGCAAGTGATAAAGGGGCCTATGGATGGATAGCTCCTTAAGCTGTTTAAAAAAGTCTGATTGCAGGATGCTGTGTTTAAAAGTCATACGTTGTCCAGCAGGTTTTAAAGAGATTTGTGTTGTTGTTTTGAAAATCTTGACTGTATTCAAAGTAAGATTTCTATTTTCCCCTTTTCAAAATCTTTTTGTTCGCACTGAAACGTTCTGTTAGATGCTTAAAAAAAGGAAAAAAATGCAGTATGATTGGGTTTTTTCCTACTCCTAGTCCATAGGGTGACCAGACAAAATCCAGGTCAGGGCTCATGTAACTTTAACAGTTGTAGAGAAAAGGGAATTTCAGCCAGTGTCATTTGTATGCAATTAGTTCCTGGTGAAATTCCCTCTTCATCACAACAGTTAAAGGTGCAGCCACTATACTAAAGTGACCATATACAAAAGAAGGCAGGGCCCCTGCAACTTTAACTGTTGTGATGAAGAGGGAATTTCACCAGGAACTAATTACATACAAATGACACTGGCTGAAATTCCCTTTTCTCTACAACTGTTAAAGTTACATGAGCCCTGACCTGGATTTTATCTGGTCACCCTAAAATAGAATGAAATAAATAACTCCATATTTCACGTAATACCAACCTCTTGCCCCGCAAACAACAACAGTGTGGAAGCCCAAATGTTATTCCTGTGCTGATTTTATACCACGTTTGAATATATTTTTTCTCCCAACTTGTCTAACCATCTCTATTGTCTAACACTTATTTGTCTTTTCTCATCCTTTGTTTAAAAAAATAAAAAAGTGAAGTATTAGTCCATCATCACAATCCTTTCAATACTTGATTGTAAAAGACCTGTTACTGTACAGCACCTCTGCCAGAGGGCTTTGATTGTATTGAAGTCTCAAATAAGCATCAATTTGATTAGCAGGGATCTCTCTCTCTCTCTCTCTCTCTCTCTCTCTCTTATTTTTTTTTTCCTGGCCATTTTCTTTCTCCCCTTGAACCTATAAAATATAATCAGACTGTCTTGTCCATACTAACTAAGTCTCTGTGATCCTTTTTCTTCCCCCACTTTTTCTTATATATATATATATATATTTATATATATATAAAAAGGTCTTAATTTGCTTCTTGACACTGAAATGGCCTTGCATATTTTAACATATTTCAAATTGATTATGAGCTGTCGTCTGGTATATCCCTGAAATGCTTGTTCTAACTTGGATGTCTCTCTGGCATCATTTATTATTATTATTATTATTATTATTATTATTATTATTTAAATGAATGTTACTGGTAAGTAGGCTCTCTCGACCCGGCTTTCTCTGTCCAGATTTTGACAGGTTTGTCAACTCCATTTCTCCGTCTCTTGACGAGAAATGTCTATTTCCATGCTGCGACTATGACACGGCCCCTCGTTCAACTTAAACAGCGAACGGCTGGAGGAGGATCTGTTGGAACCCTCCTGATGGCAAAATGTACCAGTGTTTCAAACTTCTGGATGGCTTGATTTTCATGTAAGCGTGGAATATTTATCTACTTTCTGTCTGTCTGGGGGCTGCTCTGCCTATGTTGCGTTTCAGACTTCGAAGATGGGGGTTGGGTGGGTTGTAGCTAAATAAATAGGAATGACTAATAGGTGTGTATATCAACAACTTAACATAAATCCTCTCCAGACCCCCAACCTCCTTCTGCATCACCGATTGAAAGAGATATTGATGTTACGTTGCATTTGGCAAAATGAAGGTAACATTTTGATGGGGCCTCCTCCCTCCCCCAGGTACTTTTTTTAATGCCCTTCACTTATCCAGGTGATCATCATGGTCCCAGTAAAAACAATTCTGCCTCCTCTCTCTCCCCCCCCCCCCCCCACACACAATTTTTCCTTCTGAACCAGCCTGTCACATCTGTACTCCTCCGGTAGGCCATTTGTATCTCTTAGGTATGAAAGGAATAAATAACTTGCATCAATAGTTAATGTAAACAATTTCAGTTTCTGTTGGCCTTTGCACGTCCCTTTTTGTTGCTGTTGCTATTGTTGCAAGAGAGAGAGAGAGAGAGAGAGAGAAAAGGAAGAAATAAGGTAAGGTAGTTCGTCAACCAAACTGATAAATTACGCTTTTCAGCTGGACATTACCGCGTTTCCACAGTGTTATCTCAACGACATATAGTCAGTGGCCTATGGAGGCAAATGAAGTATGGGGCTGCAGTGCTCTGGATTTCTTGTTTTCTTTCTCAAAGGATGCTCCGCGTTTTCTTCTGGCGGGGGGGGGGGGGAATTGGGGAGGGGGAGAGTTAGGAATGAATAGTTTTGCAAATTTGGCATTCCGTCATCAAAACATCATCCTTACGGCTCAGGTCCTGGGGTGGGTGGGAGCTCTGAACTTCAGTGCCGTCTTCCTGTTTAGGCTGTATATTGTATCTATCTATATCTATATCTGTGTGTGTGTGTGTGTGTGTGTGTATATATATATATATATATATCTGTTTGTGTATGTATCTATATATGTGTGTGTGTGTATCTATATATCTATGTACATATGTGTATATGTGTGTATATATATATATATATATATATATGCATACATATTTTGCTATATAAGTGGCGGGCCTCTTCAGCTCTACATAGCAACGCCGAAGGAGCAGATTTCCTTCCTTGGCTGCTTATGACAGCATAGGTTCTGAGAATGTAGTCCCCTCCTGCTGGAAATCAGGCATTGATTTCAGAGCAATTTCATCCACTGCCTCTTGCAAGGTGTATCGCTAACCAGGTTTGATAAAGACCAGAAATGTTGCTGAGCGGAGACCCAAGTCTCTCCTTGAGGCTGCAGCTGTGCCTCAGTTGGTTTCAGCAGCTGCGTTTGCTCCCCTGCTGAAAGGAAAGCCCACCTTTAGCTGCAGACAAATATAACCCTGGCATAAAGGATAAAGAAGGGGGTGTTTCAACCAGCCGTTCAGCGAGGCGAGGGTCTTTGCAGGTCTCAATCTCTTGCCGTGCTTTGTATTGCCTTTCAACCTGTGTATCTGATCTCTGCTGCGGAGCAGGTGGTTTCCCACATGTGTGGGTTGGTGTGCGTGAACTTGGGTTTGTGTAAGCCAAGCCTCACCCAAGAATGAAATTGCCCGTCCTTCCTTTCACTTGCAAATAATAATAATAATAATAATAATAATAATAATAATAATAATAGCTTTAGTTCCACCTTTTGGCAGACGTCATGAAGCAAAATTCGTCCATCTCTAGATTCTCTTCCCATGCAATCTAAATTAAGATTCTACGCGGGGCCCTTACAAATGCTGGTAACTTTTGGCAATTATCATTTTGTTTGGTGAACAGTAGTAAAACAGTGTGCGGTAAAAGTGTTTAGAGGGAGAGAGGATAAATAAATGGGACAGTTTTGCAATGCAAAGTGGTTTGGGGTGGTTTTTTTGAGGATTTCTTGGCTCTTCCTTAACTGCTATTGTGAAGCCTGGAGCAGATTTTTTCCCATTGCTAATGCCCTAGAAGTATTAATTCACTTTGATATGCTAATTAGAGGGCATTATGCAAGAAATGAGATTAAGTGGCAGCATGAAGCCATTTGCCTGTCAGTAAATTGAGAGCTTTAGCATCAGGAAGAGCTTTGTGTGTGTGTGTGTGTGTGTTTTCCTGAGTTTCTCTTGGTTTTGCATATAAATAAAATTGATTGAAAGGTCTAGAGAAGCTTCTAGAACATCGGTGGTTCTTCCCTTACCCTCCCCCCCTTTTCTCCCCTTTTATGATTATTTAAACTTCATGTGGGAGACTTTCTCTGAATATTAATTGATCTAATGGGAGACAGCGAACGTGAAGAATTCCTTTGTGTTTCTCTCACTGTTGGTTGGGAGAAAGGAAAGTGCTGTCTTGTATTTGGTGGCAGATCTCTCTTCTTATTCTTCTCTTTGTCTTCTTCTTTTTCACACACACACACGCACACACACATATATATATATATATATATATACACACACATACACACCAAAATCTGTACCTTCTGATGCAGTACCGCAGGACCCTGAACAGGGAACCCTGAGATGAATAACTGGTTTTGCTTTTGAACCATGCATGGCAAAGGGTTTGATTGCAAGAATGCCACTAAAAGGAAGCAAGCTGCAGGTACCATGGTAAATTAGGCCTGGAGCTTTTTTTTTTACCTGCTCCATTCAGTCTCACGGGGAGAGAGGGTTTCCCCATGCAGTGGTAAGCAATTCAGACAAATACTTTCCGTACTTTAAGAAGGAGCGGTTACCCTGCCCATGCGTCTTTTATTCAGAAAAGGAATGCGAGAGTTGCACGCAAACGCTGCGTTGAGGGTTGACTTTTTTTTTTTTAAATACATCTGTTTGGAGCCAGGGAATTCCGAGTGGACGCCTGCGTTCTAACCATAGTTTGACCCTCTAAGCGTGTTGATCAGCACACATCAGCGTGCACGGTCTCATTCCAATGAGGCTCGCATGGCAGTAGAGCGGCGCCCCGCGGATGACTTGGAAAACGGGCTCTCCCCGATTAAGCTCGAACCCTCCTGGCTACGGTGGCCATCTTTGGTTTAGCGTTTCGGGATCCTGAATGTAGGTAGTCCAAGAAGCAATGAATGAAAAAAGACAAGGATGTGAATGAGCCTGTGGTGTTTTTTTTTGTTTTTTTGCATTATCCATACTTTTATGCATTGCCCTTGGGCCCAGATTGGGCCATGCGTTGAATGTGTGTACACACGGTATCTTGCTGCTATTTTTCTGGGTGTGTTTAGTGTGTGAAGGCTTGGCCCTTTGTGTGTGTGTGTGTGTGTGTTACACCTTTAACATCCAGTGAATGAAGGTCTGCTTTCTCTCCAGGGGGTGAGCAAAGCTCAGTTGTGTTGTTCGCAGATGGTCCCAGGTTCCATCTTTGGGTAGGCCAGGAAAAAACGCCTGCCTGCCCCTCCGGTCAGTGTGGACAATACAGGACTACATCAGTCAGAAGACAGTTTCCTGTGTTGTTCTCTTCTTCGTTCAGAAGAAATATGGGTCTTCTGAAATCCCCCTCCCCACTTTTGTAGACCTGTTCATCCCATGGAAGTGTGTGTGTGTGTGTGTGTATGTTCAGTTACTTTTGGAAGCCTGTGGGCAAACTGTGTAGACACCTTTGAATGTATGGGGGGTGGTCTTGTGGAGAGGTTCACCTCAGTTCTATGAGGTGATTGAGGATTTTGTTCTTTTCTTTTCGACCTTTAGAAAAAGCCATGTATCTGTTATAGCGAGGCTCTCGT
Source organism: Anniella stebbinsi (assembly GCA_029215795.1). Classification (NCBI taxonomy): domain Eukaryota; kingdom Metazoa; phylum Chordata; class Lepidosauria; order Squamata; family Anniellidae; genus Anniella; species Anniella stebbinsi. The sequence continues at coordinate 94,915,296 of JARDYH010000008.1, read as the reverse complement.
TAGTACTAGGGTTGTGTGTGAGTTGTTTAGCCCTCTAATGACTCACGATTACGGATGCTGGAAAAATTCGAGGGGGACTAAAATGAGTTCAAATCTGACTAAAATGAGTTCCAGATCAATTTTTTACTTCCCCGAAATTTACGCAAATTCGTTCACAGGAAAATACGCACGTTCCTGCTGAGACATATGCCCTGCTGGAAAATATGCCCGGAGAATAGTTTAATGGAATGGGGGACAATACGCTAAATGTCATGTAGTAACATAAATTCTGTAAATTGTTGCGAATGTTCTCGTGGAATTATTTGCATACTTTTCTGCCCGATGGGGGAAAATAGATCCGGTTTGTGAATGGACTCCGGAATGAACAACATTGCGAAATCTATGAAACACAAAATTCGGACATTCCTGCAGCCAAGTTCGGGCAATACACTGCAACCCCTGACCCGCCCCGAACAGGGGTTGCATATTCATATTCGTAATGGTAACCACATGTGCCCGGTATGCACCATAGCTAACCATGGGTTAAAAATCTACAATGATCGCACTGTGTCATGTGAGCCAGATGGGGTGAGTTGTACTGTGTATGGGGAGGAGGGGACCCCCCCCCCCAAATTTGGGCGGAGTACCCATAAGCGAAGCTCTTCCTCTTGTGGAAGGCAGATACTGGATCAATCCTGTATGTGTACAGTAATCTTTTACATCCCAGAAGACTGAGGATTTTACTCTGTCTCATGTTAAATGGCAGCTGAGCATTTTATTTGAGCTGTAAATAAAGATTGTAAGCTGCGGAATTGGGAAATCAAAGGCTACTATTTCTGATGCTGGCCATATGATTGGCACAAGTCTGTCCCAATAAACCATGGGGTGCTGTGTCTTCATATAGGGTGAAATGGCTTGATGGAGCCTTATTAATCAAAGCGATGTTGCTCCCTCCCCCTTCGTTTCCTTTCTGGGCAGAATCATTTTTTTGCTGCATTTTAAATCAAACCATTTTGAATTTGGGTAAGAGTGAACTGTGACTAATGCCCACAGAAATTATCCCCTTGTCAGAAGTAACTTTTTGGTTTAGCAACTGTTCATTTCTGAGCTGCAATCTCTTTAACGAAAAAGGCTCAGAGAGGAAATACTTCTTGTTTTATGACCTGCCTCGGCTGTATTCATGCAGGTTAGAGGGTCAATGCAATGGAGGGGAAACCTCGGGCATGAAATAAATGATAGCAGTCTTTGGAACTCTAAGGGACTTGAATTTGTCTCTGAGCTGAGATGCTGGCCAAAGAAAGCCAGTATGGTGCAGTGGTTGAAATGGGACTCAGGAGATCCGGGTTCTAGTCCCCACTCAGCCATGGGGCTCACTGAGTGACTTTGGGCCAGTCACTGACTCACAGCCTAACCTACCTCACAGGATTGTTGTGAATTTAAAATGGAGAGGAGGATGACCATATAAGTTGCCTTGGGTTCCTTGCAAGAGAAAAAAGGTGGGATCTAAATGTAATAATAAATACAGATAAATCAATAAATAATAAAAGAGTTCTAGTCTCCACCCGGCCACGGAGTTCTCTGGCGGACTTTGGGCCAGTGGCTGACTTTCAGCCTATTCTACCTCACAGGGTTGTTGTGAAGTTAAAATGGAGAGGAGGATGGCCATGTAAGCTGCCTTGGGTTCCTTGCAAGAGGGGAAAAGATGGGATATACTTGTAATAATGAATAAAAATGCCTCCTTTTTCAGTCCTCCTACAGTTAGCACAGAATATGGCAACTAGGTTACTAACTTGGACTGGTGTGACCGGAGCCCATTTTGCCACTCCTGAAACATATACAGTGATTCCGCTAAACCTGTCTAATTTACCCGCCTTGGTGGGGGCAGGGATGGTTGCTGAAAGGCCTGTGGGTCCGGTGGATCCAAAGTGTCTCCTTCCTTCCTTCCTTCCCTCCCTCCCTCCGTTCCCTCTCTGTCCTCTTCCTCCTCCCTTTCTATCCTCCTCCTGAGCTCGGAGCTGCTGCAGAGCGTTCCGTGGTGGTTGGAAAGATCCGCGATCCGTTCTTCTCCGACGTCGGAGCTCTGTCTCCGAGGTCGGAGGAGATCTGCCAGGGTCCTGTGGCCCCTAGACAGCCATACCCCATTTTTCAGCAACCCTCAAAGGGTCTTACAACTAAGATGCATATCCACACAAGGCAGAATAAGGGCAGGAGAGGGCACGTGTGGTGAAGGTTTCCGGCTCTTGGTGGTTGGTGACATAATCCAGGTTCCCCTGCAAAAGAAAGGAGGAGCAGAAAGTACCACTAGTGGAAAAGATAATTGTAGAAGAGAAGAATCATAGAATAGTAGAGTGACTCGGTTTGCTTGGTGCAGCAGCCAGACCTGGTTTTAGCTCGTCATCATGGCTAGACCTAAATTTGTTCCTTCCATTTAAAAATACATCTAAGCTAGCGGCCATGGCCATATTTTGCAGGAGTGAATTCGTTTGTTAGTTCAGGGTTGTACAAAGAATCAAAGAATCATTGAATGGTAGAGTTGGAAGGGGCCTCTAAGGCCATCGAGTCCAACCCCCTGCTCAAGGCAGGAATCCACCTTAAAGCACCCCAGACAGGTGGCTGTCCAGCTGCCTTTTGAAGGCCTTGCTTCTGCTATGCTAGTTGACAGGTAACATTGTTGGTGAAGGCTATCCATGTCTGTTTACCAGGCTGTCTTAGACACCGGATTTCTAGCTCCATTGAATAAAACAAGGAATAGTAGTGGAATTTTCTCCCTAGTTTTAATCAGTGGAGCTGAACTTTCAGTGTCTATATATGGATTATTTTGTGCAGTGATGTATATAGCTAGCATCACTGCACAAAATAACCCAACCTTCTAGTAGTTTCTTGTGGCTGCTAGTAGTAGTAGTAGTAACAGCAGTATTAATGATGAGGGGGTGCAAAAATTCAAGTGCCCCATAGTCATTGGCACTTAAATGACCGTGCACCTGGTTTCTTGCAGAGGTCAGGAAGGTGATTCTGCTACCTACCTCTGTGGCTTCTAATTATTATTATTATTATTATTATTATTATTATTATTATTTGGCAAATAAATAAAACCACACTCTTTCTAATAAAAGGCCGTGCACCAACACACCCTCTCCAGGAGTGTTGGGGGGGGGGTTGAATTTTCCCACCATGGGGTGAGCTGTGCTCCACTTCACTTTCACCGGTGTATGTACTTCACTCTGACTCCAGTGTGGAATTTCTCTCCCACCCTTCAGTCCTGATAGTTTCAGCCGCCTCCTCCTCCTCCTCCTCCTCCTCCTCCTCCTCCTCCTCTTCTTCTTCTTCTTCTGGCATCTGCCACGTTTACCCAGTTAAATGTTTGGTATGGTGTATCTTTTTTTAAAAAAATGTGGAACGTTCCTCAGGAGGTGGGGAGCGGCTTTGCGATCGCCAAAAGAGCCAGCCAATCCACATTCTGCACAGCCAGCTTTTGCTGGCAGAGGAAGAACCAATCACACCTGATTCAGAGTGGGAGCTTGTATGGCTCTTCAAAAGGAGTCAAGTGTGGATCCTCTGTGGGTTTCCCACTCAAGATACGCACGACACCTTGCAGTGTCAGTGTTTGAAGCACTTGAGTTGTATTATCCATATTCTTTATAACAGTTCTACTCCCTCACATGAAGATAGGTGGGTGGGTACTTGTAGCAAGGTCTTCTCAGTGGTGGCACCAACGTTGATGAATTTCCCCCTGAGATCTTTTGGGGCCCTTCTCTTTTAGTGTTCAGCTGCTTAAGGAACACTCCCCCCCTTTTTTTTTAACAGCATGCCTTTAGTTTGTGAGTTTGATGCCATCATGCTGGGGTTGGCTTTTAATCCACCATGTTGGGTTGGGTTCTAACTATTGCTCTTTAAAATTGCTTTGCTTTGATGCATGCGTATTGTGTTTTAATTTCGTAAGCTATTTTGTGAAAAGCACAGCAAAGCTAATTAACCTAATCTAGCAATTCTATAAGAGGATCCAGTAGTATCTCATATATTGCTGCTCAGACTGAGAGCCTATGGTTTGCCTAAGGTCACCTCATGGTATAATCCTATACATAAAACAAAGGCAGTTATGTTGGCCATAAGAAAAAAAAATCCAAAATCCATATAGTCTAATACCGTTATTAGGCCAATACAAAGATCACCAAAAAAAATGTGCAAGCTTTTGCAATGTCCAAATTTCTTCATTGGAAAGGATGTTACAAATCGGGCTCTGCCAATAATAATAATAATAATAATAATAATAATAATAATAATAATAATGTAAAAATAATAAAAAAGAAATAATATATTATAACATAATAATAAAAAAGGATAAAGCTGGAACTCGGTTCTCTGAGGGTTCATCTCTCCCAACAAATAGATAAAATGACCCAATTTGGCTTCGATGGACTCTCTCTTTTTTTATTTACCTAGCACAGCATCTAAATTGATCTCCAACATTGTTAATAGAAAGACTGCCTAGTTGATCTCTACTTCGGTTTGTCACCAACTAAGGAACGTGTCTAGTTTGCGCTGGATGGAGACAGTTTTGAATTAAGAGCTAGATTTTATATTTTCAAAAATGGAGGATGTATCTGCTGCTGTCTCCTTCTCAGTGGCCCTAGAGGATACTGAAATCAGAAACCAACACCTCACCTGGCAGAACCCAATTTGAATGCCTGCAGTCCCCTTCGTATCATCTTAAGACTCTGACCATGTGGACATCCTGACCACAACATCTAGGCAGTCTCCGCTAACCTGCTGTAATTTATTCTTTAATTAATTAAAGCATGTATACCCCACAGTTCAGCCATATTTTGGTAACATTTTGCTGGTGGAGAGATCTGGAGATCTTGAAAGCTTGCACATGTTTGGGTGATCTCTGAATTGGCTTGATAAAGATATGGCCTTATATAGATTTTGGAATTTTATACATGTTGACTCCAAAGCAAATCCCATTAAATTCAATGGAGCTTGCTCGCAGGTAAGCGCTGTTGTCGATGTGATGAAAATGGGACCGAGGCCTTCCTGGCTTGCCATGTTGCTGGCCCTTTTCTCAACAAGTCTCCCAAGATCGCAGGCCAATTCTTAACTCGACTTCAAGGATGTATTTATTGCCGCTTTTGAGTAAATTATACAAACATGAAAAGTTGTGGAAATGATTGTGTGCTAGATATGGTGATTCATTGCCGGAGCTGTTGGCTTTACAGCGCTTTACGCCAGGGTTTTTCCTCAAAAATTATAGCACCGTCTTCCTGTCACTATAAAACCAAGTGAGACAGTCCATAATAACATGCAGTGGTGGTATTTTTAGGATTTCACTTGTTATTCAAATGGAGTGGGAGCCATCAGTCCCTCTCGGTGGTATTTCTTTCCTTTGTTGACTTCAGGTATTTAAAAGAGAAAGGGGGGGGCAGAGGAAGGGATAAGGACCTTGTACTAAAAGTGAACTAGAAATATTGAGGGGGTGTTATTTCCCGCTCCGTTTTCTTGCCAGGTTTCAGGGAGGGCACAGAAAAGGGGCCACTAAAATGATGAAGGTGCTGGAGCATCTCCCCTATGAGGGAAGGTCACAACAGCTGGGGTTGTTCAGCATGGAAAAAAAGGAGGCTGAGGGGAGACAGGATATAGATGTGGACAAAATGATTCCTGGTGTGGAGAATGTGGACCGAGAGATATTTTTTCTCCCTCTCTCAAAGTACTGGAACCCAGAGTCATCCCATGAAGCTGATTGTTGGCAGGTTCAGGAGAGATCAAAGGAAGGACTTCTTCACACAGCGCATGGTTAAATTATGGAGTTCACTACCACAAGATGTGGTGATGGCCACCAATTTGGATGGCTCAGAAGGGGGGGGGGGGTTGGATAAATTCCTGGAGGAGAAGGCTATCAATGGCTACTAGCCCTGATGGCCATGTGCTACCTCCAGTATCTGAGGGAGTAAGCCTATGTATACCAGTTGCTGGGGAACATGGGTGGGAGGGTGCTGTTGCACCATGTTCTGCTTGTGGGTTCTTGGTCAAGAGCTGGTTGGCCACGGTGTGAACAGTATACTGGACTAGATGATCTGATCCAGCAGGGCTCTTCTGATGCTATGTTCTTATGGCAGCCTTATATTGCATGCAAACTGTTGTACGGTTACTTCTTCCAAGACTCCTGGACTTGGTGTGAACAAAGGATAAGTGAGTAAAAACTATGCCTCAACTGATCTATTTCAGATTGTAGGTGAGGGAGTTGTGCAGCAAAATGCTTTCCATGCTAATATGTTTGATGCCCATACACTGTTGAGGAGGTGGCTGGGTCTGAACTCTTTCCACCCCCCACCACCCTGAAGCTTCTTCCTGGCATCTAGTTTTCTGTTTGGTTTATAAAAAAACAATCATTATGGAGGACTGTTCCATCGTACAGTTCAGCCCACTCCCTCCCTGCTGGTAGCCTGAAGTGGTACAGCCCAGGAAACACCTTATGTACCTGTTTGTGGTAGGCAACCTGGTGCAATCCATAAGAACGCAAGAAGAGCCCTGCTGGATCAGACCAAGGGTCCATCTAGCCCAGCATTCTGTTCACATAGGGGTCCACCAGCTGTCCAAATGGGAAGCCCAGAAGTTAGACATGAGTGCAGCAGCACCCTCTGGCCCATGTTCCCCAGCAGCTGGTGTATATAGACTTTCTGCCTCTGAGACTGGAGGTAGCACATAGCCATCAGGACTAGTAGCCGTTGATAGACTTCTCCACCAATGAATTTGTCCAATCCTCTTTGAAAGCCATCCAGAGCGATGTAGTGTGGCCATCACTGCACTGATCCAGATGTTTTGGACTCGAATTCTGATGTGCCCCAGCTGGCATAACTAATTGTCAGGGGTTGTGGGAGTTGTAGTCTTATCCAGAGATCCCTAGGAATAGAAATCAGCCGCAGTTAGGCGTCCCATTAGAAATGCCCCAGGCGGGAAGGTGTAGCTAATTTTGGCATACGGAGTTGAATGTATTCCGAGACACCTGCCTATGGTTTGAAGTGAACCAATTTCCTCGGACATTACGGTACGAGAGAAGCCATGTTGCCCTGTGGCGGCCTCACAAGGAAGGACCCTGTGGTACTTTCAGGATAGACAACTGGTCTGTTGGGGGGCGTTGAGATTCCATAGGGCAGGCATGGACAGACGTCAGGGTTAAGAGGTCTACTTTACCTTTTCACTACAAAGCTGAGGTCCGCCAGCTGGAGCGTGGTGCAGTTCTGAGCCTGGGAATTTGTTTTGAGTACCGGAACTGAATGGAGTTTTCTAACCTGCGAGACACAAATCCGCTCCTGGTCACAGGGCCGGCGTCACGGGTAGACATAGGCAGGCACTTGTCAAGCGCCCACATCCCAGCAGGGGCCCACAGACAAATGGCCCCTGGAATTGCTTCTTAACTTCATCATGGCGACCTGCTTGTCCACCTGCCTCTTGCTCTGGCCCAGACAAAGGTTGCGGTGAGAAGGAGGAGCAGGAGACGCCGTGGCCTCCTTGCTCCCTGGCTCTCCGCCTGTCAAGCAAGCAAGTGATATCAATGAGGAGGAAGAGGAAGAGCTGAGGACAGGGCCCATTGAGGGTGTCTTGTCCAACAGCCCTCCGAAACCTGCAGCCGGATCTCGCTGGTTACCCCAAGCTTTCTTAATGTCAGCCGTACAATTTAGCTGCAGGGGACGGGACGGGCGGGCGCAGGGTCATATTGCTGTCGTTGTTAAACCTTTGGGAAGCACAAATCTTTGCCGATCTCCTGCGAATTACCCTGAGATCTACCACTGAGACCCAGGCATAGGGTTAGAGCCTATTTTATCAGAAGCGGACTGGGGAGGTGGAGTGATACATACTCCAGATATTGGGGCGAACAGAGGGAGAGTCCAAGGCGACGAATACAACGAACGCAACCTGAGAGCAGGCGTGCATTCGGCAGATAGGGACTGTGTTCCATGTATCCCGTCAATTTCTGGCGTGGTTATTGTTCTAATTGTGGGGAACCTGGCTTGGACTGGAAGTGTGGGCAGCAAAGAGTAGAATCCAAGGAAGCAGTTAAAGCTAGTGCACAGTTAAAGCTAGTGCGCCAGCTGTGCCCGTTCCTTGAGATGTTGGACCTTAGTTACATCCTGATTGGATTACTGTGACGCGCTGTACGTGGGGCTGCCTTTAAAGAGTGCTCGGAAACTTCGGCTGATTCAAAGAGCTGCAGCCAGGTTGTTGACCGGGGCTGGGGGCAGGGAGCATACAACTCCTCTGTTAAAACAGCTCCACTGGCTTCCGGTCTGTTTCCGGGCATAATTCAGAGTTCTGGTTATGACCTATAAAGCCTGTGCGGCTCGGGTCCAGGTTATCTGAAAGACTGTATTCTCCCTTACGAGCCTGCCTGTCCCCTGAGGTCTTCAGGGGAGGCCCTTCTCTCGGTCCCACCACCATCACAAGCACGCCTGGTGGGAACACGGGAGAGGGCCTTCTCTGTGGCTGCTCCAAGGCTCTGGAACTCCCTTCCCAGGGAAGCTGGACTGGCTCCCTCCTTGATGTGCTTCCGGAAGCATACAAAAACTTTCCTATTCCGGCAGGCCTTTGGAGAATAACGGGGACCCCATCTATGGTCTAAGATTTTTATTTTTCTTGTGTATTTTAAATGTTGAAATGTTTTAATATTGAAACCTATTTAATTATATTTTAAACTTTTGTATATCTCTTATTTATAGCTTTTAACTGTATATGTTTTAAGTTTGTAATGCCGCCTTGAGGCCCAGCATTGGGCAAAAGGCGGGATATAAAGAAAATAATAATAACAAATAATAAATAATAATCTCTGCATGTTGGAATCCTTTATTTGCTGATAACAAGCTAAATAGCTGATTATGACCATTCCTGCCCTGCAAGCCAGTCGGAAGTCAGTGTAGAAACCTCTCAAAGGGGCATGTCTATTTTGAACCTCTCTCTATTACCATGAGGCCAAGTAACTTACTAGTGCATGTAAGTTAGGGTGACCAGATCAAATCCAGGTCAGAGCTCATGTAACTTTAACAGTTGTAGAGAAACAGGAATTTCAGCCAGTGTCATTTGTATGCAATTAGTTCCTGGTGAAATTCCCTCTTCATCACAACAGTTAAAGTTGCAGGGGCCCTGCCTTCTTTTGTATATGGTCCCTCTAGTATAGTGCCTGCACCTTTAACTGTTGTGATGAAGAGGGAATTTCACCAGGAACTAATTGCATACAAATGACACTGGCTGAAATTCCCTTTTCTCTACAACTGTTAAAGTTACATGAGCCCTGACCTGGATTTTATCTGGTCAGCCTAATGTAAGTGCTTCCTGGGCCAGACATAGGCCTGGAGGCTGTATGTTGCTATGTTTCGACTGACATTTCGGTCTTGGCGTGAGGGACTTCCACTGTGAAGCTAGGCTGGGCCTTTGGCCTTGTGCTGGGCCGAATTTCGCCCTCAGTTAGCAGAAGCAAATTTGCTGTGAATTAGTCCTTACTGGCTTGCCACTTGTTAGGTCCCTGATGTGTTATCGATAAGTTCCTTGGGAACTTATTGACTTCTTGGTTCTTGACCTTTTGACTGTGGCTAAGTATAGGAATTGAATGTCTGAAAATTAAATGATAGGCTGTATATACATAAATTCTTGGGTGTCAGTGTATTACATGGACTAATTTCAGTTTACTTGAATTTATGGCGTTTAGTGTTCAATAAAGGAAATATTTTTTCCTTTCACTATACAGAGAGTCTAATAATATTGTAGTTGCTAGCACTAAGCAAATCAATTTCCTTTTACAGGCTGATTATCATAACAGCTGCAGTTTAATCACTCTGGCTGTTAGGTAACTTTTCAATTGTCTCTTAACATTTTGGGGGAGATGTCGGCATTGCTCCGCTCACCCCTCATGGTGCGGTGTGGACCACATTTCAACCAGGTGCAGGCCCGTTTAGCTTGTTTGTGTGGTAGCACTAAACTCTAAGCATCACCTTTAAAAAATTTTTTTTTTGCTGTATTTGCCCACCCCACCCCCCTTTGCCTCTAACTATGCACTCGCTCCAGTCTTTCAGCCCCATATCTTGTTCAAAGTTAACAAGAAAAAGAATTCCATAATAACAACTGACATTCGTTTATAGGTCCAAGTTTGCAGATTTGTAAGGGCAGCTCCTGCAGAAGTGTGTATCTTTGTACACACTCCATCTCTCAACATTAGGGGTTTAAAGCTTTAACGTCCTTGATTACCCCTGCAACGAAGTTACCTCAAGACCCAGTTTTCCCTGTACAGGCCTAACTTAGGTTTCTGAGGCACCTGCTGTCTGGTTTTATTAGGGTCGGGGACTTCTTGGTGGTGGCACCATGGCGATGGAATTCCCTCTCTAAGGACATCCGAGAGGCTCACTGTCTCCATGCATTTAGATGCGTTTGAATTTTTAACTTTTCAACAGACTATTGCTTTTTTTTAGTGCTCTCGATGTTTTAGTTGTACTATTTTGAGAGAGAGAGAGAGAGAGAGAGAGAGAGATTCATCTTAAAATAATAATAAAAATATTGTTGGTTTTTGTATACTGGTTTGGTCATATTTGTAGAACGTGGGCTAGAAACAAGATGGGCTGTCCAGAGAATAGGGTATTTCTCTGTATTTTACGGGAAGCTGCTATTTCAGTGCACTCTGGTAGACTGACTACTTTAAGACTATCAAATGGACTCTGGGTGCCTAAGCTTCTTTGATACTAATTTAGATCAATGTTTATTATTATTAATAATAATAATGGAACTCCGCGTAATGGTTTTGGAGAGACATGAGTTACAATACTTGGCCGTGCCAGTGTTCAGTCCAAAGTTGCCCCCGGGCTGATACTTACCTTGAAGTAGGGCAGGAAAAAATCAGACGTTTCTGTTGTTTGCAGGAGGCAACTTTAGCACTGGTTTTCTGCTAAAGTTACGCAGGTCTCTTCCTAATAGTTGCTCCGATGAGAGACCACCTGGGTGCCACATGTAAGCTTCTTTATTCATTTATTTATTTATTACATCTTTATACTGCCCATCAGCCAAAGCTCTCTGGGCAGTGCACAGTTAAAAACCATAAGAACAACAGTATAAATGTAAACACCAAAAAGTTAAAAAGGCAGTATAAAACCGGGGAAAGTTTGTGTAAAAAGGTATGTCTTCAGAAGGCGTTTAAAAGCTGCAACGTTTTCTGCCTCCCGAACCGCCCGAAGGAGGGTTTTCCAGAGGGTGGGTGCCATTACAGAGAAGGCCCTGCCACCGAGGTTCTTCATGGCGGCATTCCGTTCGGCTTGGAATGGCCAGTAGTCCATTGTCTAATAAAATTGTATTTTTAGTAAATGGTAGTATAAAGGACGCCAGGGTGGTAGGCTGTGTGTCCCATAGGGAGATGGAGAGGTCAAAGGTCAAAATGGCAGATCTATGAAGGAGTACAACGGTGCTGGGAGAAGTCACAAGGAAGCAGAGAGCAGGAAAAGAGAGAGACAGTTGTGGTCCATGAGATGCTATCTGGAAGTGGATTTTGTGGCCGGGAGTTCCTGGGATGTGTAAGCAGGGCAGGCTGTACCATTTAGGACCTAGATCACCCTTTCTTGACGTGGGGCCCTCTAGATGTTTTGGACTTCAACTCCCATCAGCCCCCAGCCGACATGGCCGGAAATGCTGGGAATTGTAGTCCCAAACATCTGAAGGGCAGCAAGTTGGGGGAAGGCTGGTATAGACAGTTTAATCACAATGCACCCACAACCTGAACCAGTGGGATTTGGGTGAGGGAGATCCCAATTCGTCTTTGAAATAGCTAAAAGGAATTTGCTGTTGCAGTGAGTCGTCTTCAGCTCCTTGCGCGCCCACACGTTTGCGGTCGGAGCTAATGTAAATATTTGCAAAGCATCTCTCTGCCTCAACCTCTGCTTTCTATAGCCAAGCCCCCCCCCCCCAAAACCCTGTTCCAAACGCCTTGGCAAATATAAACCGAGGAACAGAAGAAGCCCATTTACAAAAGGAAACAATTGACTTTAGCTTCTTTGTTGTTTAAAGCGGCCCCCAGTGAACCGACTGCAAGGGCTAGATAGAGCGGAGCGGGGTGGCATGGCCGCCCGCTGGCTGGGCCGGCAGCCCGGCGGGTGTTGCGGCGTTCACTTCCTCTTTGTGGTGCGAGAGAATTGGCGGAGGCGAGACATTTATCATCTCTTTTCCCGCTCTTTGCGCTCGGGGTGGGGGAAGTTGTCAGCGAAAGAAAAAGAACCGTAATCGCACATTTACATATGCTTCTAATTGTTGATTTGGGGATTTTCTATGAATATGGCTCCGCAAAACAGATGCTGTTGAAGGGGGAGGGGGGGCAAAAAAGGGATCTCTCTCTCTCTCTCTCTCTCTCTCTCTTTTCCCTCCCTTTTATTTTCTTCTTTCCTCCACCCCTTCCCCCTTTTTTATTTTATTTTTTTGAGTGGGCAACGAATAAAGTGTTTTTGTGGCCCCCTCATCCGTAGCTGGGAGCGGTTTGTGGGCCGCGTCTGCACACGCGCCTCATAATTGTTTTTCACACATAAGTTATGCAAATGAGCTTTTATGGCAACTGGCATAACAATTAGCATCCTCCAGCAATATTTTAGCAGGTTAATTGCAAAATTTCTAAATTGTACATCTGACTTGTTAATTAGGCATGACAGAGGTGGTAAAACAGTTATCTTCAGGCGGTGTCAGCCAGGAGCTGCTTGAAATGCAAAGAGCAAGGATTGATTGGATTTGAGGGTTAAAATTGTGGGAGCCCCGGCTGTTGTCAAGCCGGCGTGCTCCTCCATCCTCGCTTGCCTCGGAGCAAGATCCGCCTTGTCCCTGCATACCTTGCCATTTGAAAATCTGCCTTATTTAACTCTCCAACTTGCAAAGGCGCTCGGATGCTGAGCGCCCGCCTGCCTGCCTGCCATTGCAATAAGCAGGACTTGTGATTTCCATTTTCCTTTTCTTTCCTCTCTGTTTTTTAACAAATGCAGCTGAAAACTGAGCAGCTCATGTGGGGCGATCCCAACCCCCAACGAGCGATTTTTAACGTTGGCCGTACATCTAATTGCAGTGGCTGTTTCCTTGTATTTCAGTGCAGCATTAATTACGCTTTGCAAGGTGCATTTATCTTTGCTTATTTCCCTTTAACACTTGTTTTCTTTGGTCTGGTATATGCTTTTGTATAATACCAATCTTTTTTAAAAATAATAATAATAATACTCCCCGAATAATATAGGCAGGGATCCCTTCTTGGTCATTCAGAATAATATGAGTATGATTCAAATCAGATCATAATGCAAGACTTCCTTGCCCTGCCAAGAAAGTGTTCCAATCCTGCTTTTACGACACCAGCGACTGCTATTTTCAAAGAACGTAGACCATTTTAGCTCTTATGAATAGATACACATTTCCCGCCACTAGGAAGGCCTTCCATGCGGGCCTTGCCACGTGACTCCGGGTTGGAAACGCCGTTGAGTTTTGATCTCTAAAAGGAAATCCAGGTTTGGGAGGGCAAATGAGAAAACGTTTCTTGAAAATAAGCCAGTGTCTTTTGCTGGTAGGTGGAGGAGGTAAGGAAAACTAGGAATGTCCCACCACGCAGCCAACGAACAGTTGTGTCTTGTAGTTTCAATGAAGTCAATCAAATTTCACTGCGGATACAATACCTGGGAGCGCAAGGAATATGCGTCAAATTAAGTATGTGTGAAATTTGATGTCCCCTTTTGGCTGTTCACACATGCCCTTGATTTAGCGACTTGGCAGTTAATATTGGGATGTTTGAGCCCCTCCCAGCTGTCCCTCCTCTCCTTCTTTCATTTGAAAAGTAAATGTTCCCGCATGCATAACTGTTCTAATATTTTACATTTTTCTCATGACATGCTTATACGGGGTAAGTGCCATTTATGATGTGTTGTCATCAATAATTTTGTCACGGAGGATAAAAGCCTTTAAGCTCATCCACCCACTGGAATGTTTTATCATATTTATTTTTAAGAGATATGAAATTAGCAGGACAATTTGAGCTCTCTGAATGGGGGAGAAGCAAATGTTACTGAATGTTTACCTTTAATGAAGAGCAACATAAATATCTCAGTATCAATAAATTACCCTCAGTGATTGAGCATTCTATAGGCACCCAATAAACAGTCCTTGCTGGGATATTTCCCCCCTGCCCCCCTCTTCCCCCCCAGATCTTTGAGCAGGGTTATCATTCTAGTACAGGTTAATTTATAACCAGCAATGACATTAAATATTACTTAAATGTCTTTTTTTTTTTTTTGCAAGAATCTGTTGTGGCTGATGATATTTTCTCCCAAACAGAAGATGTGCCCCTGTGATTTACCAAGCGATGACATCTTGCCAATTTTTAAATGCTTTTCTTTTATGTTCAACAGTTTAGGAAAGGGTGCATTGAGTAAATGCTTCGGTGGGTCATGTTTAGAGAGGAGAAACTGTTTTATTTTCTTTTTTAAATGAGTTTCATTGGAAACTGGCTCAATTCAGACGACACGATAGTCAATGGTGGGTTGACTTACCCTAACCCTCACGCTAACCCTAGGGGGCACTCCCCACACAACATGGTAATAAATAATCAACTGTGGTGTGGATGAGGATCAGCGCTGAGTTGACTATGGCAGCATTCGGATGACACAATAGTAAAAACAACTGACGATTGTTTCCCCCACACCAGTTGTTTATTGTGTCGTCCAAATTGAGCCACTGTTTCAGAGGGGATTACTTCAGGTGTATTATCTTAGCGGTTGTATCCCTCCACCCCTCGCCACCATCTCTAACGTCAGAGGAGATCTGTATAGCATCCCCTCTCTTGCTTAAGACAAGAAGGTCTACTTAATAAGCACAAGCCAAGAAAAGAGAATTCAAGGTAGCATTGTCGTATTTGTTTTTTTTCCTCTGTGGGTTCTGTTTCTCTCTTACTGTCCCTCCCTCCCTTTTAGCTAGCCCTGGTTGTAAGTAAATATCCGCTATTGTTTAAATGTACATCACATTTTAAGTGTCCTAATATTGATCATCCTATGGAGGAATTATATTGAAAGCTGGTAGTTATTAGTGCAAAGAGGGTCAGATGCAGAGACTAGTACAAAGCCACTGCTCTCATGGTAATGATGCTGCTATTTATAGATTCCCCCATTTCATTAGTTGCAGGGTTTCAGGGAAGAGGTTTTCTCTAGGGGAAATGGATACTTGAAGTTCATTTTCTTCCTGACGCGCATTAAAGCAGAAATGTGAACAACCTTCAGTGTAGGACATGATTACTTGGATATTTTTGTGTGTGTGAGAGGGCGAGACGTATATAGCCGTGCCGCACTGCTATCCGGTTGAGTTTATGAAACCTGTAGTTCAGCCTTCCCCAGCCTGGTGCCCTCCATATGTGTTTAGGTCTGGACTACAACTCCCATAATTCCCAGCCAGTATAGCCTATGACCATGCTGGCTGGAAATGGTGGGAGTTATAGGCCATCAATGTGGAAGGCACCAGGCTGCTGTGATTGGTGCATTTATGGAGTATCATTGTTGCGTATTGTATTTTTAAAAAAATGCTTAGGAATATTTATTTTTTAAATCTAACTTAATGGTTATAAAAAAAGCACATCATATTCAAGCGAACTCTGCTCATTTTTAATACCTGTTAGTTCTGCTATACAGCTGTTAAAAAACAGGCCAACCAATGCAGTACAAGCTCAGGTGCAGGCAGATTTATATACGTGCAAAAAACAAACCTACAAGGCCTTGGTTCTCCCGTAATATATAAACATATGTCTGTATATCTAAAACTTCTCTGTGACTTCCTTGACATTCAGGTGGAGCGTAGGCTGCTATTATTATTATTATTGCTATTATTATTTTACTGTTTTTTTCCCCCCATTGCTTTCCTTCCTGGAATTCTTGACACCTTGAGTTATATTTTTTTCCCCTTTAAGAGAATATTTACTTAGTTAGTATTCACTTAATTAGAACTGACTGTTTAATGTTTTCTGGGAGGGTATTTATGGCATTTTCTTTGCCATATTTGCATTCCAGAAATTAAGTCTCCACGCCATTATCCGGCAAGCCTTTCATACATTAGAATGATGAATTGAAAGCAGAAATGGGGAAAAGAACGCAATGCAATGAAAATTTAATCAGCGTCTTCTGCTGCTTTAATAAGGCAAATAATTCTTATTGGCCGCTGCGTTAAGGTTTCTAATATTTAATTCATAACAAACCTTGCATTATTCTGCAGAGCCATCGACAGCTCCACTTTGCTGGCTGCCAAAATGCGACCATAAAAACTTAAAAGCAGATGTAAACGTCTGAAACAAGGAGAATGATTAGATCTAAAGCGGTCCGGGGGAGGGGGGGAATATCCCGGAAAATCAACAGCCTTGCCGGAGAGTTTGATGAATCTTTACGCACTGCTTAGTAATGTGCAAACAATATCAAAGTCATTAAACAGGTGGGTTTGGGGTAGGGGTTGAAAGCGTTCCCGTGAACTCTGCTAAGCCCTGGCCTGGGTGACTCCCTGCCCCCTGAAAGGAATTGTAATGGCGGTCATATTGAGCGGCTGGAGTCCAGCGTATTGCTGATTTGTAGGAACCCTTGTTAATTTTGCATGTTTAATATACCAGGTGGACATATTTGTTTGTTTGTTTTTTAACGTTGAAACTGGAGTTTGATCACCGAAAATGAATCCCGCTGAGCTGTTGCGCCGTTCACATCTCTTCCTTTGGGTTGAGGTTGTAGCTTAATGTTTGTGTGGGGATGCCACCGAAACCTCTACCAAATTTTCACAAATAAATCTGTTCAGGCCACCCGACACGATGGGCGTAGATTGCGTTTGAACGGTGCTCAAAATGCGGTGGCCCGCGGTTCCACGCCCCTGTCCAATTCTTGACTCAGATCTCCCGAAATTAGCTAAAATGCTGCTAAGATTAAACGTGTAAACACGCCCTGTAATTCCAAAAAGGCAAGAGAGCGTCTGTGTGTGTCAGCCTCTGCAAAATGGCAAGCTGCCAATGGTAGGTGCGAGCTTTCGTTTACAGGGAAGGGTTTTTTGCGCGCCGGTTCCCATTTCGTCTTGAAATGGCTTAATTGATGTCAGCACCCCAGGGATAAAGGCCTCTCGCACTGAAATCCACACGAATCACCCTGTCTCTGCTCAGTGTAGGGAAACTGGTAACAACTGGTGGTGAACGAGGAGGGAACGGCCCCGCAACAATACTCAATGATGTTTGGGATGACAGAAATTAATACGCACTTGCTTGGAGAAAGCCATGATTAATGGCAGCGAGCGAGGGAACGCTGTCCCTCCTTTAACTCCACTTTGATGGGGATTGAAAAGCAAAAAGCTGTTTTCGTTCTCTTTCAAAAGCAGAGGTCATCCAGAGTACATTATAGCCATTTTTCCTCTCCGGGTTTTTTTAAAAAAATTATTTCATAAATATTATGATAAGCGTAGATTAGACGGGGCTCCCCCCCCCCCCCCCCGCCGCCGCCCCTTCCTCTGTTGTGAAAGCTTAGGAATATATGACATCTGTGTTTGCCCTTTTGGGTTTAACAGAGGGATCTGGGGCTTTCGTTTTGCCGTGCCTTAATTACTATCATTAACGCTTAAAAGTCCACATCGTGGTCCGTCTTCCTGTAGGTAGAGGCCATACTCCGATAGTCCATCTTTCAGGTGTTAATAATGAGTCAAGGTGTAGTGCTTGTGGGGTTCCAGATGTGCTGGACCGCCACTCCAAGCATCCCCCAGCCAGCCAAACACATCTGGACGCCGCCAAGTTTGGTCAGGCTAATCTAAATATTCTTTATTCCTTTCTTACCTTCTTTACTCCTGGTATATTTTTATTTTATTTTATTTATTTTTTGTTCATCACATCTTTCTGCTGCCCATCAGCCGAAGCTCTTTGGGCAGCGCATAGTTCAAAACCACAAAACAAGTACAGATAAATTTAAAACATTAAAAGTTAAAAGCAATATAAAAAAAACAGCTAAGTTAAAAACCAGGGGAAGCCCGTGTGAAAGGGTATGTTTTCAGGAGGCGTCTGAAAGATGTTAAGTTTTCAGCGTCTGAAAGATGTTACGTTTTCTGCCTCCCGAACCGCACAAGGGAGGATTTTCTAGAGGGTGGGTGCCGCTATAGAGAAGGCCCTGCCGCTGAGGTCCTTCATGGTAGCATTCTGTTTGTCTCGGAATGGCCAGTAGAGCCTCCTCTGAGGATCGTAGTTGTCGTCCGGGTATATATAAGGGAAGGCGATCTGCTAGGTATTGTGGTCACAAGCTGTTTAGGGCTTTGTAGGATAACAGCATAACTTTGAATGTGGCTCAGTAGCTAACAGGCAGGCAGTTTTTTGGGGGAGGTTCTAGGCTGACCCTATGAAAAGGAGGACAGGGCTCATGTAACTTTAACAGTTGTAGAGAAAAGGGAATTTCAGCCGGTGTCATTTGTATGCAATTCGTACCTGGTGAAATTCCCTCTTCATTACAACAGTTAAAGCTGCAGGGGCCCTGCCCTCTTTTGTATCTGGTCACTCTAGTATAGTGCATGCAACTTTAATTGCTTTGATGAAGAGGTGATTTCACCAGGAACTAATTGCATACAAATGACACTGGCTGAAATTCCCTTTTCTCTGCAACTTTTAAAGTTACATGAGCCCTGTCCTCCTTTTCATATGGTCATCCTAGGTTAACACATGTTTCCCATGCTTGCTGAGGGCCTTTCCCCATCAGCTGATAAAGAAGCTTTCCCTGCCAAGAAGATTGGGAACGATACCATTCCCATTTTGGATAATGAGAAGAAGGGCGGGGGGACCTTTCTAACCAAGAGCCGTGTTTTCATCCTCCCGCTCTCCATTTCTGTTGAGCGAGAGGGTTGATAGATCTTTGGGATCCGACAGGAAGACATAAATTAATAGAGTTCTGGAGATCAGGTTCTCATTAATAATCCATTTTGTCGTGGCTCGTGGCATTGTCAGGGTTGTCGCTGATTCGTACTTTGCGGAAGGAGAAAAGCTGAGGATGTCTTAGGGAGAGTTTGCCATCTCTGGGGGAACCAGTGCTGATAAAAAATGGATCTTATTTCCATGTGTGGGGGGGAGGAAAGGTCCTCTCACACTCCTTTTGGTATGTTTATGCATTTACTTAAATGATAAAAAAGCTGTTTTAATATCAGAGGAATTAAATGCAGCATATAGGGTGACCAGATAAAATCCAGGTCAGGGCTCATATAACTTTAACAGTTGTAGATAAAAGGGGATTTCAGCCAGTGTCATTTGTATGCAATTAGTTCCTGGTGAAATTCCCTCTTCATCACAACACTTAAGGTTGCAGGGGCCCTGCCTTCTTTTGTATCTGGTCACTCTAGTATAGTGTCTGCAACTTTAAGTGTTATGATGAAGAGGGAATTGCACCAGGAACTAATTGCATACAAACGAAACAGGCTGAAATTGCCTTTTCTCTACAACTGTTAAAGTTACAAGAGCCCTGACCTGGATTTTATCTGGTCACCCTAAGCATATACAATGTAGGTTAGAGGGCATGTCAGGGTTCCTTTTATGAACTGGACCCCCTGAGCTACTCCCTAAGGATCTTTTGCCTCCCTAAGAGTCACACCTTCCTTCCCACTCCCGATAATGTGGGGTTTAGGCTGTAGAGTGGGGTGAGTAACACTTCAGACACTCTAGGTTTAACACAACCGTTTACTAGAATAGTAAAACAACCAAATTACAAGTAAAGGTATTTAGTCAATAGAGCTGAGTGATACAAAGGCAAATTTTAAGATTTTTATCTATATGTTAATAAAGTATTAATTTTATATGTTTTAATCAGTTTTATGTATTTTATGTCATTTGTATCAATGATGTTCCCCGCCTCGATCCTGAGGGAGAGGCGGGTAAGATAGGGTGACCAGATAAAATCCAGGTCAGGGCTCATGTAACTTTAACTGTTGTAGAGAAAAGGGAATTTCAGCCAGTGTTATTTGTATGCAAATAGTTCCTGGTGAAATTCCCTCTTCATCACAACAGTTAAAGTTGCAGGGGCCCTGCCTTCTTTTGTATATGGTCCCTCTAGTATAGTGCCTGCACCTTTAACTGTTGTGATGAAGAGGGAATTTCACCAGGGACTAATTGCATTCAAATGACACTGGCTGAAATTCCCTTTTCTCTACAACTATTAAAGTTACATGAGCCCTGACCTGGATTTTATCTGGTCAGCCTAGGTAAGAAATAAAAGTATTATTATTATTATTATTATTATTATTATTGGAAAATAAAAGTTGCAAAATCCAAGTTCTTTTACCCTAGCTGCATTTAGGCTTTTCCATGTTCTTCTTCCTTATGCACTCATCTTTTCCTGCTCTCTCTCTCTCTCTGGCTGGCTCACTTCTCTCCTTTTATACTCCTCCCCCAAAACAGAAAGTCCTGTTTGAACCTTGAGAAAATGAAACTTAACAGGGAAATGAAACTACTCCTCTTAGGGATACCCCCTCCCCACAGAATAGCTCCAGGCCTCTAAGCCTGATTTCATTACCTTGCCTCTGTAGGCCTCAAACCTTCACACATCCAACTGTTTTACATCAGGTAAGAAGCAGCCCATTGAATCAAACCAAAGTGCCATCAAGTCCAGCAAGACATTCCCATAATAGCCAAAGAGATGCCCAAATGGGAAACCCATTAAGGATACTGACTCCGGCCGGGCTGCCTATTCCGAGCTGTCACTCTGGCACACCTTGAGATGTTACTTAATTTTTTAAAAATTATTACCTTTATATCCCACCATTCTTCCTCTTGCAAGGAAGCCAAGGTTGCTTGTATGGTGGTCCTCCTCCTCTCCATTTTATCCTCACAACAGCCCTGTGAGGTTGGGTAGGCAGAGAGTCAAGGACTGGCCCAAAGTCACCCAGGGGGCTTCATGGCTGAGTGGGGCCTGGATCTCCCGAGTCCCTACACAACACTAACCACTACACCACACTGACTCTCACTGTTGGGATTACCCATCCCTCCATATCTCATTCTCAGGGGTCCATTGCTCCATGGTAGCCCCCCACCCCTACGTTGCATGCCATAAGTCCCAGCTTCCATCCCTGGCAGCCCCACTTAAAAGGATCTCAGGTAGGGGCGTGATGGGGAAGAACCTTTTTCACCCAAGATCCCAGAGAACCGCTGCCAGTCAGAGCAGGCAGGACTGGCCTAGGTAGACCATACTCTGACTTGGTGTATGGCAGGTGGGCAGCTTTCTAGCTCACCTTCATACTATTAAGGATTTTGCGACTAAGAATCTCACGCCTGAATTTCTTTTCACCCCTTCTCCCTCCCAACCCCTTTTTCTTTTTGTGTCATTGTTTTTAGATTGTACGTCTGTGAGAAGGGACTGTCTTAAGAAATACCTTTGTAAGCTGCCTAGGAGCCTTTTTGGCAAAAGAGATGGATAAAAATATGCAATAATAATAACAGTAATAATAATAACAACATCAACAACTGTCATGGGCAGGTTAGAAGAGGTTCAGAGGAGGGCAAGAGAGATGCTACAGGGACTTGAGGACAGGCCTTATGAGGACGGACTGAAGGAACTTGGGATGTTCAGTCTGGAGAAAAGACAACTGAGAGGGAGACATGTGAGCAGCGTTCAGGTACATAAAATGATGCTGTAGGGAAGGTGATCAAGAACTATTTTCCATTGACACAGAAATTAGGACTCGAAATAATGGGTGTAAGTTACAGCTGCCTCGATTCCGATTAAATATAAGGAAAAACTTTCTGATGGTAAGATCTGTATAAGAGTGGAACAGTCTACCTACGGAGGTTGTGGGTTCTCCATCTCTGGAGGTTTTTCAGAAGAGGCTGGACAGCCACCTCTCAGGGATGGTTCGGTTGGTTTTCCTGCACATTGCAGAGGGAGGGACAAGATGATCCCTGTGGATTCTATGATTCTATGAGTCTATTAAAGACAGGGACGGGTAACCTGTAGCGCTCCAGATATGTTGGCCTACAATTCCCATCTGCCCCAGCCATCCTAGCCAATGGCGATGGATAATGGGAGTTGTAAGCCAAAACATCTGGAGGGCTACAGGTTGCCCACCGCTCCTTAAGGGTATAAGAAACAAAGAGGCCCCAAATGCCAATCTGATTGATTGAATGATTGATTGCTCCTCCATGAATTTGTCTAACCCCTTTGAAAGGCTTCACGCCCATAGCCATCGCTACATTGTGTGGAGATGTCCTACCTGTTATCTGCCCTGAATCTCCCAGGACAACTTTGTGAGAAGACCCCATTGAGTTCTAGTATCATGAGAGAGGCCTATCCGTTTTCTCAGCACCGTGTCCACCTCTGTTCTGATATTTGCCTTTCCGCAGGGGGTAGGGGTGTCCCTTTTTTGAAATCATTAACTCTGGACCTCCACACAGATTTTTTTAGAACTTTTCTCGCTTTCCTCCCCCTCTTTCAACCATTGGCTTTGGTCTTGTGTGTGCTAGAGACATTTCTTTTTAATCTGCTCTCGCGCAGTTCTAGATGTCCTATGGGGGCTGCTTCTGAAAAGCAACGTTTGCAAAAAAAATGGGAGAGGGGACATGTTTATCCCTTTTGTCTCGTGGCCCATGCAAACTCTTGTCTTAAGACCTCCGTGACAGGAGGCAGAAAGACTATCTCTCCTCTTCCGAAACCTCAGATCTACCATCTGGGATGAAGTCTTTTCTTCCGAAATGTGTGTTGCGCATTGCTAGATCCCAGGGCTTTTGAAGCGGCTTTCGCCATGAGGAGATTTTTTAATAGGATATAGGATTGCACATTTGAACTGAACACACTTAAATCATTGTGTTGATCTATCATCATCATCATCATCATCCTTTCTGTTATTAATTGCACAGTGTGGAAGATGGGTAAGATGAGCTTAATGTGTGTCCCGGACTGATGGGAACACCGAACCCGCAGAACCCGCTTATTTATCATCCCATAATTAGGCTGCGCAAATGTCCAAATGGGTCAGTTCTCTAGAAATTTCAAGCCAGGATTCCTGACTTGCCGCACGCCTTGCAAGTCAGAACCCTCAAGCCAAGAACAAGCCGTGTTTTGCGATTCCGGCATATCCAGGGCTCAAAAAGACAGAGTCCCAGTTCGGATGCCACGCCAAGCATTTCCTTCCTGTTTCGTGGCGTGTTTAGCCACTCCCACTGGGGGAGGAGCCAATCTGGAGCATATAGGCTACTTTCGCGTTCACAGTATACCAGGATCCTGTGGAATTCTGGAAGAGAGCAAAACCGCAGCGCATCCGTTTCAGTGCTGAATACATTTTGCTTTGAAACAAATCTCTATTTAGACTGATCTCTTAGGCTGCGGACTGAGTGGTTACAACACATATGATTTGATTTAGGCGTTTGGTTAGCTTTGGCATATGACTTGTCTTGTTTTCCCTGAGGTCAGGAAAACAAAAGCGATGTTTGCTGCCGGTCCATCTCCGGTTCTTGTATGCAAGCCTTTTGACTCGATTCAGATGTTCCTGATTTGGTGGATCATGAATGAACTGCAGAGGAACTTGGCATTGCATGCATGAGGGATGGTCTGTCACTCTTCCAGGTTGCACAGAGCTCTTTATCAGACAAAACAGAAAGACAGCTCAATCGTGGGTGTAGGGGAAACCCCCCCACAACACACAGGGATGCACCCTAACAGCAAAACATTTTGGCTTTGCAAACCTCTGCAACCTTGTCTGAGTAAGTATTAGGCGACAGATTTGCAAACCCCCTACGGCTTTATAGCATCCTTTAACACCTTTAATATATTTTATGTGTCTCTGCCTAATCCTAATGTTTTTCACTCTCATTAGGCACTCCCTTTTGCAGGAAAAGGGACACTTGAAAACTCTGTTTTTGGAAGTAGTCTAGCTGAGTGTGTGTATTTTGCCTGATGAAGAGTCCTGTGGAGTTTCAAAATTGCATACTGCTTCCTTCTTCAGAAGGATGATGCCTTCAGCTCTCTGTCAGAAGGGTGGGTGACCAGTTTTTGGGGGGCGGGAAATTGCCCTCCACACGGTCCTCCACGGGCTACAGGAGGGGCCACGGATCAGTGGGAGTGTGCTTACTTTGCATGTTGAAAGCCCCAAATCCAATCCTGACCTGAAACCTTGGAGGACCGCTGCTGCCAGTCAGCGTTGACAGTATTGGACTAGATAGACCAATGGTCTAACTCAGTATAAAGCAGCTTCCAATGTTCAAGATTATATCAGTGGGGGTGGAGAAAAAGACTCCACTGGTACTGGGAGGAACAGGTACTTCTCCTGCATCCCCGCTTTTATCTCCAAGCTCAGAATGGAGATAAGAGGGCGGGATGGTGGGGGAGTCCGTCCAGGGCATAAAGTTTGTAGGCCAAGTCCCATCCCCTGGACAGATCAAAAGAGTCTCTGTGGGCCAGGTGTGTGTATATGTAATATCAACATACATTTTTTTTTTTTTTGCATCCCTTGGTTTATTGGGTGCAATCCGTAGGATGTTAAGGGCCCTGGCTCTGTTCTTTGCCAAGTGAACAGCACATGAACATACCGTTTCGTGCTGATGTCCCCACAACCTTCATGAATATGAATACTCACTCAACAAAATGAACAAAGGAAGGGATAAACCTTCCGACGTAGCTTTCTTTCATGGATTTCCTTAGGTACGGCCTTTCAGAGATGTCATCTGTCCTTTCGGAGTGCTAGGTGAGGGGAAACAGGCATTGCTTTGCACTTGGAGGGGACGGCGTTGGCAGCGGTAGGATCAGGCCGCTGTGCAGTGCAGAGGGAGACGGCAGATCACGGGACATTTTTTTGGTGTGTTTTTGACCTGAAAATAGAACGTTGATTTTTACAAAGATTTAGAACATTTTTCTCTATACAGAGTTACAAAGGACATTTGTCTCAGTACATTGTCGTGAAATTTTAAAGAGCAGGTTTTGACAGGAGACATTCTGCTGACACAGAATATTTTGTTCACTTCTGACTCTCAAATAAGTGCTACTTCTGTCATAATGATTGATTTATATTCGTTTTAGACTGTACCTTTCACATCTCTCTCCCCCTCCTCTTTTTCGGGGGTGGGTGGGTATTATTTCTCAGTGTTTGTAGCCACCCCGCCAGAGGATATTGCCATTTCCGAATTCTTTGAGAGCGGTAGCGAGCGGCATATTTTTCAACTAATAGAATGAAACGTTTAACTGGCCACACCGATTTTTGGCAGTACGATGTGTGAGAAATAAGCCTCCCCCAAGGTGTGATTATCTTTCTTATTCTAATAAGACAAAAAGCGAAGAAGTTGTATAATTTTAAGAACCCCATCATGGCTTAGGCGGAATAGTTTGTGTTTCCTTTGCAACAAATCTCCAGTTCTCAAAAGAGGGACGACCTGCCTCCCGGAGGAGACGCAAACGGTTGCTGTGAGAGCCTTCAGTGCCTCCACACACACACACACCCATAATCCAGTTCTTTGTGTAACTCGGCTGGATAGGAGGGATCAACATGCCGCTCCTTTTTTTGTGGTACCAATGGAGACTGTGACCAGCTTCTCATGGGCCTTTTAAAGATGCGTTTTCCTTCCCCCTATTTCTACCTGT
Source organism: Anniella stebbinsi (assembly GCA_029215795.1). Classification (NCBI taxonomy): domain Eukaryota; kingdom Metazoa; phylum Chordata; class Lepidosauria; order Squamata; family Anniellidae; genus Anniella; species Anniella stebbinsi. The sequence goes on along the minus strand of JARDYH010000008.1, from coordinate 94,889,746 downwards.
CCTGCTTTTGCTACTTCCACGTCAGACCTGGCCAAGGCCTTGCACGGAGCAGATGGGTTTTCCAGGAGTTCCTGCACTGCAACTTGAGTTGCTGCGCGAGGCATGAATCTTCCTTCCTCGGCCTGCCGCCGATTTGCTTTTCGCAGCAGGATGCGGAGCTGGGCTGTGCGAGCACCTTCCCGTGTCTGGATCCTTTTGAAGAAATTTGGCAAGGCCTACTCTGTCTGCCAGGTTGTTTTGTCATTCATCCTTTTACCTTGTCATTTGAACACCGAGAAGCGGGCCCCTTCGTACTGCTGTTCTTTATGCTCTCCCTGTGTGAAACACTTCTTTCTGGCCAGCTGAGTGATCCTTGTCCTAGCCCGAGCTGTGAAAAAGGGCCTTGCTTGAGTAAACACAGGCTGTTTTCCTCGTCAAATGGTTCTCGTTTTCTGGCACATGATCTGTTTTAACACTGGGCTAAAGAAGCAGATGCTCCGACTGTCCGGTGTTTTTATGTCAGGGCGTGTGGGTGCCTCCTCAAAGACTCTTTTTTCTAAAACCATTAAGATTCTCAGGATGGAAGACTTGGTTTCCGGCCTAGGAAGTAGGAGTGAGCGAACTCGCCTGCGCTCGCCCCTCCGCCGCCCGCCGCGCCTGTTCTGAGGCACAACTTGGCCTGCCGAATGCTTATCAACCGCCCTGCTCATTGGCACAGGAAGAGGAAGTGCGTGATTTCGGCACGTGGGGGGGGGGGGGCTCATGAGCGCTTGGGCTGGGGTCTGTGCTCCTGTCAGGAGCGCTTGACTGGGTCCTTGGGGGGGCTGGACGTGGGGGGGTCTGCCGAATTTCTGGATGCAGTTGGACGCTCGTGGCGTCTCTCATAGGAACTGGGGTTGCCGGGCAGAAGGCCGAAGAAAACAGCCGAGGAGGCGGTCTGGGCGTGAGGAAGTGGACGAAGAAACGCCTGGCCTTTATTTCCATTCCTAGCTATTGTATGAAAAAAATTGAAGCAGCTAAATGAATTTGGCCAAAGGCTCCCGCGGAGCCCTGCCCTCTTTTGTATCTGCTCACGCTAGGCAGGGCTCCTGCAGCTTCAACTATGGTGACGAAGAGGGGATTTCGCCAGGTGCTGCAGGCCTACAAATGACACCGGCTGAAATTCCCTTTCCAGTACCACTGTGAAAGATTCAGGGGCCCTGTCCTCCTTTCCACATGGTCACCCTAGGCAAGAACCCCTGGAGTTGTTCCTCCTTTTCACCATGGCAACCTGCTTGTCCGCCTGCCTCTCGCTGTGGCCCAGACGACGGCGGTGGGAGGACCAGGAGTTGCCGTGGCCTCCTTGCTCCCTGCCTCTATGCTTGTCAAGTGAGGAAGTGGCAGAAATGACGGCGGAAAGGTAGACTCACTGAGGGAGGGCCCCCACCGACGGTATCTTCCGCAACGACCCTCCAAAACACAGTTCAATGGGGCTTACTCTGAGGTAAGTATCTTCAGGTTTGCAACCCGAACATTATAGCTCTAACAAAACAGCATTTGGGAATTGGGAAATAAAGAACTGAACAACAGTGGACACCCAAGGTCCTTCCAGTGTTGCATAGTTTGGACATGTTTTACAACGTTCACAATGGCTAAATTCGGACAACACATTAAGCAATGGAGGGGGGGGAAACAATCGTCAGTTGTGTTGCTTATTGTGTTGTGTGGAGGGTAACACGCCGCTCACAAACTACGGACGGTATGCTATTCCACCCAAATAAGCAACGGAGGGAAACAACAGACTTGCAAGTTGTTTAGTTCGAAGCCAGTTGTTTAAAGTATTGTGTGGAGGGGTGAGTGGGTTAATAGCATGCGGTGAGTGGGTTAAAACACAAGGCCATAGAGGCAGGCAGCAAGAGCGACCACAGCGGCGGCTGCCACACTGCTACAACTGGTGGAACTTGCAGAGGCTGCTGGGATAGAACTGGGAGGACTGAGGGAGAAGGGAGGGTGGGGAGAGGGGTGGGGGCTGTGTCAGTCAAATGCTGGGTTGACTATTAGTCCACTCAATGCCAGCCTCAACCACCCACAGTTGTGTAGGAATATGTTGTGTGGGGAGTTCTCACGAAATAACCAACTGTGAGTTGGCTACTCAACCCACCATTGACTAATGTGTTGTCCGAATTCAGCCAATGTCTGTTGGTTAAACAGCAAGGTGTCATGGTAGCGGGGGACACGGGATGGGCGGGAAAGAGGATCCTCCCCTGGGAGGAAAAAAACCCCTTTCACGGTCGCACCAAGTAAAGCATCTCCGATGGAACATTTTCATAAACTATCATCAGTTATGCCGCAGCAGCTTCACAAATCAGAAATGATATCTTCAGGCACCGCTGTCAAGTGTTATTCAAATAATACCAGCCTCACATTTGAATAACAGCAGACATTTTGAATTAATTAATCAGACGAGATAGTCGAGGCCTTTTCTCATTAGTCTCTGGGTCAGGCATGGGAAGATATATGCGTTGGTGATGATACACTTGTCTTTAATCGTGATTTATGAAGATTTAGGATTGTGTGTGATTTGTCAAAAGGGTTCTGGGGAGAGGGGGGGGGGAAGAGAGAGGGAGAGGCTGGTGCATATTTCATTACCTAATCTGAGATTGATTTCGTGATGCTGAGAGATATAACCCCATTGTCAGGCAACGTGGGAAAGTGGAGGCAGAGGCAAGGCATCCTGGGAATTTGTTTTTACTGGCTTATCTTTGTGACTGTCAAGCAGGGCTGTAAACTTTTACTGCCAGCACTTAACAATCCGTGCTTTAATTATAGGGAAATTCTTCATTCTGTTGGGGGGTGGGGGGTTGTTGAGGGGCAGGGAGGGAGAAAGATGGGAGAGCTCTTTTCAACGGTTATTTAGTTAAAAAGCGTAGCCGTCCCGAGGACTGCGTCTCCGTGTAAATCACGGACTAAAGGTTGGCAAATTTCATGGCTTGGTCATGGTAAAAAATATAAAATTTCATGGTTTGTTGCGGATTAATAGGAAAAGACCACTTAAACAGCGCCCAACAAGCAAGGTGGAGCAGCTTCTGCGGTGACGTCCCCTTCTTAGGATTTATTGTTGACTGAGATTCATAATGACAACACAAGGCCCTTGTTTGGTTGGTAGGGAATGTATCATCCGTGCCTTTGAGGCAACGTGATTCACCCACTTGGCTTAAGTAGGTTATGAAGGTTGGGTCTGACCACATGCCACCTGAAACAGTTCTGTGTTCCCCTTGGGTTCTCCTTAGTCTGCTTTTCTTTTTGATGATGAGGACTAGAAGTGTAAAGCACCCACCCACCCACCCACAAATACACACCCAACAGCCTTTAGGTAGGAAATGCTTTGTATTCCAAAGAGAGTCCTGTATCTTTCCTAGAATCCCTTGCGTTCATAGAAAACAGCCATTTGAACTAAACATGCCTGAAAAGCATGTCACGATTTACAGATGGGAGAGTTATATCAGCATAAGTCAGTCAATGACCTCATATCAATGAGATATGTGTGTGTGTGTGTGTTTAATAGCCTTGTCAATTTTACATACAAATTTAGTTCTGTAACAAACGAGCTGACGTCATGGGTTTGTTTGGATTTTATGGGAGGGTGCGTGTGGTCATTGTTAGTTTGTCTCCAGGAACTCGTTATTGAAACAGCATGTTATGTAATAGGAGCAAAGAGGCAAGCTGTAAGAAGATTGACTCATGACTTTGAGTGTCAATTTTACTGAGACAGGATGGTTCTTGAAGCAACTCCAGTGATTAACAAAGGTCTTAGCTTAAACCAAAGTCAGTACCCAAAGCAAAATGGGTTTAAGACAACCTATAGAGTACAAAATTCGGATGAAGCTACCATGAAATAAACTTCAATAAAATTTGGTAAAACAACTAATCCATACTACAAAGTATAAAAAGTCATTGTAAAAATTTAATTATGTAACAAACCATATAAAATTATACCAAATAGAATCTAAACAGTCCGCAAACGTAGTGACCTTACTTTCTCCCCCCAATAGTCGCTTAGTAGAGTATATTAGTACATATCTACCTGTCCCATGTGTGTTTCAACCTCAAAGGTCTTCAAGAAGTGGGATAAAGAATTTTATCAAAACTATAACCAAAACCACTATTTGTTTATTTTGTTGTTGTTGTTCATTCTCCAATTCAGACCAGAAAGTCTCTCTTGCATAGCTTACCTGTTTCGGTCAGTTTATGGATGCGTCATAAGAGGAAGTTGGATATAGCATTCTGTCCTATCTCATAGCTGATAGTATATAACTGAAGCATCCATAAACCAAATCAAAATTTGAATCAGTCTTTCAATAAAGCTCTGCGCATGAAGGATCTGCGCACGCAAGGCTTGGTTGCTGTAGTGTCAATTTTACTGAGACAGGATGGCCCTTGATGCAGTTCCTACAGGTTCACCTTCCACAATCGGTTGTCCTCCATAGGCTTTGGACTACAACTTGAGTCAGCCCCAGCCAACATGACCAAGGATCAAGGATGATGAGAGCTGTAGTTCAGAATCATAGAATAGTAGAGTTGGAAGGGGCCTATAAGGCCATCGACGAGTCCAGCCTCCTGCTCAATGCAGGAATGTACTTTAAAGCATCCCTGACAGATGTCTGTCCAGCTGCCTCTTGAATGCCTCTAGTGTGGGAGAGCCCATGACCTCCCTAAGTCATTTGTTCCATTGTTGTGCCGCTTTAACAGTCAGGAAGTTTTTCCTGATGTCCAGCCAGAATCTGGCTTCCTGTAACTTGAGCCCCATTATTCCGTGTCCTGCACTCTTGGTTGATCAAGAAGAGATCCTGGCCCTCCTCTGTGTGACAACCTTTCAAGTATTTGAAGAGTGCTATCATGTCTCCCCTCAATCTTCTCTTCTCCACGCTAAACATGCCCAGTTCATTCAACACACCTGGAAGGTGGAGGGTGAGGAGTCACCAAAATACACAAGAAGGCATTTTGGTGACTTAAGTCCCCCCTGCGTCCTGCTTTCTTTCTGAGGATTCCCACTCAGAATGAGATTATTCAGTGGTCTAGATTGTGGACTCTTAGTGACACAAAAAAGATGAGAACTAGAAACTAGTACAAAACCCCCAGATATGTAGAGATGTTAGTCTATTGCAGCAAATAGATGATTGGGACCAAAGCTTTCTGATGAAGTGGACTCCGGTTCACAAAAGCCTTGATAAACCTGTTGGTCTTTGGTATACAAAATTGTCCCTTTTCCCATTTTGTCCTTGCACTTTAAATACTCTGGGAAAATTATCCCAGACTGCCTTCAGTGTATTAAAGGAGGCTTTGGAGTCAGGATTCACAAATCAATCCATGGCAGTTTTGCAGGTAATCTTTTCTTAGGTCCGTAACTGTTCCATTCAACTTCTGCATCCGTTTGTGAATTTTTAAAAAAATATGCATTCACCAAAAATTGCATTAATTTCTGTGCTCCATTTCCCCTCCTTCTGTATGCAACTTTTTACCTAATGTACACATTTTGGGACACCCTTTTAGGCTGAGAATTGCATCGCCAAATTTGGGAAATGCATGATCTGAAGGATAACTGTGGTCCTGCTGTACTTATTAGTCCAGGCTGTGTGCAAATTCAGTCAGTTCTCTTAAAAGTGTGGACCACACAGACTTCGGAGTATGGCAAGCATTAATTGCAGGCCTCTGAAGGAGAGAGTTACAATGCCTCTTTTACAGAGAAACCAAGTGGCCGCCTCTCTGTGCCACTCAGAGTTGCGGTGACATCAGTGGCGTGAGCGTTACAAGGTCTTTTGATATATATCTGGGCTCTGGTGAACTTTGAGCCCGGCCAGATGATGTCATTGAATCATACAATGTGGGGAGTTTAACGCTGCATGGTGCCAAGCCCAGAGCTCACATGTTGCTAGAAGGGACACTCTCTCTTGCTCCGAAGACAACTTCAGTTTTGGGTTATGATGGGCCTGTTCAGACAACAAGCTAAGCCACGGTTAGGTTGCTCACCCTTTTGCAGCAAATGGTTAGTGAGTGCGTTTAAACCGTGGTTATGGAGGCACCATGGTTAGGAATGGTTCACATGACGTGCTAAGTCATGGTTCAGATGACACGCTAAGCCATAATGTTTAGCTCAAAAGGCTTAACCACCATGGCTTAGTGTGTCGTCTGAACAGGGTCGATATAAACCAGCCTGGTATGCTTGTACTGAGTTGGGACCATCCGGGCCAGCAGAGCAGAGACGGGCAGCTTGCGGTCTTCCAGATGTTTTGCCCGACAACTCCCATCAGCTCTAGCCAGCATAGCCAATGGTGAGGGATCATGGGAGTTGTAAGCTAAACTATCTGGAGGGCTACAAGTTGCCCATCCCTCCAACAGAGTGGGCTATGACTGGTGGTAGCTTTCCAAGGCCTTGGAGTGGCAAAGGCCTTCCCCACCCTTCTGTCTGAGATCCTTTCAACTTTCAGAGATTCCGTCTCGGATTCCATTATCCGAGGTTGTGCGAGTCGGCAAAAAGTGAACAAACTGAAGTACTACAGATGCTCCATTGACGTTTGTGAGCTCTATTCTTTCCTTCTCGCATAAATATGTGTCCATATCTTCATGCTTATTTCTCCAATTGTATGCATCAGTTGTGGGCATCTTTGAAATGTACACATTCCTCTCCCATTGATTAAAGTGCATTTGTGTACTTTTTTTTTTCAAAAGAACACATTTTTTCATGTGTATGTTTTTCAAAAGGGCACATTTTTATGTGTATATTTTTCAAAAGGACACATTTTTCATTTGTATATTTCTTTAAAAATACACATTTTTCATGTGCATTTTCAAAATGAATGCATGTTGTCAAATGCATTGGGGGGGGGGTTTGCGAATCACATTGCAAGCTCAGAAATGCATGGACTTCAACCGCAGATTGCGTCCGGGTTAGTGTTCCGTCCGAACTGGGTAAATTCTGATTAAAAAATGAGTGGAAAAGAATTTGTCCTACATCCCTAGCCTTACTAGACAATGGCTCAAGTGAGGGGACATGACACTGGGTGGCAGTTGAAGTAGGTTTGGAGTAGAGCAACTTCAGAACCCCGGACAGATCCGCAAGGGTCGATTCCAGGACCGTGGGCTCAAATTCAGGACCTTGGAGAGCAATTCTGCAGCAAAGGTAAAGACAAGTGACCCCAGCAGTGACCTGCAACAATGGACAGACGTTTATAGGCTCTCCAGAAGAGTCCATTTGGAAGTTCCACCTGTTCAAATGCGGCATCTGGTTTTTTTAAAGGGCCAGGCCCCGTAGTTGTCTTCCTTTGGTTGGTGAGATTCTGAGGAGCAAGGAGGAGAAGGCTATCCATGGCTACTAGTCCTGATGGCTCTGTGCTGTCTCCAGTATCAGAGGCAGTAAGCCTGTATACACTACTTGTTGGGGGAACATGGGCGGGAGGGTGCTGTTGCACCGTGTCCTGCTTGTGGGTCCCTGGTCGACAGCTGGTTGGCCATTGTGTGAACAGAGTGCTGGACTAGATGGACCCTTGGTCTGATCCAGCAGGGCTCTTCTGACGTTCTTATGAGGTGGTTTTGGAATGCTCCTCAGGGTCTTCCTGGTTCTTGGAGGAGTCCGAGGTCCATTTCTCAGAGTCAGAGGGCAGCAGTGCCTCATGGGTATTGGGTGGAGGTGGTGTGGGATCTTGCAAAGGTCTAGGAACCGGTTCCCATGGGTGCTATTGCTGGAAAACTCAGTCTTCAAGGGCTTTTGCTGCTAGAGGCATCTGGTTGGCCATTGTAGGATTAAGTGGGTCTTGATATTATGGGTAAACTTCTTAACCTGACATTGATTAGGTCTTGGTAGGCCCCCCGGGGGCCTTTCCTGTCTTGTTGACAGGACTGATACCAAGGATAGGCATGGTGGGCAGTTGCTGAGGGCCCACATCCCACCAGGGACCCAGGGACAAGAATCCCCTGGAGTTGCTCCTCCTCTTCCCCATGGCAACCTGCTGGTCCACCTGCCTTCTCACTCTGGCCCAGACAACGGTGGTGGTGAGAAGGAGGAGCAGGAGATGCCGCAGCCGCCTTGCTCCTTGCTTCTCTGCCTGCCAAGCGAGCAAGCTGGAGCCATGAGACGAAAGAAGATCAGCAGCAGCTTGGAGGTCATGGGTTCTCCCACACTCGAGGCCTTCAAGAGGCAGCTGGACAGCCATCTGTCAGGGATGCTTTAAGGTGGATTCCTGCACTGAGCAGGGGGTTGGACTCCATGGCCTTAGAGGCCCCTTCCAACTCTACTATTCTATGATTCTATGACACCATGGTGTTGAGGAGGTAGACTCAGCAAGGGAGGGGACCCATGGAGGGCATCGAGCCGAGGATGCCCTCCCATCCCGAAGGCTGCACAGATCCCTGAGTCTAATGTCTTTGCACATCTTTCTCTCGTTGTCTTCCGTGGCGCTCCGCTCCCCTTTCCCTCGAGAGCTCTCGGTTGCCCTAGGTTCCATCCAGCCCAGAACGAGTCGGTTGCCGCCAGCAACTCTCCCGTTCGCTGACACGCTTGAGAAGCGCAGTTTTGTTCACTTGATGTCACTGGCCCCGGGGTGTTTGATGAGGGTCCTCCGACGTTACCCGGTTGCCACTCAAAACTGAAGCAATTTTATTTGCGTGAGTTACTAAATAGCTCTCGCTGTCCTTCTGCGTGGCCTCCGTGAGCATAATAGCCTATTTCCGGTGTGACTGTTGGCTCCTTTCTCAGTGATTTCCTACACTTAAGAGTGCAGAGTGCAGTGCAGTTTAAATGCAAACATATTACTGTGTATTAAGCATGTGTGTTAATATATTATTAGTAGCTGGGCTCATAACAAACACTGGTCAGCCAGCGAGATGAAAAGGGACAGAGTTCAATAGTAATGCTCAGACTGCTTTGTAATTACCCAGACAGCTTGCAGTCAGAAAAGCTGTTCAAATCTAGGATTATAACCTGTACCGATAGCAACTCTACGAGGTGGAGATGAAGTGATTCTTAGTGCTTTTTAATTGGGAGGTGCATTTCCAGCATTCCTGGCAATAATGAGCTTTCTGCTTCAGAAAACCACATCAACGGAATCGTAAAAATGGGTAGGTTGGTGCCCAGAATCCGGTCGAAATGACATATTTATTTATTTATTCATTGCATTTCTATACCGCCCAATAGCCGGAGCCCTCTGGGCGGTTCACAAAAATTAAAACCATCAAGTACAATTCAAGGTATTAAACAAACCACAATATAAAAGTACCATATAAAAGCACAACCAGGATAAAAGCGAGCAGTGATGCAGAGATTTATGCAGATTCAAAATACAGATTTAAAACAGCAAAGTTAAAAGACTAAGATTGTAAACTGTTAAAATACAGGCTAAATAAAAAGGTATTCACCTGGTGTCAAAAAGATGGTAAAATACTAAAAGACTGGGAAAATAAAAAGATTTTCACCTGGCGTCTAAAGGAGTACGATGTAGGTGCCAGGCGAACCTCTCTAGGGTGCTCATTCCACAGCCAGGGTGCCACAGCAGAGAAGGCCCTCCTCCTGGTAGCCACCTGCCTCACTTCCTTTGGCAGGGCTCACGGAGGAGGACTCCTGAGGATGATCTTAGGGTCCAGGCAGGTACATATGGGGGGAGGCGATCCTTCAGATAACCTGGCCCCAAGCTGTTTAGGGCTTTGAATGTTAATACCAGCATTTTGAATCGGGCCTGGAGCTGGACCGGCAGCCAGTGAAACTGGAAAAGTACTGGTGTAATGCGGTCTCATTGGCCAGTCCCTGTTAACAATCTTGCTGCCCTCTTTTGTACCAGCTGAAGTTTCAGGACCGTTTTCAAAGGCAGACCCAAGTATAACGCATTGCAGTAATCCTGACGAGAGGTGCTTTTAAACCCTTGCCGGTTGTAATCTCCACATTTTCTCAGCCCTTCAGTTTCTATCATTGCCCATCCCTCCTGATGGACCGTTTCAATCTCCACCCATTTGGTGTGGTTTGAGCCGTTTGCGTTGTCTCTGCCCTTTCGAGGGATCCACCTGGTGATCCCGGTGAGCAGACAAAGTAAGACACTCTTTGTTCCTCCTTACCTGTTGTCTGCTGCCTGGTTCCCTCCCCATCGCTTGGGATGCCTGTAGAAAGGCTGTGTTTGCGCATCATGTGAAGCCCCAAATGATGGCTAACATGCAAGGATGTGAATGAGCATCTCGGTTCATTTGTCCTCGCAAGGAGGTGAACTAACCAGGAAGCGGGGAGATTGGTGTCTGAACCTGGGGTTACGATTTGTAACCGGGATTTGTAAGCCAACTGTTGTGGCCCTAGACTGAGAAACCTTCGAGACTAAATTCTCCACCAGCAGCTCTTGAGAAGGAGTTGGACATACTCCCTTATCAGGTGGGCAGCTTGGATCCTGCACCTCTTCCACTAAATCCTGGGGAAGTGGTATTGCCTTCGGGAATGGACCTCAGACTCTTTCAGTGATCTGGAAGGTCCTAAAGTACGTTTCCCAACCTGATCCCCACCTCCAGAAGAAGCCAGCAGCTGTGGGGAAAGGTGCTAGCCCTTTAAGAGAGGCAGGCACAGTCCTTGAGGGGGTGATACTCCCAGGAGGGCTCTCCCAACCAGGCTATGAAACTCAACCAATTGCTTCTGGCCTGTGCTGGGGTAACTGATCTCTTTAACTGCAGGATTGCTAGCCGGAGTCCTGAATTTCAGCCGAGTATCTTTGGGCCAGAACCTGCAATACTGTCCAGGGTCCTGAACATGCTCCACCCCTCATCCACCCCTTATCTCATGACCTATCACCCAAACCATTGGGATGACCGAATCCTCGGTGGATCAGGACTCCACCACTAAACTCTGGTTTAAAGCTGGTTTACAAATCCTGGCTTGTTTGGGTGCAGTAAACCATGATTCACGAGAAGCTGGTTAATGTCTTGCATGCTGGTTTTTCTCATCCTGGTTTATTAAGCCATAATTTTTGGCTTAAACTGACACACAGGCATGGACGAAGAATACATAAAGCAAGTATCTCCTTCATGCTAGCACCCTTTTGTTACAGATTGCAGTTCTCCCATTTTCCTCTCGAGACCTTGGCCAGATCCTCACCAAGCAGGATATAGAGGTATGAAAGCAGTATATAAAAGCCAAGAGCCACACGAAGCACGATATAGCGGTATGTGGTCTGTGTCAAAGGGCCTCAACAGTTGTCAGTGCACTTCAGTATCACTACAAAGCAGTCGTGTGGCTCCTGCCTTTTCTATACCGCTTTCATACCACTATATCCTGCTTGGGGTAGATCTGGCCCTTCCGTCAAAATACCCTGCCGTGGGATGCTTGGTTCTTTCTCAGGTGAGAAAGGTGAGCTTTCCATTCCTTTGCATAAGGGATTCACAATCACTTTGAACCCTCTGAAGTGGTTCGCCACAGGTGTGTCCCCCCCCCCCCCGCCCAGTATGATCAATGCCAACCCTCATACGCACAAGTGACCCGTTCAGACGACACACTAAGCCGCAGTGTTCCAGCATTTTGAGCTAAACATTGTGGCTGAGCATGATGTGTGCATCATGACTTAGCATGTCGTGTAAACCTTTCCGAATTATGGTGGCTACATAACCAGGATTTAAACATGCCCACTAACCATTTGCCGCAAAAGGGTTAGCAGCCTAACCATTGTTTAGTGTGTCATCTGAACAGGCCCAATGCAAATCCATCTCTCTCTCTCTCTCTCTCTCTCTCTCTCTCTCTCTTTCTCATAAAAATAACAGAAATGAAAGACGCCTAGCACTGTCTTCTAAAATCTGAATGGAGGATTAAAGTTAATGGAGAGTAAAGAGCCCAGCCCACAAATTTCAGAGCACGTTCCGGAGCCTGGTCTTGATATTAATAGAGATTACAAAGAGGGCAGTGTTTTGCTCTCAGTAATGCATGATAAGCTTTTTCTCTCAACTCCTGTCCTCCCAGGGATCAGTTTGGGGGAGCATAGGAGTCAGACACTGGTCTCCGACGTGTAAATTCCTTTCTTTTGAGGTGCTTCCGCCTTTTCCCCATGGGACAAGTGTTGTTTCTGTGAGCCCCATTCCATGTGCTCCTTGTGTTTTCTTTCTGATGGCCACTTTGGGAGGGGAAGTGTCCCTGTCTCTTGTTACGCACTACAACCAAAGAGAAGCGTGGCAGGAGCTTTGTGGTCATCCAAGGTTGCTGGATTTGGGGTACTTCTTAAATGAGCAGTCCGGACGCTAACCGTTGTCCATCCTGTTCTCTTCCCATCAAGGAAGGAGTTGAAACCACTGGATGCCATCTCAGTATTATGGGCTAGGCAGGACTTTCAGGTCCAGTGGGACAAACAACAAAGTCTAAGCAGGGCGCGAATCTAATTCAGCTTCTCCCAACATCAAGGTCCTTCAAGCAAGCCTACATTCTGGCAAACTGACATGGGACACCCAAATCAGCGAGACTTCTTTATTGCAGGAAATCTCACAGCAAAAGCTTAATGGTTACACGCTTTGGAAATCATATAGCTGATGGTCGGTAGCTGTAGGCTCTGAGGAATTCTGGAACGGTCAAAAGCTAATCACTACAACCGTGACAGAGATCTTCATCAACGCCATTTCCTCATTGCTATCTCTACAGTTCCGAACACAAGGGAAGGATTAATCCGTACATGGGTTCAAACCAGGACAAAGAGTAGTGATGATTCTTAGCGGTGCCTTCCTGCTAGTTTGGACTTCAACTCCCATCAGCCCCAGCCAGTGGAGAAGAAGGCTTGAGAGTCTCTGAGTGCAGGACAGGAAGCCGGATTCCGGCTGGACATCAGAAAAAACGTCCTGACTGTTAGAGCAGTACGACAATGGAACCCGTGACCTAGGGAGGTTGTGGGCTCTCCCACATTAGAGGCCTTCAAGAGGCAACTGGACAGCCATCTGTCAGGGATGCTTTAAGGTGGATTCCTGCATTGAGCAGGGGGTTGGACCCGATGGCCTTATAGGCCCCTTCCCTGTTGTTCGATGATTCTATGATCCCACGACGATGTCTGGTGGGCACCAGGTTGGGGAACGCTGATCTCGATGTTAATAATCGCTTATTTGTGTTGATTGTTGTGAACTGTGTCCTCAGAGCCACTTGACCAATCGGCTTTTAGTTTAGCAAGTATTTTCTCTATTTGGGTCAATTCTCTTGATTTTTCTTCTTCTTGGAAACATTGCGCTTTACTGCCGGCCCCCATTCAGATCGGATCTCCTGCCTTGTTTCTCGTTGAGTTTGTGTGTTCAGATTTCCCCGTGGCTCTCTGCCGTGGATGGTGCTGCAGGGTGGTCGCAGCACCGGCAAAGCCAAGCTACAATTCCCAGGTGGAAATACGATAAATGTGGCAGCATGCGTGTTACCAACATTACCGCCCAGGAGGACTCTGGGAAAATGCAGCCTTGCTCTGAACGCCCCCTAAGAGAGCTCCTCCGTACTGAGCCAATTCTGAAAAGAGGCGAGAGGGGTTTGCCCGTGACCCGTTGGAGCAGGCCAAGGGGTTGGGCAGAAAGCCGTCTCACCCAGGGAAAGGGAGTTTACTGCCGGCGGCTCCAGTATCTGTTGCCAGAGAGACAATTCCCATGGGCAATGAGATTCATGGCAGCCATTGGGAGAAGAATGAGCCAAAGGTGTAGGCTGAGAAATATAAACGTTTTGAAGTCATTGAGGCTGCCTCGGTGCATTCAAGGAGACCTGTGACTTGCCAGTATTAAAAAAGAAACTGCCTCCCACTGCCTTCTGTCCCGTTTTTTAAAAATTGTAAATCCTAATGAAAAGTTGATAGGTTGCCTTCTGCTGCGAATCTGCTCCCGTCTCCGTTACGTCCACATCCGTTGCTAGCTGGGTAGGTTAACGTCTACGGGAGCCCATTTATTAGACATAATGAAATACCAGTGTTCCGATGACATACAATCCAAATCTTAAATCAGCATGTAACTTGCCCTTATTACGTGGCCACCTGTAACCTGAAATATTATTCTTTCTCAGACTTCATTCTCGTTCATGACTTCATTTAGTTAGCAAAGAAGCAAGCGAGCAAACAAAACTTTTAAGGCTCTCTAGAAGAATGGAGGGGGGAGAGCCCTATGTTGCAGGGCGTTAACGGGTTTTGTCCTAGTGGCGATAAAGCTTCTGAGTTGTGATTGGCTGAGTTGCTCTGATATCATAGAAGCAGAGCCAAAGGATAGGGTAGGAGCTTGAAAAGGGACAGACTTAATTTCCTCTCTTCTTACTATAGTATTTTTTTCTCAATATGGCTCTATCATTGGCTATGGTAGTTGGGGATCATGGGGATTGTAGTTCAACACATCTGGAGGCCACTTAGCTGGGGAATGCTGCGTATCAACCTTCCAAACACCTAGCAGTCTGCACTCTCTCTGTTCTCCATTTCTTGTCCCCATGAACACACACCCCGCTCCTGAGAATATTAAAGTCTGTAATGCGCTGCATTTTGCCTTGTGCCTCAGATAAAGAGAGTAGATTGTCTTGCGCACGGGGCTATTTACTGCAAACTGTTCTGGCTGGGCAATTCCTGACTGTGCAGAGAGGAGGGAGCCATGGATGAGAGAACCGGATTAACCCTGTGGGGGGAAACGGAAAGAAAAGGGAAAGGACATCAGCACGAACTCACTTGCATTCGCTGCGAACATCCGTGAATTGCCTTGCACAACGTGGGGCGTTCTTCTGGGCTGCTTCTTTCTAATCCGTTGGTTTTAAGGCTGGGCTGTTGGAACGAAGAAGGAGTCGCTCATGGTTGAGAGGCGCGAATCGTCCCTAAATCACACCGCAGCGACGCTCCCCCGGCACTGCAGATCTGCCAATTTTAAAAGTGATTCCCTTCCACATTTCACAATCGCTTTCCTGTTGAATAAGCAAGGTAGGCCCAGTGTCAGAAACTCGGTGCTCTCAGACGGACAGTTTCTAGCGCTTCCAGTCAACAGAATCTGTGCAGCGATTCCATCCTGATCGGTTGCCAACGGGAGATGGCGTTGTCTGGAGCCCCTGTGAAATTCCTCAGATGAGGCTGGGCAATTGAATAGTGTAACCCCTGCCTAGAAGTCCCCTCAGCTGGAAAACGTGCCCCTTGCACCCTTTTCCCTGTGTGCAAGGCTTGTGTTTTGGGAACGGTGGTCGTTGATGCCTGTTGTGAGGCAAGGCTGGACAGATGCCAGGGTCATTCTGCTCCTAAGAATGGTCAAGGTTGTCCTTTTTTTTGGATTCTTCTCTTTTGCTGCATCATGCAAACCATTAATTATTTGTCTTACTGTTTCCCCCTGTTTCACTGGGGATTTTTTGGGGGGGCGGGGGGTTGACGTTGTATGATTTTATTGGGTTTCATTGGTTGCACTCCGCTTTGGGATTATTTATTCTTGAAAAGCAGGCCATACATTCCAAAAAAAGAAAATACATACGTTAAATCACCACCACCAGCAACAATAGGTTTGTTTACCCATCAATTTAAGAAGGGGACATTTGACATCTCGTGAGCATCCTGGAGTTTTAAAGGAACCCAACGTAGCAAACAGTTGTACATGACAAAGCTTCCGCAACCTGGTGCCCTCCTGATGACGGTGGACTTCAACTCCCAGCCACCATGGCCGAGGGTCAAGAATGCTGGGAGTTGTAGTCTGAACCATCTGGAGAGCCTCAGGTTAGGCAAGGCTGTATATGTGGAAGCATCCCAGCTAAGTGGGACCTATATGAAGCTGCCATCTATTGACTCAACCAGTGGTCTGTCTTGTCCAGCGGTAGGCAAGCTGGTGTTCGCCAGATATTTTGGACTAAATCTCCAGCCACTATGGGCTCTGGTCAGAGATGATGGGAGTTGTAGTCAAAAACATCTGGAGGGCACCAGGCCGCCTACCCCAGGTCTACCCTATGGCCACAGAGAGATCTTCACCCTCACCTGAGAGCTTCCTGAGCTGGAAACGCTAGGGGTTGAGTCAAGGACCTTCTACACCCTGTTGCATGTTGCTCTGTCATTGAGTTAGGACCCCTCTCAAAGGGATGGCCCCTTAGGATATGGGTGGGCAACTTGTGGCCATCCAGATGTTTTCACCTACAACTGCCATCTGCCCTAGCCAGCATAACCAATGGTGAGGGATCATGGGAGTTGTAGGTTAAACTACCTGGAGGGCCTCAACTTGCCCACTCCTGCATTCGGGTGTCCCAAGACCATAGCAATGATTGGCCAGCTCATGATATCAAGCTTCTTCTGGGGTCCTGCACTGTCCCTGTATACTCTATGGCTGACATGACCGTCAATAGCGTTGTATCTATGTATATTGCTATAAAAGGACAAAGCTGGGGCTGATTTGGGAGACTTCCCAGTAGGCATTTATTTCTTTATTTATTGCATTGGTATTCCACCTTTTTTTCCTCCAAGGAACTCCAGGCGGCATACATAATCCTCCTCCTCCTTTCCATTTTATCCTCACGACAAACCTGTGAGGTAGGTTGGGGAAAGAGTCCGCGACTGGCCCAAACTCACCCAGTGAGCTTCCATGGCCAAGCGGAGACTAGAACCCGGATCCCCCGACTCCCATCCCAACGCTTTAGCCGCTACGCCACACTGCCGCTAGCTTCTCCAATTAGACATGATGGCCTCATTGGGAAAAAAAAGTAGTGGGAGATGTCATGTCAAGACGCACGACCCCGTCAATCTTTGCTGGACACCCCTGCCCACGTTGCATGGTACGGGAAGGGCCGCTGTTGAGTGGCAAAGCCTCTGCTTTGCATACAGAAGGTCCTAGGTTCGATCGCCAGCATCTCCAGGTAGGACGGGAAAAGGCGTCAGCCTAAAACCCTGGAGAGCCGCTGCCGGACATTGTCCACCAGAGGCAGTGACCTGTGGCTCTCCAGATGACTTGGCCTGCATCTCCCAGCAGCCCTCGCCAGCGTAGGCGATGGTGAGGGACCTTGGGAGTTGTAGGCCAAGTGAGACAGGGCAGAGCAGGCAGGCGTGACTCGTTCATACAGCCAGCTCTTCTGGGAGTTGCGATCCGGGGAGCACCTTCCCACCCGTGTCCTGCTTGTGGGCTTCCCAGGGGCACGTGGTTGGCTGCTGGGCAAAGCAAGATGCTGGACTGGATGGACCTTTGGTCTGGTCCAGTGGGGCTGCTCTTATATTCTAAATCTGGCTGCTTGCAACACTTCGGAACAAATCGTTAAACCTCGACAAAAATAATAATAATAATTTTTACTCACTGTGTGCCAAAGCAGCTGGAGAGAAAACTTAAGTTTCTTCCCTTCACTGCCCTGTAACACCCAATTAGCTCGCCGTTCCTTAGCACAGTATCAAAAGAAGCTAATAAGCTGCCCCTCTTTTCTCTTCAACTCTTGTCTTGTCCAGGTAGCAGTACGGTCTTTGAGAGTGAGAGACGTAGACACACGTAAGGAGTTCATTTCAGGGCAGTTCATTTATTCCGTTTCTATACCGCCCAACAGCCAATGCTTAAAAACCTTTAAAATACAATGTTATGTGCAATATCAAAGAACCAGTTTCGTTACAAACATGTAATCGGGTAGCAAACACACACACATCCAAACAACATGCCACGACCCCATTAAAAACCTATCCTATGCTGTCAAAGGCCTGGGAGAAAAGGGAGATCTTAACATGGCGCCCGAAAGATAATGTTGATGCCAGGCGGGCCTCGCCTGGGAGTTCATTCCATAATTGAGGGGCCACCACCGAGAAGGCGCTCTCCCTTGTTGCCACCTTCCAAGCCTCCCTCGGAGGAGGCTCCTGGAGGAGGGCCTTAGACAATGAGTTGGTTCATGCAGGGAGAACTCATACCAGGCATTGAACAGCGCCATCTTGGCTGGTCTTTATTTTTAAATAGTTTCACTGTCCATAGCATGGGTGCAGTACCTCAGGCCTGGGGGCCGAATCCGGCCGTGCAACGTTCCCAGATGGCCCTGTCCCCCTTTCCTGGCCCCACCCCTTTCCCTCAACCAAAAATCGTTTGGACTTTTCTTAGCTTTGGGGTCAGTTCCCCCCCCCCCCCCATACTCTGAAAGGTTGAGATGTGTCTCCTAAGGCCTAGTTACTGGCAGTAAGATAGCCCAGATAGATGCGATGGCCAGGAATGCCTACTATCAGCTTCGGCTGATACGCCAGCTGCGCCCCTTCCTAGAGTTGGAAGACCTAAAGATGGTGGTGCACGCGCTGGTGACTTCTAAGCTCGACTTCTGCAATGCGCTGTACATAGGGCTACCTCTATGCCTAGTCCAGAAACTTCAACTAGTTCAAAATATGGCAGCCAGGTTGGTCACCGGTACATCTAGGGGTGACCTTATTACGCCAGCTTTAAAATCGCTCCACTGGCTGCCAATTAGTTTCTGGGTGAAGTACAAAGTGTTGGTTATTACCTTTGTACATGGTTTGGGTCCAGGTTACCTGCGGGATCGCCTTCTCCCATACAATCCGCCCCGCACGCTCAGGTCCTCTGGGAAGAACTTACTGCAGTCGGCCAAGACTAGGCTGACAACCGTTACCCAGAGGTCCTTCTCTTCTGCCGCTCCCAGACTGTGGAATGACCTGCCGGAGGAGACTCGTCAACTTAACAGTCTTTTAGAATTTAAGAAAGCCATAAAGACTGTTCTCTTCCGGCAGGCATATCCAGTGGAATTTTAGAATGTTTTAAGGATGTTTTTAGGATGTTTTAGGATTTTTATGCAGTTTTAATAATATGTGTCATGTTTTAATCAGTTTTATGTATTTTACCATGTTGTTGTTCCCCGCCTCGATCCAGACGGAGAGGCGGGTAAGAAATAAATTATTATTATTATTATTATTATTATTATTAAGAGCTTTAAGCTTAAACTACGTGGGCATTTTGGTCCCGCCCCTTTTGGCTCTTGACCCGCCCACTACCAGAACGAGGTCCTACAGAGCTTCTCCAAAATGGACTCTGTCCCTTGGGTTGAAGGAGATCCAATACCTCTGATAATGGGAAGGCTAGTTTGGCCCCGTCCGTTGGCTAGAGAAGGAGTAGCCGCAAGGTGCTTTCTCCCGCCCCACCCCTCCAACCAATGGAGACTATTGGCCCTGACATCAGTGAGGTGGTGTATCTGCTGTGGGTTTCAGCCAGAACTCTAAAGGAGCCATCCAAGGTGGTGAACCCCGTCCCCCCAAACATATTCAGCACCTTGGATAGCTCCTGTGGAGTTCCAACTGGCTGCGACTGAAACCCGGAGTGGATTCACCGCCCCACTGACATCGGGGGCCTCCACTGAATCCCAGAAAACACACTCGCCTCCATTTTCCCTGGAACTGCAGAGCAGAAAGGATCCACACTCTCCTTCCCCTGTCTCTCAGCCAGAGGACAGAGAGCTGTTAGATTGTATGTTATTTGCAAGTCCCGGGGGTGGTGGTGGTAGTGGGGGTGGTTGTGTTATTACAACCTTTTTGTAATCTGCCCATGTAATAAAAACAAAGAAACCAGTACATAAACAATTCCATCCAATAAGCTACCTTGAGAATAACTCCATCAAAAGGTGGGGTGCACGTCCTCAAAGTAAATACATGACCAGCTTGTAAATGGGTGGCTTTAGCTGCTGTTCTCAACCCAACCAAAGTCTGCTGCGCCGGTTGTGTTGTGTTACGTTTCGCTAGTGATTCCCTGCCTTCGTTTTCCTTTCAATGAAATAAGTGCCCTTATTTGTCTTTTCAAAAGCCATCTTGAGCACAGGAGTGAATCGAATAGGCAATTATTTAAATATTTTTGGGCGGTGGGGGGGGGGATAACAAATAATATCCTCAGCAGCACATGGATGAAAATGCAGCTTTTATTCGCCATAAGCCCACCTGCCCTTTAACAATCTTATTCCCTCCCTGTTGCTTCCCCCCCCCCCCCCGTTCTTTTTCCTCTTTCTGAGCTGTTCCCTTACTTGGGGGTTGCGTAAGGAGGGGTGATGCAGTGGCTAGGAGTAGTTTAGTCGGGAGGAGTCCTTGAAGCCCGGCCGCAGTCACCTGCCTGCAGCCGTTTCTTGGAAGGAAAAGTAGTCGTAACTCTTGGAGCAGCGGGTGAGGAAAGCATGTCCAGGTTTCTAGCGTGACATTTTCCCATTGGATTGTGTCACCTTACAGCAGGCGAAAAGGAGCAGGCAGGGAGGATCCCGTTTCCTGAGCTCCTGTGTGCAAGCAGAGTGGAGGCTGGTTGACTTGGAAAACGCCCGATGGGTCCTCCACCTTGATGCACTTCGGGCGGAATCTGCCCACTTCCCCGCTCCTCTCCAGGCTGGCTCCACCGAAGCATAGACAATGGCACTTACAGGGATGTTTCTCATTCCAGCCTGCCACGTTCTTGCGCTGTGTGTGCAAGTTTGAAATCGCTGCTTCTGGAACAAACACACTTCAGCCCTATCAAGCCTGTTCCTTAAGGCTTGATTGTAAGATGACAGCTTTCCTTTACATCTGGTGATTTGCCTTCCTGCAATATTGAGTGGCTCTGTTATTAAGTTTAAGGGTTCTCTCCCTCTCTCCCTCCCTCTCTCCCTGTAGAATCAACAACTACAATGTCATGATGTGTCGATGGTTTTGTATTTTCCAAAGACGGAACGTTCCTTCCCCATCTCCTCCTTGTAAATGGCACAATACAGGAATGGTCTTGTCTGTCATACCTGGGTGCATGCAAAGGTTTGCATTGCGTAGGCCAGGTAGGCATGCCTGTTTGCAAAACAGGGAAGGTATTCTGTGAACCAACTTGGAAGGCGGGGTGGAGACGGAGACC
Organism: Anniella stebbinsi; assembly: GCA_029215795.1. Lineage (NCBI taxonomy): Eukaryota > Metazoa > Chordata > Lepidosauria > Squamata > Anniellidae > Anniella > Anniella stebbinsi. Next base: position 94,869,022 of record JARDYH010000008.1, on the reverse strand, counting down.
AGGGAAAGAAGGGCAGAGGAACCAAACTTTGGCTCAGTTCACACAACACATTTCTCTGCGCAATGTGAAAACTCCACTTCACGGTTGAGTTTTTAGGGGGTACTCCCCACACAACATGTTTCAACTCCACCGTTGTGTGACTGTGGTCTCCTGTGGTGTTGCGTAAAAGTCAATGTGGCAGTTCCTCCGCTTTCTGTCCTCCCCCAGTCCTCCCAATGGTATCCCAATAGACATTGCTGCAAAAAACAAAACAAAAACCCACAATCCCAGCGGCTCTCCTAGAGCAGCACTCCCTCCTTTTGCCACTCTAGCCAGGGAACGCTGTAGCTAGTGGGAAAAGTCCGCCCAGTGCAACAGAAAACTCCACGGAGCCCTCCACAAAACATGGAACACAACCGTTGTACAGGAACTCTCCTCTGCACAGCGTGGATATTCTGTGTGGAGCATTTTCTTTTAAAAACAAAAACAAAACTCCACCGTGGGGTGGAGTTTTCCCTCCAGACAACACATTTCTCAACAGTGGCGTAAGATCTCCACCGTGGAGTTCTAAAACCACCCTTGAGAAACGTGTTGCCTGAACTGAGCCTTTTTGTCTTCTTTAGCAACTCAGGAGTCTGTGATCCTGCCCACATTTTTATTGTGTGTTTGTACCCGTGGTTTACAAGCACTGACATTAGCAGAGGGCAATGGATAGTGTTGAACAAGAGATGCAGCGGACAGATAACTCTTTCATCTGATCTACAATCTGGCCGCTAATCAGAGCCAGTTGGAGTTGTTGCATGCAGATATTTATTTATTTATTTATTTATTACATTTCTTGGCCACCTTCCAGGGCAGAAGCCCTTACAAAGCGGCTTACAACAACGAGATACATAAAGACTGTTAAAATATTTAAAGCAACCAAGACATAATCGCAATAAAATAGCAATCAAAAACAACGAAACCAGCAGCCATGACAGTACTCATATTGTGGGAAGGCCACAGTAAAATAAAAACGTTTTTAAGGCCTTCTTGAAAGCCTGCAAGGATGGTGCATGGTAGGCCTCCGATGGGAGTTTGTCCCTGAGGTTTGGGGCCACCGCAGAGAAGGCCCTCTCCCGTGCGGTCACCCAGCTAATTGCTCTCACAGGCGGGCAAATGAGAAGGGACGCTCTTTCTGATCTTAGAGCCGGGCAGGCTGATATGGGTGATAAAGCTACCATGAGTGCTAACGTAGCTCACATTTGCCTTGTGGGTATTATAATCATGCTGATATACTTTACGGAGTTGTTTTCGGTTATTTCTGACACTTGTATCCCGCCTATGGATGCATGAGAAGTTAGTTGCAGTTTGGTTTGGCTTGGGATTTACCCAGTCCTCACTGTCCAGATTGAACACGGGCTCAGGCACATCTGCATTCGAAGTTTGCACAGACCCCCCCCCAAAAAAAAAACTGAAAATGTGTATTAGCAGCATGCGTGGACTTGGAAAGTGTGTGTGAAAAAATAGTTTTTTAAAAAAAAATGTGCGTGAGGACATTTCGATCAGTGGGAGAAGGATGTGAACATTTCAAAGATGCCCACAATTGATGCATACATTTGGGGGGGGGGGGGAAATGCATGGATTTTCTTGCGGAAAGAAAGAAACAAAGTTTGAAATTGGATATGTACTCAAGTCAGGCTGAGCTTTGAGATGGAATTCAGAAAAATTCAATGAGTGCGGGTTTTGCCAATTTGCTCATCCGTAATCCCACTCTTACTCCACTGAGCTCGTGGGCGTAGGGTGACCATATTTGGGAAACCAAAAAAGAGGACACCCTACGGAGGGGGACGGGAAAGCTGCTTTCCGGGGCCTCTGGAAAGCATGGCATCCCTCCACCAACTTAAAGGCCCCAATTGGAGCGAAGGAGGGGAAAACGTATCATTCCCTCCCCCCACTGCTCCAATTGGAGTCTTTTCTATAATGTCCGGGAATGATACTGTGAGGTTACCCTTGACCACTTGCTGCTGCTGCTGCTGCCCCTGTCTTGCCTTTACTATTGAGGCCCCACAGCTCCACAGCCCAGCAACCTGGCCTCCAGATAACTTCTTTGATCCGCTGCCACCAGTACTTCCCTCAGGTACATCCACAGACCACACCAGGAGAGTGAATTAACAAGGATTTATTAATAAGAAATTGTGTGTCAGCAAGCTTAATGGTTACTTCAGTTCAACTGCATATCAGTTTCAAGGTTTCAATGCTTATTGGTTTCAGTCAGAACTCTCATACGTTCATAAACTGTTCTTCATTTGATCTTCACTCTAAAATCTTATCTCAGTCTTTCAATTCTCTCAAATCCCTTTCAATGTCTCTTTCAAAAATCCCCCTCAAACCTCCCCCCAATCAACCCTGTCAGCTCTCTCTGTCAGACACATATATACACTCCACTCACTCTCTCGCTCCTCCCACTTTTACACAACCAGCCAATCCAGGCACTCGAAACAACTAGCCGATCAGCACTCACTTCCCATTCAGGCACACAGCCAGCCAATCTGGGCACTCCATAGTTACCTAGAACTTTCATAGGGTGACCAGATAAAATCCAGGTCAGGGCTCATGTAACTTTAACAGTTGTAGAGACAAGGGAATTTCAGCCAGTGTCATTTGTATGCAATTAGTTCCTGGTGAAATTCCCTCTTCATCACAACAGTTAAAGGTGCATGCACTATACTAGAGTGACCATATACAAAAGAAGGCAGGGCCCCTGCAACTTTAACTGTTGTGATGAAGAGAGAATTTCACCAGGAACTAATTGCATACAAATAACACTGGCTGAAATTCCCTTTTCATGACAACTGTTAAAGTTACATGAGCCTTGACCTGGATTTTATCTGGTCACCCTACCTTTAACCACAAATGGTAAGTACATTTCGGCCTAGTTATTTACTTTACCTGTTATTATTCTTACTTCTTTTTAAAGATATAAACAAATGCATATCACAAACAATATATTTACAGCTACAAACAGTAGAACATCACAGACACGCTTTCCTCTTTAAATTTCTGTTTGGAGCACCGGGGGGAGGGAATTATGTGCCTCCAGAAAGTGCGTCATTCTCTCCACCATGCTAATGGCAGTCTTTACGGGGGAAAGCGTGTCACTCCAGGATGTTATAGAAAATTCCAGAAAATCCCCCGGACACCCAGGATAGAGCAAAAACCAGGACAAATCCGGGGAAATCCTGACAGGTGGTCACCCTACACGGGCGCGTGCAGAGTTCCCTCCCTCTCACATAATGTAGTGTTGAGTTTGAGAGGAAGCTATTTCTCAGCTGCACTTCCTTCTCCAATGGTCTCTCGCCACACTGTTGTAAGAGTAGCAAGCTAATGGACGGGATATGTTTTGCCAACGTATGTATGTAACGCAAATTGGAACGGAAATGAAAGACAGTGACACGCATGCTCTGAGCTGCCCTCCGGTCACTTTGCAAGCTTCGGAGCTTAGCCCTGAGATGCCGAATGGGTTCTGGGGCTGAGCCCTGCCTGGCAATCCACGTTGTGTTCCACAAGCGCTGCTGCTGCTTGCTTGGCTCGCTTAATCTGCGTGCCTGTGTGCGCTCTTGAAAGCTTTCTGGCGTGCCGATCAGGCCCCTTTAATTTCCATTAAGAAGGAGGAGTAAAATGTGAAGGTCGTCGCCTTGCAAATGAGACTGTGCTGGGTTTTTTAAATTATTTTATTTTATTTTATGTTTTGCATTTGGAAGCCATATTAGAAGTGTCAGGAGCCCCCTCATGAAACAAGGCAAACGTCCGCAGAGACAACATGATGAGGAAGGCAACCTGGATGCGGAAAAAGCTTTGCGTTTGTATGTGGTTGTTTTTAATCAGCCAGCCCTTGAAAAGCATTCCGGCCTATTTGCTCAATTCTCTTCCCCCCCCCCCCCCCAAAAGGCAAGTTATTTAATTTATTGAAACCATTTCTTGGCCGGCTTTCAGGGCAGAAGTCCTCACAAGGCGGCTTACAGCAACAAAATACTAAGATTGTTTCAAAGGTAGGAGCGTCTCCTAGTATTTTCTCTGAAGGCCAATTATTTTCGTGCTGTTGAGGGTATCAATTTTGTGTCCTTCCCCCTGGTAATCAGGAGGTGCCAACTGTGGCCCACGGAGTGGGTGGTTTTGCTATTCAAGATGCATCTCTGTACCCAAAACCTTCCCTGAATGATTGCGCTGTCCGATTAGCTTGCTTAGTAATTGTTGCGCTTTTAGCTTTTAGTTTTAAATATTTAAAACATTCGAACTGATGAGTTTTTGTGTATACTATGATGTGTTTTAATCCCTGATTCTGTAGATACCTTAGAGATATCTTTTGATATACGTTGAGTGAAGCAACAGGAAAAGGTCACAATTATCCCGTTAGTCACATCAGTCACCGGCGTCAGATCAAAAAACTATACAGAAAACCTCCAGAAACTGGGCCTACCAGAATACATCCACACCAACATCCAGAAAGCTGTCATACTTAAAACGTGCTCAATCGTTAGGAAATTCCTGAATCAATAAAAGACAGCATGACTTGGCAAAGCCTGTCATGTCCGTCTAGAAAAACTGCCACGAGCGAGAAGGAGATATGAAAATTAATTATTATTATTATTATTATTTATTTATTTATTTATTACCTGCCTCTCCCTCTGGATCAAGGTGGGGAACAACATTGAATACAAAAATTCGATAAATAATAATTCCATAATAATAATAGTAATAATAGTAATGCACACAAATACCTAAGAACAGAGGTGTTCCCATAACGGAGACAGATGGATGAAACAGAAGAAAAGAGACTGGGGAATGGTAGAACATTTTGGGGAAAGATTTGAGCAAAGGGAAGATGGATCCTGAGCTGTTCCTTAGAGATGAAAGGACACTATTTCTCACAACTTACTGTGGTGATGACTAGTTGTTAAATGGGTTTGGAATTCATGGAGGAGAGGTTCCTAAGAACATAGCTTTCCATAGACGTCTGTTTGGCCGCTGTGGAAACAGATTGCTGGACTAGATAGCCCTTGGTCTGTTCCAGTCGAGCGTTTCTTATGTTTCACGTTCTCAAACAACTATGTTTTTCTTGCCTGGTGGCACTTGCCAAAACTCTGGGGCTGAGTAGCCCACAGAACTTTGGGAGTTAGTTGGGTGACCAAATTCCCTCAGGAACGGCCTTTAGTCACCCCAGGAACTAGATTCCTGTCGTCTAAACCAAGGTATTCTTGAAAGTACCAGTCCATTTTCCGCCCTCATTTTTTAAAATTAGAACGTTTTATTTGATACTGTAAAAACAAAGCAAAACTCGTTTTGTCTGTTGGTGTATGAAGCAGGTGGGGGCTGTTGGGGGAAAAGCCCAGACGAAGTTGTCACCTAAAGCTGCTCTTTATTTCCCCGCCCTCCGGACTTGGGTCATGTTTTCTTCGGAGCTATCGCTCCGGGATTACATGTCAACATCTGAAAGGAACGGGAAGACTTCTAACAGCAGGAGGACGATCAATGTTTGGTTTTCCTGCCAAGGCAGTGGGGAGACGCAGGGCCTCCGGTTCTGCGGCCCATCAGCATCCATCGGTCTCAGGAATAGAGTCTGTACCGTCTTACGAACGTTTGCGGTTTCTAAACCATACCAAACCGGATCCCCCTCCCCTGCCGCCCAATTTACCCCCTTTCTTCTCAAACCTGTAGCATCTGGCAGCCAAGAAGAAGTATGGTGGTACTCTTCCTGGCACCCTGGTGCAGAGCATCGAAGAATTCCATATTGTGACAACTCATCAAAATAAATTGCTGTCAACAGACCAAAACACCAAGTGCTGTGATTCTATCTGACGTGTGAAGACTCAGACAGGCTGTCTTGACAAGCTGTGGTGGAGGCACCTGCGATCGTCAGACGACAGTGATGTAAATCTGATTTGCCTGATACGCAGCGCAGAGATATAATGTTAATGTTGGTGACAATATATCTGCATAAAATTTCCACGGCGCAGATCTGATCCGTCTCCTCCCCGCCCCCTTCCTGGGTTTTTGTGTTTTTTTGTCTACGACTTGTAGCATCGTCTGGTTTTGCGATTCGGTCTCCCTTTGCTTCTCACTAAAAATGTGTGGACAATAATAATAATAACGGTGTGATTTTTGTTTTTTTTAAAAAATAGCAGCGGCAGGAAGACAAAACAATATGAATCCACAAATTCCAAAGACTTAAGTAAGGCTTTTTTTTTTTTTTTTTTTAAAGAAAGTCCTGTTCAAGAGGCAGCTATTTACTCGACTGGCACGCAAGCACACACAATATTGCATGTTTATTTATGCCTGGCATAAAAGTAATCACAGCTACAGTGGTATTAATTTCATAACCCACCGCCAAACTATTGAGAAGAGGAGGTTTAAAAATAGCGGATCGCAATGAATTCCTGCCATGCCTTAAGAGTCTTAAACTTCTACGATGGGGGGGGGGAGGGGAGGGACTGAATAGTCGGTTAATTTTTACCTTTCATTACCAATAAATGGTAATTCTTTACAGCGGCTTCATATATCACAGCTCATTTACGAATGCGTAAAACATACCTTGACTCCTGAATTTAATTATGGGAACTATCTTGTCTGTTTCAGCCCTTCCTTACAAGAATAAATGTGGTATATTTCATCTGGTTCTGGCAGGTACTAGAAAACAACAATGCATGTAAATTTGACATCTGAGCTATCAGTTCCCTTTCCAGAACACTTTATAAATCCTTGGGATTCAGCCATAAGCAGGAAGCCTAGTTGACAAGTCATCTTCGCTTTGGTCGAACACAACTGTCCTGTCTTGCTGCTATTTGACCCTACGACCTCCAATGTCAAGTAGTGTATCATTTAGGCTGCAAGCCTGTGCACATGGCTGTGGAAATCGGTCCCATTGAACCCAATTCAAGCCTAGATTGTTTATTTATCAATTACGTTGATGGAGCAGAATCCTGACCACCCGACCCTTCAAGGTGATGTACAGCTTAAAAGAATAATCCCTATCCAACCAGTTAAAAGCAAAATGAAAGTATCTTAAAAACAAACCAGAAAGCAACATGAAAATTCATCACAAACTAGGCAGTACAGAGCAGTTTTTACTGCTTGCCTAAAGCACGGCAAAGGTGGATCCGTCCTAACCTCCCTTGGAAGGGAATTCCCAGTCAGGGGGCTGCTACAGGAAAGGCTGTCTTGTGTACCCATCAACCTGACCTCTGTTAGTGGTGGAACATGCAACAAGGCCTCTGATTAGGATTTTAGGCAGGGTCATATGGAAGGAAGTGATCTTTCAGGTATCTTGGCCTCAAGGTGTTTAGGGCTCTGGAGGTCATAACCAGCATTTTCAATTAGGCTCAAACAGATTGGAACCCAGTGTAGTTGGTACAATGTCTTGGGTGACCATATGGAAAGGAGGACAGGGCTCCTGTGTCTTTAACAGTTGTATAGAAAAGGGAATTTCGACAAGTGTCATTTGTATGCCTGCAGCACCTGGTGAAATCCCCTCTTTATCACAACAGTTCAAGCTGCAGGAGCCCTGCCCTCTTTTGTATCTGATCACTCTAGTATAGATCTTGCAACTTTAACTGTTGTGATGAAGAGGGGATTTCACCAGATGCTACATGCATAGAAATGACACCTGCTGCAATTCCCTTTTCTATACACTGTTAAAGATACAGGAGCTCTGTCCTCCTTTCCTTATGGTCACCTTAACTATGTCAGTGTTATATGGTCTATGAAGTGCACACCAGATAACATTCTGGCTGCATTTTTCACTAGCTGAAGTTTCCAGATACTCTTCAAGGGCAGCACTACGTAGAGCACATGGCAGTAGTCTAAATGGGAGGTGATTAAGGCAGAGAACACTGTGGCCAGATTTGACTTTTTCAGGAAGGGGTGCAGGTGAGCAAACAAACTGCTGGCTGCAACAGCTCTCTGATCCTCCAGAAACAAGGTTGAGTCTGACAGAACCCCCAAGTTGGGAACTTAATCCTTCAGCAAGGAATGCAACCTTATCCAGAACAAGTCTGTGCTCCCGATCCCAGATTAGCTTGTCTATCGATCCTCCATTTTGTCTGTGTTGAGAGCCTCAATGTGTACGCTCACATCCAACCCATCATGGCTACAGTTCAGGATTTCCACAGCTTCCCTGGCATGAGACCCACCCCCAAAACTCCAGATGACTTCCCCAAGCGGTTAAAAAGCCTGGACGACAAAAATAGAGGAATAAGGAATCCAATAGGCCAAAGAGACGAGCAATACTACCACCATCTGGGAACGTTGAGCCAGATAGGACTGGAGCCAGTGAAACATCTCAGTAGGATGTCATGGTATCGAATATCACTGAGATTTGCAGGAGGACCAACAGGGATGATGGTCTCCCTGTCTAGTTCTTCGTCACCAAGGCTGTTTCCATCCCAAAACCAGTTTTGACCTAGATTGGAAAGCATCCCCATTTTTAGCTTCATCCAAGAAAGCCCGGAGTTGTGTTGCTCCTGGTCACTCTGAGAACTTGCTTTAAAAAGGAAGACGGCAAAGTGGCTGAGAATTATCTTGGGTGTTGGAGATTAAAATATGGCTTCCCTAGCAAAGGTCTTACAATGCTTCTTGCGGAAGAGTCAGCACCCAATCTTCTTTCAGAGAAGACGTTATCGTTTCTGTCTCCCATTTGACCAGGCCCCCTCCGGTGGCTCTCACCAGCCGGGATGGACATGGTGTAACGAACAAGTGATTAGCTTCACCCCTTCTAAGCAACACGTCCCCATCCTCAGACGGAGCTAGATGAAACTTATCCATGAAAATCCCACAGTGACCCTGTTCAGAAGACGCCTAAGCCACGGTTGCTAACCATGTTGAGCTAAACATTATGGCTTCGCGTATCGTGTGAAGCATGACTTAGTGTGTAGCGTGAACCATTCCTAGCTATGGTGGCTGCATAACCACGATTTAAACGCACTCGTAACCATTTGCTGCAAAAGGGTTAGCGGCATAACCATGGCTTAGCGTGTTGTCTGAACAGGCCCATTGTGTTAGAACAATACTAAGAAAATGTAAGGTGCTGTTTATTACCTTTAAAGCCTTACATGGTCTGGATCCTAGGTACTTCAGGGAGCGCCGCCTCCTGTGTGTCGCAGTCTGCCATACTTAAGGTCCTGTGAGGATCATCTGTTCCAACTGCCAAACGTGGGATTTGCAGTCACACGCCAGAGGACTTTTACCTCTGCCGCCCCTCAGGTGTGGAATGACCTGCCGATTGAAATGTGCCTGCTAGCTTTTTTGAATGTGCTTAAGCAGGAATGAAAGACCCTATTATTCCGGCAGGCCTTCCCTTCTTAGAATTCTTACTTCTCTTCGTTGATTGATACGTATTGATTCTAGGCTGCATTGCTTTAATTGTAGTTTGCTTTGCTTTTTAAACTGCTTTTAATTCTGTAGACTACCTAGAGTACTATGTGTATAGCCGGATTATAAATTGAATTCATCTTTCTTTCTTTCTTTCATCGTGAATATCAACAAAACAGAAAATACATCGTGAAAAACACACACACCAAAACACACACATTACATATTTAGGAGTATCGTCATTTTCCATCATGTGTACCGTTCATTTTTTTTTTAAAAAAAGGAGAGAGAGTTATACACAGGTTTCGAGAAAAGCTGACCAAATACCCATGTATTTATCCACTTGCAAGTTGCGTCTATATAACTCCTGTTCAAAAGTTGATCGTGTTATTAGGTCTTCAATCCATTGCATGATGGGAGGTGTGGATTTGTCCTTCCAACGTGATAATATAAGTCTTTTGGTTGTCATAAGGGCTCTGAAGATCCAAGAGTAGTAAGAATAGGCTGACCATATGAAAAGGAGGACAGGGCTCATGTAACTTTAACAGTTGTAGAGAAAAGGGAATTTCAGCCAGTGTAATTTGTATGCAATTAGTCCCTGGTGAAATTCCCTCTTCATCACAACAGTTAAAGGTGCATGCACTATACTAGAGTGACCATATACAAAAGAAGGCAGGGCCCCTGCAACTTTAACTGTTGTGATGAAGAGGGAATTTCACCAGGAACTAACTGCATACAAATGACCCTGGCTGAAATTCCCTTTTCTCTACAACTGTTAAAGTTACATGAGCCCTGTCCTCCTTTTCATATGGTCAGCCTAAGTAATAATAATAATAATAATAATAATAATAATAATAATACTGTGGACAGTCTTTCAGGCAGTGGCTTTGGTGAGTAAAGGATTGCAATTTCAAGGCAAAAACACAGTACAATATATTACAGGAGAAACCTTCTTGAGTTCCTTTCTTTGGACTAACTTACCTTCTTAAACTGTGGTGTTCTACTTTTATTCTCTTTGCATTTTTGGGATGCCCATCTTATGTAGAGGATCACGCTTCCATTTTTCATTTTTTTAAAAAAAGTCCTCCTTGTTTTGTTCTAGCTGAGATTTATGCACAGGGATGACGTCAAATCAAAATTCCTGCAAGATGCTGAGAAGGTTCTTAGACCTTCTGACAGTGTCAATGTCCATTCCGGGAGTTTTGAGGGAAGAGAGATTTTTTTTTTTTTTGAAATTTCCATTCATACTTGTCTGTATTGTTGTTTTATCCCTTAAAGGCTTCTAATGAGAAATAGAGCCTCATTATGATTTTAAGGATGAGAGGGGAAGGCTTTTAATTAATGATATGTAAATGGTCTTGAATTGATTATGTTAGAATATCAAGAGAGATGGGTAGAAGCTGTGGTGTAATATATTTTAATTAAGAATTAATTAAAAATGATGGCAATTTCATAAAGCCTCACAGAAAATAGTGGAATTTACTTTCTGTCAGGAGTAAATTAGCCAGTGATTAAATAAAGGGGCCTGCATTAATAGTGGAGTTATTTTTGAACGGTGCAGTGAAGAATTGTGTTCATTTCCCCTTTTAAAAAAAAGTAAAAACAGATTTTTTAAAAAATATATATATATTTGCAAATGAAGATGATTGCAGAATGCAAACTTTGTTTCGGTTCACCTTGTGCCTGTCTGGTGCGACTTGAGATCTTGGCTACAGGAGAAGTGGAAAGGCTTTTTAAAAGGAGGCTTCACAGTGGAGAAACAGACGGTAATGATAATGTGGTTGACACCTGGTGTGATAGCTGTAGGACAGTCATCTTGCCAGCGTCTTCCCAGCTTTTGGCTCTTCCTCAAAACATGGATGCTGGATTTCTTTGAAGCTAAGTGCTGGATTCAGTTCTTGGGATGTGATCGTATATTGGTGGTGAATGCCATTAATACTGGGATGTGATCTCTTTCTCCCCCAATTGATACAAAAGGCGGATATCCTGCAATTTCCAGAAGAGCAGGAAAATATATTTGTTTTATTTATTTATTCATTCAATCAATTTTAAACCAGCCTATATACAAATATTTTTATGTTAAAAACAAGCTAATGAAATCTTGATCTATCCATTGAGATACAGGGTTGCTGATTTTTCTGAGGAACCCTATAGGCATCGCTTGTTTTTGAGTTTCTGCAGGGCTCACCTCTTTATCCGATATGGTCTGGGATTGTGTCCCCTCTGGCTTTATGCTCACAGAAAGCTGACCGAAGCATGTGGCTTTGCCCAGTGAGTCAACCTCTGTGAACGTTGTGCTGTTTATTTATTTTTATTTATTTATTTATTACATTTGTATACCGCCCCACAGCCGAAGCTCTCTGGGCGGTTTACATAGGATTAAAAACAATTAAAAACAATATACAAAAATTAAAACAGCAAAAACATACAACATACACATAATCTTTACATTTAAAACCACTTCAAAAAGCTACAAAAAACCTTTGTTAAGACTAGAATAGATGGCTTGCAATTATTTTTATTTATCGATTGATGTATTTATTGCATTTCTATACTGCCCCATAGCCAAAGCACTCTGGGCGGTTTTCAAAGATTAAAACATTAAAAACAATATGCAAAATTGATAAACGCACAACAGGCAGTACACACAGGGAGAACATACATCTAAAACGACACTGAGCAATCAGCCAAACCATGAAAACAAATCCAGGTTCGAATAAAAGCCATCACCTGTTCTTAAATGACTGGGAAAAGAGAAAAGCCTGGACCTGGTGCCGAAAAGATAGCAATGTTGGCACCAGGCAGGCCTCGTTGGGGAGATGGTTCCACAATTGGGGAGCCACCACCGAGAAGACCCTGTTCCTTGTTGCCACCTTCCGGACCTCCCTCGGAGTCGGCACCTGGAGGAGGATGTTAGATGTTGGGTGTAGCGTATGTGTATGCTCAAGCTGGGAGAGGTGTGCCGTCAGGTATTGTGGTCCCGAGCCATGTAAGATTTTCAGATCTGCTTGGCAGCAGCCAAGAAATCCAACACTACTTGCATTTGGAGTTGGCGCATACAATAATTCAGTTCCCGCCATCTACTTTGCCATACTTCCAATTTGCGCTCATGCTTTTCAAGGAAGCAAGAGAAGTTTACAGTGCAGCCTGTTAAGGGCTCTAGATGTTTCCTCTACTGTGGACAGCTCTTTGCTTCTTTGTTATTATCTTCCATTGGGTGTTCCTGTCCTGCCATCCGCTTATTGGTCTAACATGCTACAGCAGCTCCTCACCAGGGGGAATCAACTTGGCAAACACACATATACGGTGTTGGGCAAAGAACCTGCAGCTTGTGGGCACGTTTAGGCACCATAATCAAGTGTGTGTATCCCCTTGTGGGAAAACACTCCATGCAGAATATCCACGCTGTGCGGAGGACAGTTCCTGCACAACCGTTGTGTTGCGTGTTGTGTGGCAGACTCTGTGGAGTTTTCCGTTGCGTTGGGTTGACTTTTCCCACTGGGTACAGAGTTTCCTGGCAAGAGCAGCGAAAAAGGAGAGAGTGCTGCTCTAGGAGAGCCACCAGGATTGTGGTTTTATTTGCAGCAATGGCTGATGGGATACCATCGGGAGGAGAGAGGGCAGAGGAACTGTCAATCAAACATCACAATTAATTTTACTCAACTCCACGGTGGCCCACAGTCACACAATGGTGGAGTTAGAACATGTTGTGTGGGGAGTATCCCCTAAAAACTCAACCGTTAAGTGGAGTTTTCACACAGCATTGACGAATGTGTTGTCTGAACTGAGCCACTGTCTGCTCATGGTGCTCTGAGCTGTTGCTGCAGTTTTCTTCCTTAAACCCATGGGATAATGGCTATCCCAGAATCCTTTGCTTGGGCAGAAGCAGGTCAGAAGAATCTCTCTCCACTCTTTGCTTAGCCAGAGAGAATGAATGGGTTCCAGCTGCTACCCTACCGGAGATACATTGAGGCAGGTGAAACCATGCAGGGTCCTCCTGTGCCTGCTAAGCCACAAGTGAGAAGGAAATGGCTCTGGAGATTCCACATCTAAGGGAGGGTTGCACCGTTGGGGCAACCGTACTGAGAGACGTATACAGCAGGGATGGTTCTGATGTTGTAGGGTCACTACACCCATCAAGAAGGACAACAGTCGTGAGATCTTCCTAGGCCCCCGACAGGATGTGGTTGCCTTACTCAGGAGGAAGTGAAATGGAGACGAAGGCTATCAAAGGCTACTAATGGCTACAACCGTTGCCCAGAGGACCTTCTCTTCTGCCACTTCCAGACTGTGGAATGGCCTGACGGAAGAGATTCGTCAACTTAACAATCTTTTTGACTTTAAGAAAGCCATAAAGACTGATCTCTTCCAGCAGGCCTACCTATCTGAATTTTAAGAGTTTATTGTTATTTTCATAATGTATTAGTTTTATATGTTTTTAATCAGTTTTATATATTTGTGTTAACATCAAATACATCGATCCAGAGGGAGAGGTGGGTAATAAATAAATAAATATATTATTATTATTATTATTATTATTATTATTATTATTATTACTACTACTACTACTACTACTATATGCTCCTTCCAGAATCCGAGACAGTATGCCGACATATGCCAGTTTCTGGCCAACATGAGCGGGAGGGTGCAGTTGCGCTCCTGACCTCCTTGTGGCTTTCCCATTTGGACATCTGCCTGCCCACTGGGAACGGCATCTTGGACTAGAAAGACTTTTAGATCTGATTCAGCAGGTCTCACCGCACATTCTTATTTAGCTAGTTATGTATTGCATTTCTATACTGCCTAATAGTTCTCTGAAGCTCTCCTTGTTATGGACTGGGCCTTTGCTTCCAAAGTCTTGAATGCCTTGCAAGACAGGCATACAGACAGGAGCAGAAATAAGTCAGGCTGGGTCCCTTTTAGAGCCCTCAATGGCCAGGAGAGCCTGTAGCCAGCAGACATGGTGGGTTTCATGCACTTTTTACATGCTAATCGGTAAATGGCTCTTGTGGGCTTCTTTAGGCCGCTCTTCAGTAAAGAGCATTACCATGGCAACTACTCACTCCATCACATGGGAGGCGGCGCTCCCATGTGCCCGGAGATTACATTTTAAACGGCACCCTCCTTTTTAATGCCTCTGCTCCAAGACGCGAGGCGTGGCTATTTCTCGTATCCATTTGCAACAAGCGCGCATGGCTTTTGTAGCGCACGCCTGTCCCCCGGAATACATTTCCTTGAGTGCGTCTGCCCTGGCTCGCTTTGAACTTTCAGCTTTGATTTGTTTCTGGAGCAATTGCCTCATTCACGCCATCAGATCCAAACCGGTTCTGAGAAAACCCCTTTGTTAGATCAACTCTGTCGGTAAGGAAGCTTTCGAGTTGCGCGGAACACGTCTTTGCGTCTGGGCGGGAGGAAGAAACTGGAGCTGAATGCGTATAAAAAAGTCTCGAGTCATGTTCAGCGTTTTAAAAATTCTCCATGCGCAGGACCGCGTGGGGAAAACGTGGCGCGAACCGATATCTGGCGAGCCAAAAGCCGTGTCATTTATTTATTTATGTATTTATTTATTGCATTTCTAATCCGCCCAATAGCTGAAGCTCTACACTTGAGTGTGCAGGGATGAAGTTGAGATTGAGGGGCGGCGGATTTCATTTGGTCCTCATTTTTAAGTGAACTAACCCACATCGCTCTTCCCAGACCACTGGAGGCTGGTAGCTCCGATTTTGGTGGGGCTGTGAATCCATCCTGGGTTTCAGTCAGAACTGTAAAGGAGATATCCAAAGTATTGAACGGCGTCCCCCCAAATGGGCTCAGCGGCTTAGATCTCTCCTCTAGAGTTCTGACGGAAACCCAGAATGGAGTCACAGTCCCACCGAAATCGGGCCCACCTGACTCCACAGTCCCAGAAGAGTATGTGGGTTAGAACACCGCTTTCCCTTCTCGAAACGTTGGGGGTTGCATTTCTCAGCCCCAAAATCGTGTACAAGAACGCATCCCTTTGCACACAAGTATAGGCATACATTTCTTTTTTAAATAAATAAATAAATGGCAAAATGATGCAAAAAAATTGGACGGAACAGACTTACGACAACTCATTGCGTGCAAAACCGACCTAGAGTAGGCATAGGAAGGAGTACCTCCAACCAGCCCATCAAGATAAGGTTCAGTGGAATGCTTTCAGCCAGCAATAAAGTGGGTTTGCCGTTGTGTCCTGAAGAGCCTCGCTTAGTGGTGTGGTGGTCACCCCTGTGTTGGCCCTGGAAAAAGGCAGGTACTCTTTAAGCTGGCTTAGACGATGAGGATTCTTCTTTTCGCTGGAGCAGTTTCCGCCAGTAGCTTTTGAAATGCCCGAGCGAGTGGCCGCTCTACGTACGTTCAGCTCTTCTGCCTGGCTGCCCTGTGTCTCATTGCCCCTGCGAAAACTCTCCCGTTCGCTCGAGCAGAGGCTGAGTCCCGACACAGCTTTGGGGGAGTTATTAGGGACACCCCGCCCTAGGCGATCTGCGTGTATCACACATGGCAGCTTGCGACGGAACTTGGGGAAGGGAAGAATGAAAGCGTCATCGAAACGAAATACGCATAAATGAAGAAATGGCTGCAGCCAGCAGACTGCATACTGCTGAAGGGAGGAAACCCCGTTGCGCAAATGGCCCAGGATCAAGAAGTCTTAAGGGAATACAGCCTCCATGACAGCGACTCGGAGGAGACACCACAACCAGGCCCTGCTCCTGAACTGGGGCCTATTGCCCATATGAAACCCCACCCCCCAGAAGGTGCCCCTGCCCCCAAGGGGTGGACCTCAGACTCTTTTAGTGGACAGGGAGACCTTGAGGAGCAGACCCTCCCTGTTCACTAGAGGAGTCCGCCTGCTCTTCATTCCTCCAACCATCACTCCCCAGGAGAAGCCAACACCTCCCGGAAAAGGCTGCTGGCTCTTTAACAGTCAAGTACAGCACTGGAGGGGGTGGAGCTTCCAGAAGGACTCTCGGGGCCTGACTATGGCTGGGTTCATACAACACGCTAACCCACCAGGGGTTATTGTGTTGTCAGAATGCAGCGTGTTTGCCGCAGGAGGGATTAACGTGTTGTCTGAATGCAGCACCTTTTCCACAGGGTGGCTCGCTTACCATGCAGTGTGGTTTATTATTCTCGAACAAGCCACCTTGAGCACCCGTAGCTTGTGTTCAGGTGTTCAGAGGGGTTAACCAGCCACACTGCATTGCTAACAAGCAACCCTGCGGAAAATGTGCTGCGTTCAGACAACACGATGACCCACCCTGGGGAAAAAGCATTACGTTTTGACCACACAATAAATAACCCACCCTGCAGAAAACACGCTGCGTTCTGACAACACGATAACCCACAATTCAATAATAGCTCACAATGGTTAGCGTGTCGTGTAAACCTAGTTAATAAATCGCGGCCAGTTGCTCCCAGCTCAGTGCTGGGGTAACTCAGTGCTGGAGTCCTCTGGCTCCGGGACTGCTGTCCATGGTGCTGAAATTCATTCCTGTTTCAGTTATTGGTTGCATTTGGACAACACATTAGTCAATAGTGGGTTGAGTAGCCAACTCACAGTTGGTTATTTTGTGGGTACTCCCCACACAACATATTCCTACACAACTGTGGGTGGTTGGGGCTGGCGTTGAGTGGACTAATAGTCAACCCAGCATTTTACTGACACAACCCCCACCCCTCTCCCCACCCTCCTTCCTCCCTCAATCCTCCCAGTTCTATCCCAGCAGCCTCTGCAAGTTGCACCAGTTGTAGCAGAGTGGCAGCTGCAGCTTTGGTCACTCTTGCTACCTGCCTCTATGGGCTTGTGTTTTAACCCACTCACCACCCGCCATTAACCCACTCCCCCTCCACACAACACTTTAAACAACTGGCTTGGAGCTAAACAACTTGCAAGCCAGTTGTTTCTCTCCGTTGCTTATTTGGGTAGAATAGCATACTGTCCGTAGTTTGTGAGCGGCGTGTTACCCTCCACGCGACACAATAAGCAACACAACTGACGATTGTTCCCCCCCCCAGTTGCTTAATGTGTCGTCCGAATTCAGCCATTGAGTCTCTTCCCCTGAGCTTCCTCCCACAACAGTTGATGGGATCTCAGAGGGAGCAGGACAATCGGTGGTAGGTGATGTTAGAGGTTGCTGCAGAGAAAGTGTTTCCCCCTGTTGTGACCTGGCATCTCTTGGGTGATCTCCATGTGATTGGATGTTCGGTGCTTGGTCTTGAACGGCAGGATGAGCAGCACATTTAACGAATGAGTCTTACAGGTGCAAAGCCGTTGGCGAGGAGGACTGAGCTACCTCTGTGTCCTCCAACGTTTCCTTGGTGGTCTTCTCTGTCTCGTTCACACATTCTCGTGTTTTCCTTCCTGCTGCGATAGGGTAGGGACGGACAGACTGCAGGCCTTGCAGGATCAACTTGGGGTGATAGTAAACTAACAACACAGGGATCCACCAACCAGAGCCTGGTGCAGAAGACCTATGCTACCTCCAGTATCAGAGGCAATATGTTTTTGTGCACCAGTTGCTGGGGAACATGGGCAGGAGGGTGCCGTTGCACTCCTGTCCTGCATGTGGGCTTCCCATGAGCAGCTGGTTGGCCACTCTGTGAACAGAATCCTTGGTCTGATCCAGCAGGGCTCTTCTTATATTCTTAAAGAATTCTGAGCCCAGGATTTATTTATTTTTTAGTTTTGTTAAAGAATTGGGAGGCAGAAATCTTTGTTGATCACCCAATCTACCAAATCACCCGATCTATTAGTACCTGCTTATTGGCTACATTTATATCCCAGCTTTCTTCCATGGAGCCCATGATAACACACATGGTCTTCCTCCACCCTGTGTTACCTTCGCAACAACCCTGTGAGGTAGGTGAGGCTACACGTCATTGACCTGCCCATAGCCTCCCAGTGAGCTTCATGTCCCAGCAGGGACTGGAACCCAGAACTCCTGAGTCTCAATCCAACTTTCTAACCACTACACCACACTGCCAGTAGATCCTGTTCCAACTTTCTGCCCATCCCTGGTATAGAGGAACACAGAGGACTTAATCTGAGCTAAGCTTCAGCCCTGGAGCCTATTTCCATACCTAGGATCTCCTTAGCCTTGTTAGCGTTACCTGGCATTTTTCTCTCTCCCCGAACAACAGCGGGCTGCCTGATGAAAAGACCTTTGAGTGCATTTAAGTTGCTTTTACTCCGACTACAGTGGGTCACCCACAAGTCGTCATGGGAAGAGGTGCTACAGGAAGGGGAGTTTAGATTTGGGGCCTAATGGCCCCGTGGCAGTGGGGGACACCGTAGATCAGCCTTCTCCAACCAGATGCCTTCCAGATGTGTTGGGAGTGGCCATGCCGGCTGGGAATTATGGGAAGTGCAGTCCCAACGCATCTGGAGAGTGGTGATTCAAAATATGGCAAGCCAGCCCTCCTGTGTTCAGGGGAAGGTCATGTTCATTCTCCTGTGTGGGGCATTACACATCTGCCCAGAATGGCATCAACAGTCCGCTAAAAAGAGTCCAGCACTCTGCTTAAAAAATAAGCGCTCATCTTGATGCCGATTCGGCCAAACATCACCCGGGAAAGGAGCGAATCGCCGTTCGCTTGCTGATCAAGGTTAAGTTGACTTTTACGATGTTTTTAATAACGTATCAGTTTTATTTGTTTTTAATGTTTTATGTGTTTTATGGTCTTTGTATTTATATTTATTGTTGTTCCCTGCCTCGATCCAGAGGGAGAGGCGGGTTAGAAATAAATAAATATATCATTATTATTATTATTATTATTATTAGGATAGAAGCTTTCTAGCCTTCCCCACTCCCCACCCCCCACATGACATGTCAGTGGGGCTGTTTGCCTTTTAGAACATTAGTAACCCATGAAGGTTCTTCACATCTCACTGCCCAGCCGCAGAAAACAGCCCTGCAAATGCGCGCGAGGCTGCAAGAAATGTAGTTCTCCGTTGAGTAAAAGCCCATTGAAACATCGGGGGGCATTCTCTTGTAAGTACTCGCGTCCCTCCACCCCCCCACCTGACGGTATCTAATTGTTTCTTGAATGATCTCGATGTTTCTGCCTCGCTTGGCTCACCTATGAGGCCGTTCCACATTGAGGGCTCTTCTCTTTCCAACTTAGCCCATAAACGTGCTTCCCACATCCTTTTTTATGTCTTCTTTGGCTGCCCTCCCCCCCCCCCCGAATTTGTGGCATTTTTCTCTCTCCGCCTCCGCCGTCAGCGAAACACTTGCAAGTGTTTTCCGCACAGCTTGTTTAAATGTTGTTTTGTAACTAGGAGCTGGGAATAGAGGGAAGTGTGCAGGTTACTTAAAATAGATGCACTTTTTGGGGTTGGAAGTACATTCTTGTTCCAGTCCACAATACTTATATTAAGCTGCACTTAATAACGGGGCTACTTACGAATTCTCCAAAAGACGAAGAAGACAAAAGCAGATGCTGATTTCCGTAAAATCTGCACATGCTTATAGGTATAGATGCAAATTTTGAAAGAACGACTTGATTTAAACAGTGATACAGTACATCTCACCATAATGTGGAAGACTGGTGTACCTGCCTGCTCAGGCGCTGGTATTAACATTCAAAGCCCTAAACGACTTGGGGCCAGGTTATCTGAAGGAACGCCTCCTCCCATATGTACCTGCCCAGACCCTAACATCATCCTCAAGGGTCCTTCTCCGTGAGCCCCTGCTAAAGGAAGTGAGGCAGGTGGCTACCAGGAGGAGGGCCTTCTCTGCTGTGGCACCCTGGCTGTGGAATGAGCTCCCTAGAGAGGTTCGCCTGGCACCTACGTTATACTCTTTTAGATGCCAGGTGAAGACCTTTTTATTTTCTCAGTCTTTTAACAGTTCATCGGTTTAATTTTTAACTTGCTGTTTCACATTTGTATTTAAATTTGTATTTCTGCATGGCTGCTGGGTTTTATCCTGATTGTGTTCTTATATTGTATTTTATACTACGTTTTTATACTGTTGGGTTTTTTTTTTAACATATGTATTTTGAATGGGTATCATGGTTTTAATTTTTGTAAACCGCCCAGAGAGCTTTGGCTATTGGGTGACATAGAAATGCAATAAATAAATAAATAAATAAATGCTGTCCAGGTGCTGACGATGGGCCTCTTCAAAGCCCAGCTGTTCCTTCTGTTGGCTCTTTATCTTTAAACCGGACTTGGGCTGGACAGTCCTTTAAACAGAGGATGCCTTCAAAGTAGGCCTTTTTGTGGAACAAAAGGCTATCAATGGGTGCTAGTCTTCATGGCTCTATGCTCCCTCCAGTATCAGAGGCAGTATGCCTATATACACCAGGTGCTGGGGAACATGGGCAGGAGGTTTGCTATTGCACTCATGGCCTATTCGTAGGTTTCCTACATGCAATCAGTCAATCAATCAGCTTTTTTTTGCTGGCCTGCTGGTAGTTTGTGCTGTGGGTGATTATTGAAGGTAGCTGAACTCTTAACAGTTTATCACATGTGCTCTATCTGGCATTGTTCATTAGAGCATCCTGTGTTAGCAATAAAACATTACGAGTATATCTGTGTTTAAATGCAAATCTACAAATAAATTCCGGGGGGGGGGGGGGAGAGGAAATAGATGAAATTGGTTCAGTTTGTCTTTGCATCAATCTTTTGTATCCGAAATTAGTAGTACGGAGCGGCGTCTTCTGCCAAATGCACCTGAGGATGTTTTAGTGAAGTGATTTGAACATGTATTTATATATACTTTTATTAATAGATCTCAAGTGGTAAACTTCCACTTTGTGTGGTTAAAAACAGGAATGCAAGTGAATAATAGTTAAAAACTTGATTGTGGAAACCAATAAATACCCATTCAGAGTAGCGGAGGACGGGTGTTAAACCCCTTTCAGGTCCAAATTGCCGTTTGAAGAAGCTCTCACACATTCCAATGGTGGATGGGGCCAAAATAGGAAAATAAAACAAAATACCAGCATACTTTCACTTAGAGCTGCTCTGCCTTTCAACCTTTTAAAGTGTTTGTGGTGTGTGTGTGTGTGGGAAATGGCACAAAAGCTGGGAAATCGCCAAACCATGGGTGTTTGGAGAAAAGGGGGCAGGGCCAGTGAAAAGAGGTGTGGCTTCCTGGCAAACCCCAAAGGACTGAATCTGGCCCTTGAGTATGACGTTCCCGACCCTGGCTACGCAGGAACTAAAGCGAAGAGTTTTTTGGGTTTTTTTTTTTTAAAGCCTGGGGAAATGAAACGACAATCTTTCCCTGGGGCTGAAAAGACAGCAGGGTAGGCTCCAGGTAAGCCTACCTGGGGAGTGAGTTCCAAACTGGAACATCCTTCTTGGACAACGTGTGATGCCACCTCCCCCCATAGCCTCAACGTCCTCAAAGCCACCTCTGGGTGTTAATCTTTTGGCCTTCACCACCCCTAAGTGAATTTTGCTGCATTTTCTCCCATTCATGGGCCTCCCCCCTTCTCTTCATCCCCCTTCTGCCGTGGCCTCCGCATGGTCGATAGACTGTAAGTTCCTAGGAGCAGAGCGCTGTCCGTCGGTGCTCCTGTGACTTACAGCGGCACTCTAGCAATCCAAGGCTCTCCCTGTGCGTCAGGTGTGAAGACCTGGCCAGAGGCACGTGTGCCGGATGCCTGGCAGAGGACCGTTGCGCGTTTCCGTCCCCCATCCTCCATCCCTGCCTGCTTTCTCGCGAAAAAGCCTCTCAGTCCCTTTTGATGCGATAGAGGAAACCTGGCGACATGCAGGTCTCCCTCTTTGTTCTAGGCTAAGCGGCAGGCTTGCTTTCAGTAGCTATCTTGATCAATGAGATAACGGCGGATATACAAAAAAACCCCACGAAGCTGCGTCTAGCAGTCCCTGGAGAGGTGTTTTGATTGGAGCTGGGAGTCTTGTATCAGAAGAGAAGGGAGACAGACAGGTTGTTTGAGGGGGAACGCAATCCCTCAAGACCAAACGCTGATGCGGAAGCCGAGCTGAAAACACGTCCCTGCGCAAGAGTGCAACTTTATTAGGTTTGTAGGTTAAATGCCGGCTTTTTTCAGCTCGGGGTTTCTTTAGCCCTGTCTTCCCCACAGCTCATTAGCATTAATGGGGCTGTGAGTCTGACTGCTATCAAGCTAATTAGACTCTTATTGTTTTAATACATCCCCCCCCTCCCTCAATAACAGTTCTGCAGCTGGAAGCGTGGTTCGAGGCTTTGGTTTTCCCCAGCCGAGCAAAAATCGTTGCGCTCTTGGGAGGATGGGCGTCTGGGCATTATGCGTTTGTTTGTTTCGCATTTAACCAGGGAGAAGGAATGGTATTCTTCGTAGCTGCCGTGAAGCACAATGTTAAACGTGGGCCTCTTGAGCAAACCCATACGCAAGAGGTGGTGGAAAGTAAGTCCAAGGGACGCTTGAAAAAGGCGACCCAGTGGATCCGTGGCAGAGGTGGGGCTTGAGTCCAGGAGTCCAACTGACTGCTAATTAATATGGCGTGGCTGAGCAGCCTTCTTACAGCATCAAAAGCCTCTGCCTGTGCTTTGAAGGGAGGGTCCCTCTTTGTCGGACAAAGTTCAAATTGCCACTAGTGATTAGAGGCTGTATTTTTATTTTGTTTACTAATGAATCCCTTAAGGTTGCTCCGGAAGCTGGATCTAGTGCAGAACACAGCAGTTCGGCTGTTGTCAGGAGCTGCCCCTTTCCTTTGCTGAGGGAATTGCCCTGGCTGCCTATTTGCTACCTGGCCAGGTTTAAGGTTCTGGTACCAGGGTACAAAGCCCTAAACAACTTGGGACCAGGATACCTGAGAGAGTGTCTTCTTCCTTACCAACCTGCCCGGTCACTGAGGTAATCAGGGGACATGCTCCTGGTGGTTCCATATGGACCTATGGCCTGAATGGAGTCCGCCAGGAGAAGAGCCTTCGGTGTGGTGGCCCCGTTTCTCTGGAACTCCCTGCCTCTGGAGGTCAGGCAGGCGCCAACTCTGTGTTGCTTCCAGCGCCTCCTGAAAACAACTTTTTCCCTTAACTCACCAGCCACCATTTTTTTTATTGGTATTCTATTTCAAAATGAACAATTTTAATACGCTGGTTTCAGATTTTTGTTATATCTTTACTTTTATTTCTTATGTTCAACGTTCTGGAATCTATTTTAAATATGAAGTGGTATATAAATACTGTAAATAAACAAATAAATCCATTCCTTTTCCTCCTCTCTCAAGGTACTTCTCGTCTGTATCAAGATCCATGTTATCTCCCCTCCGTATTGAGATAAAACAAGTCAAAGCTTTAATATGGATTTGTTTTGACTGGCTGCTGCAGTGTCACAGGGTAGTGTGACTTAAGAGTCAGGCTAAGACGTTGGGTGGGCAGCTGCAGCAACGTTTAAAATGGGTGAGCAACTTGAAAGCCAAAACATCTGGAGGACCACAACTTCCATCAGCCTAGCCAACACTGTCAATGATAAGCAGTGATGGGGATTGTGGGCCAGCCCATCCAGAGGGCAACATATTGCTCACCTCTGCTTTAAGCTCTCACTTATTATTTTATAAATCAAGTACAAGTTTCTAGACCTTTTGGATGTGGATGAGGCATGAGGGGCTTTGTTAGGAGGCTCAGATTTGAGGAGGATGTTCTGTGAGATGTCTAATGGTCAAGGAGGAAGGATGTGTCTAGAAATCCCATCCAGTTCATTTCTGCTGAGTTTCTCAATTACCCAACCTTACAGGTCTTTTCTCCCATGTTGCGAATCATTATCATTATTTCATCTCTTTTCAAGCTCGTGGCAGTTTTTCTAGACGGACATGACGGGCTTTGCCAAGTCATGCCGGCTTTTACAGATTCAGGAATTTCCTGACGATTGAGCATGTTTTAATTATGACTGCTTTCTGGATGTTGGCGTGGATGTATTCTGGTAGGCCCAGTTTCTGGAGGTTTCTGTATATTTTTTTGACGTGATGCCGGTGACTGATGTGACTAATGGAATAATTGTGACCTTTTCTTGTTGCCATAGTTCTTTGACTTCCATGACCAGTGGTGTATATTTCTCTCTCTTTCCCTCTTCCTTTCCAACAACATTTTTGTCATTCGGAATAGCTATGTTGATGAGGTATGTGTGTTTTTCTTTTTTGTCTATGAGTGTTATGTCTGGTCTGTTGCAAGGTATTGTCTTGTTGGTATGAATTGTTATTATTATTATTTATTGCATTTGTATACCACCCCATAGCCAAAGCTCTCTGGGCAGTTTACATAAGATTAAAACATTTAAAAACAATATACAAAATTTAAAACTGCAATTCTGCAGTCTGCAATTCATTTATTTTCTTTTTAAAAAGTCTGCACGAAAATCCACATGCGCTTCTCCTAAAATGAAGTTTCGTATTCCTTTTCTCCAAATATATGCATTTTTGCAAGCAATTTCCCCCTCAAAGAATGCATTTCTGTACATTTTGTGTACTAATGTGTGCAATTTTATTTGCACTTTTCCCAAACGTGCACAGTTTTTTTTTTAAAAAAAATGGAAGAGCAATGCAAACTTTTGAAAAGTGTGAATCCTGAAGTACAAGTGTTTTTCAGCTCATAGATTGAGCCAGGAAATGTGATTTGGTAAGTTCTCATTAAACTTGAACCAAATCCATTTCTTCCCCATCGCTGGCTGGAAAACCTCCCTCTCATCTGCCGCCCTGTTTCTTTCTGCCCTGCCTCAGAATGTTTAATTCTGGAAAGAGCGGTAAAGAAACAAAGTGAACCGCAGCAGCGGCCAAGACCTCACTTTGCAGCGAGAGATGTTTGGACTAAGGTCTAAATCCAGTGCAAAGAATTCCAAATATCGTAGTCGCAATGGCGAGTTTTTATTTAAGAATGAGAAATCTTGCCTCCCAAACGCCAGCCATCACTACTGAGAAGTAAGGATGTGCGTACAAGCAAGGAAAGCTCATTGCCAGCATGGAAATGTACAGGTTTGCTTTTGAGTCCATGTTCAATCTGGAAGGTGCGAGCTGGGTAGATGCAGATCGGAAAGCGAACTGTCACGAATTTCTCGTACTGATGTTTTCTGCTCAGATTCAGAGTGAACGTTCTCCCTGTAAAATTAAGGCACCGCACCCTGAGCAATGAGGATGATCAGAGGTCTCGAAATAAAGCCCTATGAGGAGAGACTGAAAGTATTAGGCATGTTTAGCGTTGAGAAGAGAAGGCTGAGGGGAGACATGATAGCACTCTTCAAGGACTTGAAAGGTTGTCACACAGAGGAGGGCCAGGATCTCTTCTCGATCAACCCAGAGTGGAGGACGCGGAATAACAGGCTCAAGTTACAGGAAGCCAGATTCCATCTGGACATCAGGAAAAACATCCTGACTTTTAGAGTGGTATGACAATGGAACCAATGACCCAGGGAGGTCGTGGGCTCTCCACACTAGAGGTATTTAAAAGGCAGCTGGACAGCCATCTGTCTTGTATGCTTTAAGGTGGATTCCTGTACTGAGCAGGGGGTTGGACTCGATGGCCTTACAGGCCCCTTCCAACTCTATGATTCTATGAAATTCTATGTTGCAATCATCGTGGCAAGAGGGGAAGCTGAAGCCGGAGCAACGGTGGTTAGTTAATCAGATTATAATTGGCGCGTTAAAACCTTGTGATGGAGTTGAAGACTGTTTTGGTGCCATGGCGGTGCCTCGGCAGCCGGGCCCCAGGTGCCTGGCCGAGCATCGCGTGCCGACATCTGGAACCAGTTGCAATACATCACTGTCAAAACTGCTTTCTATACGTATCTGCATTTACACATTAGTTACCCACGCAGCACTCATCAAAAAAGCTGAACAATCTTGACACGGCGTCCCTGGTGGAACTGCAAAGGTGAACCGAAGTTGGGAGGCAGCGTTTCGCGTCACTGTCTGCTGCGCTTGTACAACAGGAAGCCTGATTAAAACTGAAAGGGAAAATTTATCGTCAGCTTCTGCTTTGTATCATTTTACCTATAAAAGGGTGGGGAGGGAGAAATGGCCTCCTATGCGACCGTACCTGTTTCCTGAGCGGTCCCACGTACATGCTCTCCCCCACCCCACTTCCAACGTGTACCATTTGTGCTGTGTGCCGCCTCATATCCTCTCAGTTGTACCTCTTTAGCTGGTGGAATGCTCAGTCCTTTTGTGGCTTATAACAACTCTGCAGGCATATTCTGAGGTTGGGGACTAGGCGAGTGAAATTTCTAGGGTTTGACAGCTGGCTTTGTATGGCACCCTGAAAAGACAAGCCTGTGCGTACATGAAGAGTTTGGAGGCATCAGGGGAATAAACCCATGTTGAAAGTGGAAGATTCTAAAGGCTTGGTACTGCTTCCGTTGGACTATAACAGGATGACACTGAGGATAAAAGAGCCAGGATATGATGATTACCTAGGGAGGTGGTGGGTTCTCCCACCCTAGAGGCCTTCAAGAGGCAGCCACCTGTCAGGGATGCTTTGAGGTGGATGCCTGCATTGAGCAGGGGGTTGGACTCCATGGCCTTATGGACCCCTTCCAGCTCTACTGTTTTGTGATTCTATGATTAGGTGATGATGATGATGATGATGATGATGATGATGTAATTATAGACGCACACACCCCAGTCAACAAACAAAAACATGACTCATATGTCATTGCTGCTTTCAGGTCCATCCCAGGCTTGCGACCAATAGATAAAAGGAAGCAAGGCACACTCCCTGCCCCCCCACCCCAGAGAAATTTGAATTGTATGTTCTTCAGGGCAGGGACCTGTTTTCGTTTCCATGTGTTATGATTTTGGTCGCTTTCTGCAGTGGCACCAGATAGAGTCATGCCAACTTGGGCCTGCAACAGACCTCAGGGGCTGAGAAACTGGGTGGATAACTTTTTCTTCCTCGCCTATAATGCTCGAACCCAGGGTCATCTGATGAAATGGATTGGCGGTAGGTTCAGGACGAAGAAGAAGAAGAAGAAGAAGAAGGAGGAGGAGGAGGAGGAGGAGGAGGAGGAAGAGGTGGTGATTGATCGCCGGTTTCGATGGTTTTATCCAGGGATTGGACAAGTCTATAGAGGGATGCCAAGGGCCCAAATCCATGTTGAGGGCCGCATTCCAGTGTTGGGTGGAGCTAAAGGCAAAGGGGGCAGGGCCAGATTGACAGCATATTGTCACTTAAAGCTTGAACCCCCTCCCCCCCCGACCATTGGTGGTTGCATGAAAGGGACCGTGGCCTTCTGGGGACCCCCGGAGTGCTGGATTGGGGCTCCCTCAGAGATCCAGGGATCTGCTCCTCTGCAGTGAGGGGACACTTGATGTGTTGTTTCAGTGTGACCGATCTGTAAAAGTTTGAGACTCGGCTTCGGGAATTGGAAGCGTGGGACAGGGAGACGGAAGAGAGGTGAACCGGACGCTAAGACGAATCCTTTTTTTATTCCCTCCTGTATTTTCCACAACATATTTCGCCGCGGAGGACGGTTTCAAGATTTACAGCCAGCTTGTAACATCTGCGGATTTGCAAGTTGCGGTTTGATGCAGGTTGAATCATGGGAGTTGGCCTAATTGGGTAATATTACAAACCCTGCAGTAAAAAAAGGAAGTGGGAGGGAATCATGAGTTTGTCAGCATGTTCCAATTAGCATGGCTTACACCTATTAATAATAAGCGCTGTCAAATGGGGTGGGGAAAAGTGTTTACATAGGTGAGTAGGGAGCGTGTCGCACTGGGTTGAAATACCTCTAGTCCAAATGTCGGGTTTTCTTTTATACATAGGAATTATATATCTATATCTATATCTATCTATCTATCTATCTTATAAAAGACTTCCTGTCTCGACTAGCAGATGTGGAGGGGAAGTCCAGCGTGGAATCTTTGCCATTTTAAGTACCTCCTTTATTTTTTAAAAAAATTATTTATTGTATTTCTATACCACCCCATAGCCAAAGCCCTCTGGGCGGTTTCCCGAAATTAAAACTGTGATAACCGTTCAATATATATAAAACAGTATAAAAACGTAGCATAAAATACAATATGAGAGCACAATCAGGATAAAACCGAGCAGCCATGCAGAAATGAATACAGATTTAAAATACAAATTTAAAACAGCAAAGTTAATAATTAGGCTGATAAACTGTTAAAATACTGAGAAAATAAAAAGGTCTTCACCTGGCATCGAAAAGAGTATATCGTAGGTGCCAGGCAAACCTCTCTAGGGAGCTTGTTCCACAGACGGGGTGCCACAGCAGAGAAGGCCCTCCTCCTGGTAGCCACCTGCCTCACTTCCTTTGGCAGGGGCTTACGGAGAAGGACCCCTGAGGATGATCTTAGGGTTCGGGCAGAGTAATTGCAGAAAAGAACTCCGCTTACATGTAGGGTTGTCTCGAAAGCCTGACTGGGTCTGGAGACCCCCTGCATGTGGCCCCCTGGTGTGTGAGGCCCGTAGATCACTCATTCCAAGCAGCATTCCTTGGTCATCTTCCCAAGCAACTGGCATACATGTTCCTCACTTGGGGATTCTCAGATCCCGCTCATGTACACCAGCAAAAGCAACCCTCCCCAACAACTGGCATACAGAGTCCCACTGCCTCTGATATTGGAGGTAACATGTAGCCATCATGACTAGTAGCCATTGAAAGCCTTCTCCTCTGGATCTCCTGGGTTCCATGCTTCCTAGCCCCACCTTTTCATGTTGGTGGTTCTGGGCCACGCCATTGTAGCATCCCAACGAGGCCACCCTGCATCAGCCAGCGCCTCTGTGGTATTTCCCAACACAGTCTGCCCCGTTAGAAGCCAACCCTGTGAACTTCCCTTCCAGATGTGTTGGACTCCAACTTCCATGGGAATTACAGGAGGTTGCAGTCCAACACATCTAGAGATCATCAGGTTGGGGAAGGCGGCTGTCCGTAAAAATATGCTTGTGGTGAGGGAGCTCCAGATGTCGTCACATGCGTGTGTGTTGGGAGGGGAGAGAGGGAATCCTTGACGAACAGTCAGAACTTAAATACAGGTAGTAATAAATATAGGGTTATTTAATTGCATTTCTACTTAGTGAACATTTGGGTAGAAAACTGCCTGCACGCTCTCTCTTTCCCATTTGCAAGTAGACTCTACTGGAGACTGGCGCATCCTTGAGGGATCTTGGACCCCTTAGGCTTCCTTTCCCCCTGGCTAGGACTCCCCCAGTCCAAGCGGCAGCTAAGAGGGAAAGGTAAGGGTGCAGAAGAAAGTTGGGAGCAAAAGGCTGGTGTGAGGCCAAGATGGCGGAAAAAAACCCACCAGGCTTTTCTTTCAAATTATGTTAAATGGCATCTTCAATAAAGGTCTTTCACTAAGCCCTGGCATGGAATGGTGTGTTTTTAGACTTAGGGATGTTGGAGAAATAAACGTGGGGGTGAATTTCAATGGGTTTTCCTAGACTCAGCCCCCTTAGGCTTCGTTTTGGTTCCTGCTGCGGTGCCTGACTTGATCTGCAGTGAATCAGGACAGTTTGTGGATTTTCTGGGAATTTTGTGCATTTTTATATGGGGGGGGGTGTCTTGTAATTTGTGCAAATTTCTGAGCAATTTGTGCAAATTTCTGAGCATTTTCTGACAATTGCGGGCGGATTTGCGCAAATTCGGCAGTAATCTGTGCAACTCGTGGAACCCCCATCCCCCAATAAAAATGCACAAAAACGTTCCTGGGGTTTGGGGACGATCCCGCAGCTCAGCCCGTAGACCCAAATAAGGTCGTACACGTTGCAGAAATCCGTTGAGCCAAAATAGAACTGGATTTCTCAGTGACAGGCATCCCTAATTTAGACTACCTATTACACTCTGGTTCCTTCCAGAGAGGTTGGACTACAGCTCCTAGAATCTGGAAAGCATCAGGTTGGCGAGGATGATCTAGTATCGATCCCTGCTCATGCACCTAGTAGGACGGCTGGGGATGATGAAATGCAGGTAAGGCAGTGCCAGGTCCAGGTTGTGGAGGGCCTTGGTCAAGACACCCTCAACGGGCCTCCTCACTTGGTCAGTCTACCTTCTCACCACTGTTGTTACCAGCTGCTTTTCCTCCTCCTCCTCTTCCTCATCACTGCACCCACTTGCTTGCTTGGCTGGCGGAGAGCCAGGAGGCCGTGGCATCTCCGGCTCCTCCTCCTCACCACCACCGTTGTCTGGGCCGGAGCGAGAGGCAGGTGGACAAGCCGGTTGCAGTGGGGAAGAGGAGGCCCAACTCCAGGGGATGCTTCTCATGGGCCCCTGCTAGGGTGTGGACTCTTGGCAGTTGTCCAATCGTGTCTAATGTTGGCGCCAGCCCTGAGGTAAGGAGTCTTGGCAGCTCTACTGGACGTGACCTTTGCCATTTTGGATTTGCTTCCTGTCTTGCTGTGGAAATTGAGCACTTTTTGCAAAGGCATCTGCTCCATCCTTGTTGCCTTGTTTGATGCTTCCAAGAGCCCGAATTGAGGGTGTGTGTGAAGCCAGTGCAGGATCCGCAAAGCTGAACAGCCGCTGGGTCTCCGGAAGCCCCGGCTGGGGCCTGGCAATTCTCCAGCGAGCCTGGAAATGCCTGCTCCTGGTAGGAGGCTGGAGGTCCTCTTGGCCTGCCAATCTGTCACTTCCTAACATCTCCCCGGAAACGTGATGAGCAGCTGTGGGGCTGTTCCACAACCCCCATGGCGCCCGCTGGAACCGTCCTGTGGCTGTCCTAGTTAAATGGGGAAGTCACAGAACAGCGGAGCTGCGTGATGCATGAACGCCGCCCGTCCCTGCAGCTGGCGCTTCAAGCGTCCCCCAGAAACGTGTTCACAGATGGGGAACTCTTCAAGACAAACAGATCATTCTCCCCAGTTAAAGATTTCCCCAAAGTCTCTTCCCATGGATTCATTCGGGGATCTGTCTTCCTCGTAGCACCATGGCACACAACGGCTCAGAAACTTGCTTCTGGGTCTGTGTAGACTTTGGTGTGTGTGTGTGTGTGTGTGTGTTTTAATGTACGTCCATTCCTTTGACCTCCGCCTTGTGTGATGGCCATCGCATTCTTGTGAAGAGAATCAAATGGAAATGAGCAGCTGAAGAGTCGGGTCGTTGTTGTAGAATGTTTTTATTTATTTCTTGGATGAATTTATCTCCTGGCTCTCCAAACAAACAAACAATTTGTATTAAACTTGCTGTCCTGAAACTTGAAAATCACACCAGCCGAAATAAAATCCGGGGCCTAATCTACACCAAGCAGGATATTGCATTATGAAAGCAGTATATAAAAGGCAGAAGCCACACTACTGCTATATAGCGGTATTGAAGTGCACTGAAAACTGCTGGGGCCCATTGACACATACCATGTACTGCTTTCATACCACTATATCCTTCTTGGTGTGGCTCCTGCCTTTTATTAGGGATGTGCACAGACCCCCCCCCCGGATCGGATTGAGCCTCCAATTTTGTTCCGGATCAGATCGGAACAAAATCGGAGGTCCCCTGGATCGGATCGGACCCGATCTGATTTTCGGATCGGCCGCCATTTTCACCATAGGCTTGCATTGGGGGAAAGAAAGCTTTTCCCTAATGCAAGTCTATGGGGAAAAATGGTGGGGGGGTGAGTGGGGGCTTCACTCCCCCCTCTCTGTCCCTTCCCCCCTTGCACTTCTTACCTGCTGGGGCCGTCTGCTGCCGTCCGCTGGCACCCGCAGGCACCCGCAGATGGCCCCAGCAGGTAAGCCCCCTCCTCCCCCTCGCACTCCTTACCTGCCAGGGCTGTCCACTTCCTTCACCTGCTGTAGATCTACTGAGAATTAGGCTTCGTGGCCTAGTCCTCAGTAGAGTGCCAGGTGATGAGCGCCAGGTGATCCGATGCACACCCCTACCTTTTATATACCACTTTCATACCACTTTCATAGTGCAATATCCAGCTTGGTGTAGATTAGGCCCAGATAAAACTGTGATAAAAACCAGGTTAACAGCAGCAATAAAATGCAATATGCATTATTACAAGTGATTATGGAGAATGGGTTTTGATCTGCAAAACCCATTCTCCATAAGCAAACTGGCCCAAGTTGCATTTCCTGGACTAGTATTGGGTCAGAACTCAGTTATTCTTCAGATTGCGCTCTTCTTCGAATTTTCCGCCTGGAAGGGAAAGTCGCATACAAAAGTTGCAACTTTAGGAAAAGTTGACTATGAAATTAAAGGCATTTCTTTTCTTCATGCGTTGTGGGTTTTAAATTGCAGAATGACGCAGAAATAGGGACAGAATGGACTTCTAACTGGGTACGTGCAAAACGGAAACAGACTGGATGCAGATTGATTCGTGCATCCTCCTAGCGTATGTTATCAACACCGTGAATAAAAATTCTAGTGAGACAGACATGTGGTGCTTGGAATTGAGACCTAGGGAGGGCACTCCACAGAAAGGGTGCCATCACGGAGCGCTCAACCTTCCTTCTGAAGACATAGATACCTGCAGCAGGGCCTTGATAGGTGGTCTTAGGTTCAAATGAGAGTTGCATGGTTAGTTCTCTAGGGCTGGTTAGCTCAGGATAGATCCCTTCTTTTCTTACTTTCAACTGGCTGCATTTCCCAAGATACCATATCTCGTCCCAAAAGATTCCGCTCCACCCTCTCAAGGAAGTGAAAGATTTGGTACCTCAGAATCCCTTTTTCCTGCTTTCAGACAAGGTTGATGCTGATATTGGTTATTATAGACTGTCCTTTAAATTGAGCAAGGATTTTGAACCTCTTTCAGTCCAGTTCAGACCAAATTTTGTTTTGGAGAAGCTCATGGGAGCTCAATCCAGTGGAAAAATACCAAAACATACCTGTATATTTTAGCTTTAAAGACCCAACTGGAAGTAACTACGAGCCTTTCTACACAACGGATTTATTACGTGCTCGTAATTCTTCACTGACAGTAGTTTGCACGCTCTTTACCTGACATTGTCACCCTGCAGGGCCTCTTCCATTGTTTGCAACCATTGTTAGTAGGGGTGTGTGTGTTTCTAATGAAGAAAGTCTGGTATTTCTGTGAATGGCAGCATCAAACTCTGGTGTATTTGTGCCATTCTGCTATACCACAGCACCTCCTGGTGGTTGTGTAATGGAACATATAGAAAGGCAGAGGGGGGAAAAAAACAGAAAAAAAAGTGTTTACAGGAGACGATCGTAATCCCACAAAGAATCTGGAAGTGGAAGCCTCGGTAAAGTGGTGGATTAAAACCTCCTATAGAAAAAACACTTAGGAGATGTATTTCAACCTTTGAGAATGGGGGAGAGGAAAGGCTAGATTTGCCCTAAAAGTATGAGTTTCTGCGCCCCTGTAATGGAGCCTTTTGACTGATTGCAGCTTAGTATCTGGCAGTGGAGTTGGAAATTTGCATGTGACACTCGTATCTTCGTAATAAGTAGTATCTGAATTGCCTGTGCGACCTTATCCTAAGCTAGCATCCAGAGGGTTTCCTGTTTTCCCAGAAAACCTCTTCTCCAAGCAGCCCCTAAGCTCTGTTTTCCTTGCTGAAGTGATAAATAACTGGCTGGTCAGTTTTAAATTGAACTCTACACATGTTCGAAGTATTTCGTTAGGCATCATCTGAGTATTTATTATTATTATTATTATTATTATTTTACAATAACCTTGGCGGATAGGACAGGATGCTGTTGCTTCAATCCTATCCGAGAGTAGCCAAGCTTCCCTTCATTATGTGGTCCTTCGGTTTCGTAAAAGCATTACAAGGACTTCTGGAAAGCAATCAGAATTTGCACTCAATAAGCCGAAGCAGAATTTCCACTTCCGGGTGTGTGGAATTAAAACATGCACGCACAAACTGATATGCCACCGACCTTTGGCATCTTTATCTCTTTCCCAGCAATTTTAAACTTTTGATTATAAATACACGAGAAAGAGGAAGCATTAAACTTTTTTCATGCACAGAGGGGGTGATAGAGTGAACCCATTTATTACCCGCTTGAAAAATTGTTACAATTCAGATGGACTTAAATCTGTTGTGCGCTATGATTTCTCTATTTCTACTTCTAATGGCTTTGGCAATTGGAGGGGAAAGAGTCTGGTTTGTTTGGAAAGGTGTGTGTTTGTGTGTGTGTGTCTTTCAAGGGGGGAAATGTGGCTTTTGAGTCTTTCCGGAGCTTCTCCCAGGCTGGTACTCCGAAGCCGGGGCTGTCTTATTGAAACCAAACATCAGTGTGTATGACAACTTCACTCAATTGTAGCCTGCCGCCGCTACACTAGCCTGCAGAGAAACATTGAATCCACTTTGGCTATGACACTCAATTTTACTGTAAAACACATTCACGTTGACACAGCATCAGTTTTCAGAAGGATTATATGCATGCGAGAATCCTTCTCTTTCTTACAGCCAGCCGCTCCCCTCGCTTCTCCTCTGAGCACTGGGCGGATTATATGGCTAGTTCTTCAGCTCTGCGTATTGGAAATGGTTTGCTGTTTATTGGTGGAAGCCATAAGCAGAGCAACTCAAATACTCTGCCTTTCCTTGTTGCATGAAGCGGGTGCGTCCCATGGCTTGCACCATTTGCGCTTTGGAGTAGAATTTCCATCTTTCAATCCACTGTCCTTTATATTCTGGAATGTATGCCTGCAGCACTTGGTGAAATCCCCTCTTCATCACAACAGTTCAAGCTGCAGGAGCCCTGCCCTCTTGACCAGATCCAAAAGAGGGCAAGGCTCCTGCAGCTTGAACTGTTGTGTTGAAGAGGGAATTCCACCAGGTGCTGCAGGCATATGAATGACGTCTGCTGAAAATCCCTTTACTATGCAACTGTTAAAGACACAGGAGCCCTGTCCTCCTTTCCATATGGTCACCCTAGTGGTGATAGGTTGCTAGCCATTCCTCAGTTTACCCAATGCGCGCCCCCCCTCCCTCTCAACATACTCTTATCTGTGGTTGAATTTTCAACTGGCTGTTCGTGAACTTTCCTCACAACATTCGGCCATCCAGATCACTGCTCAAAAGGGCTTTGTGTGTGTGTGTGTGTGTGTGTGTGTGTGATGCTGAGCGTTGCATTTATTACTTATCACACCTGTAGCCGCCTTTTCCCCCTCCAAGGTGGCTTCTGTGACCCTCCTCCTCTCCATTTTATCCTCACAACAACCCTGTGAGATAGGCTAGGCCGAGAGTCTGCGACTGGCTCAGAGCCGCCCTGTGAGCTTTGTAGCCGCGTGGGGGCTAGAACCCGGATCTCCCAAGTCCTAGTCCAACGCTTTAACCACTACTCCACACCGGCTGTCTTTTTGCAGAAGAGATCAAAGTAGTTCTACCACCAGAAATAACTTGGCGAAACACGCTTGTATTGCTTCTCTCGTGTGGGGGAAAGTGACGGTGGAAGATGTGATCTTGAAGCCGCCCCCCCCCCCCGGCGTGGCCTTACCAGCGATGGAGTTGGAACATGTCCCCAGAGATTCGCTTCTGATGTGGAATCCTCTCCAGCCCTGTTGTTCTGTCAAGGCCTGTGTGGTAGTCTGGATGGGATGCTGGGCTCGCGCTGGGGAGACGAGGGTTCAAATAGCCACTCGTCCATGAAGCGCAGGCAGCCAATGTCAAGTCTTAAGATGGGGGGAAACCCCGTATGCAGGTCCTTGGGGCCGTTGCCTCCGCTCCTTGGCATGCCAGTATCCGGGACTGAGAAAAGGTGCTCTGAAAATCCATTCGAGACAAGGGTCCCCTTCTGCCTTGTGGTTTATGAGCAGCTTGCGTTCAGTTTCGCTGCCTGCAATACGCCTCCAGTGTCCCCCTGAGGGATTCATAATCTCTAAGTCCTTAAACGGCTTGGGGGATAAAAGGAGCCGCGCAAATGCGAAAATGACATTTGATGGGCAGAAAAAACCAAAACCACAACAAAAGGTGAATTAAAAATGTAAAACCTGGAAAGAAAGACACGCGCGCCCGGGACAGGAGCAGCGTGACAATCCTCTCTTCCCTCTTGAGCTCCAAGATGACTGATGATCTCCACAACCTGCAGGATCACATGACATTCGAAACACAGGCACATCCCAGCTGAACACCTGATAAGTTGAGTCCTAGCCACCAAAAGGGCAATGCTTTGGGCAGGAATTCCTGTGCTGGAGAGCAATTCGTTGAACCTCTAGGATACGATGGGCAAAGCGGAGACCCAACCTCTGTTTTGAGCGTCGCTATGGCCCAGGAAAGAGGGAGGGAGATCTTTGCTTCCAGGCATCTCAATCTTCCTCTTCCAGTGTGCCACAACCTTCAGCCATAGCGTCCAATCTGGCTTGCCAGGCTCTGCCGTCTGACCCGCCGAGCCTTGAAATCTGCCAACGGATGTGAGTTCGCCTCCAGTTATTATTATTATTATTATTATTATTATTATTATTATCATTATTATTATAATATTTATTTATTTATATCCCGCCTTTTTCCCAAGACTGGGATCCAAGTCCCACCCCGGCAGGAATATGTATTTATTTCTTTTATTTAAATATATATCTTGGCCGCCTTTCAGGGCAGAGGCAGCGATAAAACCACCGCAGCATTAGTGCCAAGGAAAGCAAGGGCAGCTATCATCCCAAGGGAAGGCAGGGGGAAACGATACATTTTCAAGGCCTTCTTGAAAGCCTGCAATGATGGAGCATGGCAGGCCTGCAATAGCAGCTGGTTCCAAAGGTGCGGAGCCACTGCAGAGAAGGCCTTCTCTCATGTGGCCATCCATGGAGGCAGCCCCTGCTATTATATCCGAGCTAACACACTTTGCAGCAAATTCTTGAGGGTTGTTTTTTTTTAAAAAAAAATGCGACCTCACACTGTTGTTTTAATTTGATTTATTTGATTGGCCATTCTGGCTGGGAATTTTGGGAGTGGCAGTCCGGCACCAGGTGCGAAAGGCTGGTGAAGGCTTTCCTGGGTTAATACTGATTCTTTGACTTGCAGTCAGAAATGGACCGGTAGCCAGCGCAGATCATGACGAACGGGCATCGTGTGGTCAAATCAGCCAGTCCCTGTGAGCAACTCGTGGCCCTGTTTTGGCCCAGCTGCAGTTTCTGACCTGTTTTCAAAGGCAGCCCCATCTATAACATATCATCGTCATCCAACGTGAGGTTTCCAGGGCATGCTATATCGGCCTGTGCTGAAACCCCCGTGGATCTGCACCTGTACAAGATTGCGTCGCTTCTCAACTCGGAGGGTCCGACTGGCCGTCGCCTCGAAAAGCCGCCCGTAAACCTATCCTCTCTCAACCCATGGAATCGTCGTGATGCTCTTTGATGCCCTTCGGTATTTCAGTGCCGTGGCCGTAAAACGAAAGGACGCCTTCCCCCTCGGATCAACTCCCGGTTAGCTCCCGACTCAACATTTGTTTCCAGAAGGCTTCTGCGCCGGTGACTGGCAAAGAAGCCGCCTTCTTCACGTGTTTAGAAGGGGTTGCAGTTTGCGGTTTTTTTTCTTGTTCCAGTCTGTCGAGCCCCTGTTGGGGACTCCGCTTCCTTTGGTAGGAGAATATGGTGGGTGAAGTTCTTGCTGTTTTCTCTCTCCATCCTGCCTCCACCATCACGTGGCCTGCTAAGACCATAGCCACTCTGTCCGTTGTAGGCACAGTGGTGAAAGACGTCCAGTGAATTGCAGAGAGTTGCCCTTGTGAAAATCCTCCTCCTCCTCCTCCTCTTTTTTCCTCCCAAAAGTAGCCCGGCGACTTTATAGCACGGAACACGCTCGTCCTTCCTCCCTTTTTCCTGTGCGTGCCCTCCTCTTCTGTATCCTCCTCTGGCAGGCTGCGTGGAAGGTGGTGTTTACGGGGCGGTGTATCTTTATTTTATTTATTTATTTATTAAGAAAAGACAGAATGCCTTGGGGGAAACAAAGGATCTTAATGGCCGGTGCTTGGTATCCTTGACAACGGTCCCCAAAGAATATTGCATTAGGGGGCACGGGAGAACTTTTAAAAAAATAAGTAATGGAATTCCGTCTCCGTGATGCTTTTAGCAGTCATTTCGGCCGCGGTGCGGCGAGGTCATAAGCTGAGCTCGGTGAAGGGAGCCAGAACATGAAATGATGCTGAGCGAACGTCTGGGAGATGAGAGGTACAGAATTACAAGCGAAAGTGCAGGCCTGCTGAGGCAATTACAGCTTAATGGGGTCATTTGGAAGGCAATTGCCAGGGGTTAATGTAGTATGGAGAGATGAGGTGAGATTGAAGTGAAATTTGGGGCTGGGAATGTGTTAAGATGAAAGATCAGAGTGCAGCGGATTCTGCAAAGCGCAGGAAAAAGGTTTATGGCATGCAAAAAAAAAATGGGGTGGGGGTGGGGGAGGAAAAGAAAATAGAATAAATAGCAGGCCAGCTGCTTCTAAATAAGTAAATAAAACCATGGGGAGGGGGACCTTTTTAAAAAAACGTTGGTCGTGCAGCAGGTCCTTTTCTAGAAGGTGCACGTTAATGATTTGGTGTCAAAGTTCTGTCGCGGACAGCCTTTGCAGCCCACCAAGCGCTGGTGCGCGCCTCCGCAGCACCACCCAGCCTCGAAACGGATGGCGATTGCGCAGGAGCGGCCCTCGGTGGATTGCAGTCAGAATGCCTGCTTCCTTCCCTCGTTCCCCCTCTGTGCAGCGTCTTGATGATCCCTAACTGAGCTTGCGGCTGCGCCTCCGGCACGCCTTGCTATTTCTCGTGGAGTAGGGATCCACTGTTTTGGAACTAAGAAGTGAGACGCGGGGGGTAGGGGCACACCTATTTTGATGTATTTCCAGCGGATCCATCACTTTATCTTTTCAGGCATTCAAATAATAACGCGCCAGGTGTCAAAATATTGCACGAACGTAAGCCCACATTCGCCAAGTGTGGGTATTTTGGTGCGCTGAAATATTACAGGTGTTTTAAATTAAAAACGTCAAACCATGAAGGCATAATGGAAGTAATCTTTCTATTTCCCCCCCTCCCTTTAAAAGGAAAAAAAACAAAAAAACCCTGGCACATAGCTGTAAGTTCTATGCGGTCTGCTTGGCCAGGAATGCAGAGCTTTCCCTCATGGTGAAGGAGGGAAGTTCATAGAAATTCAAAGGACAAAAGAGTTCATTATGCCTTGTTACCTCAGCTAGTTCATTACCTTAATTGCTGAGCGTAATCCAGGCTTGGAAGAAAACTCTGGGGCTTTAAGGAGATCAACACTGGCACCTTATGGCACAGAAAATGGAAAACCCTTTCCTGTTACTATGCCTGCTCCCTGGGGCTCTAAACCTTGATCAAAGGCTGAACTTTTCTTAAGGTCGGCCATGTGAAAATCCCCCTAGAGTTGTGCCAGGCGCTGAACCGTAAGGAAGTGTATTAGGTTGAGCACCATTTCTGTTTGAATGTGTGACCGTCCCGGATCACTGGCTAGTGAGAACACATTATCTTTCTCTCAGGTGAAATTTTTAACATAGTTATGTTTCGCAAGAGATAATGGTCTCTTTGGCTCCCTGCGCATGGCACGGACTGAAAGACGCTCCCAGCATGCAGTGCTACGGCCAGGGTGCCTTTGTTGCGAGTCAGTGCCCAGCGATCCGAATTGAGCTGAGGCCTTGCAGGCATCCTGGGCAACTGTACCGTAGGGTGACCTTATCAAAAGGAGGACTGGGCTCCTGTATCTTTAACCGTTGTAACGAGGAGTGAATTCCAGCAGGTGTCCTTT
This sequence comes from Anniella stebbinsi, assembly GCA_029215795.1. Lineage (NCBI taxonomy): Eukaryota > Metazoa > Chordata > Lepidosauria > Squamata > Anniellidae > Anniella > Anniella stebbinsi. The sequence continues at coordinate 94,829,115 of JARDYH010000008.1, read as the reverse complement.
GTAGGCATGCAGCATACAAAACTCCCTCTTCATCCCAACAGTTCAAGCTGCAGGAGCCCTGCCCTCTTTTGTATCCGGTCACTCTAGCTTGAACAGTGGTGATGAAGAGGGGATTTCTCCAGGTGCGGTGTGCCTACAAATGACACCTGCTGAAATTCCCTTTTCTAGACAACTGTTAAAGATACAGGAGCCCTGTCCTCCTTTCTAGGGATGTGCACTGGATCGGACCCGATCCACGATCCGAGTCCGGTCCAGTGGGAAATCGGATAAATTATCCGATTTCCGATCCCGCAGCTGGATCGGCCGATCCAATCCGAACCGGTCCGAAAAAGCTCCGAACCGGTTCGGCGGATCGGCGGATCGGCGGGCGCCCACTGGCGCCCACCGCCGCTTCCATTGGCGGGCGCCAGCGGGCGCCCGCCGATGAAAGTGGACAGCGGGGGGGGGGGAGGAGGGGGGCACTTACCTTCTCGGCCCGGTGGCTCCCGTCCGGCGCCGGCGCCTACTACTACTAGCAGGCTCCGCGGCCTGCTCTAGGGTGGCGCGCCGGGTGATGTCATCACCCGGCGCGCTACTCTAGAGCAGGCCGCGGAGCCTGCTGGTAGTAGTAGGCGCCGGCGCCGGACGGGAGCCACCGGGCCGGGAAGGTAAGGAGGGGGTGCGTGGAGGGGAGGAGGGGGCGCGCGGAGGGGGGAGGGGGGAGGGGGGCCCTTACCTTTCCGGCCCGGCGGCTCCCGTCCGGCGCCGGCGCCTACTACTCCCAGCAGGCTCCGCGGCCTGCTCTAGGATGGCGCGCCGGGTGATGTCATCACCCGGCGCGCTACTCTAGAGCAGGCCGCGGAGCCTGCTGGAAGTAGTAGGCGCCGGCGCCGGACGGGAGCCGCCGGGCCGGAAAGGTAAGGAGGGGGTGCGTGGAGGGGAGGAGGGGGCGCGCGGAGGGGGGAGGGGGGAGGGGGGCCCTTACCTGCCCGGCCCGGCGGCTCCCGTCCGGCGCCGGCGCCTACTACTACCAGCAGGCTCCGCGGCCTGCTCCAGGGTGGCGCGCCGGGTGATGTCATCACCCGGCGCGCTACTCGAGAGTAGGCCGCGGAGCCCGCTGGTAGTAGCCGCCGGCGCCGGACGGGCCGAGAAGGTAAGTGGCGGGGAAGGGGGCTTACCCCCCCCCCCGGAGCCGTCCGCTTCTATCCGCTGGCGCCCGCGGGCGCCAGCGGATGGAAGCGGGCGGCCCCAGGGGGGGTAGGGAGCGCGGGGGAGGGGGTTTACCTGCCGGGGCCATCCACAGCGGACGGCCCCGGGGGGGGAGGGAGTTAGGCCCCCCCTTACCCACCCGCCGCCATTTTTTCCTCATAGACTTGCATTGCAATGCAAGTCTATGGGGAAAAAAATGGCGGCCGATCCAAAAATGTACGATTTTTGGGTCGGGATCGGACTCGATCCGGTCCGGGGGGCCTCCGATTTTGTCCGAACCGGTCCGGGACAAAATTGGAGGTCCCGATCCGGGTCCCGATCCGATCCGGGGGGTCCGTGCACACTCCTACTCCTTTCCATACGGCCACCCTACCGTACCGTCACTCTTTTTTGCTTTCGTTCTTGGTTTCTGTGCAGCTCCTCAAGGAGGTTCTGCCTCTGTGTAGAGGGGCACATCTCCGGAACCTTCTGGAACTCTGGCGCGGGAACAGGCCATTGTGGTCCTCCCCTTAAGTTGCGTCGAGGTGGCAGGCTGAGGGCCTTTCTTGACAGCCTGGAAAGCAGTGGCGGTAGCTCTAACCCCCTTTGAGGTAATTACCTCAGCAAGCTTTTTTCCTCTTAGATGATGAGGATGAGGATGAGGATGAGGATGAGGATGAGGATGATTAATTACACTTATATACCACCCCATAGCCGAAGCTCTCTGGGCGGTTTACAAAAATTAAAAAGATATACAAAAAATATACAAAATTTAAAACCATAAACATAAAACAGCTATCATTAAAACACTTTAAAACATTTTAACGGTTAAGCCTGGCCATAATGTCAAACCTCAACTTGAGCTGTTAAAATGCCTGGGAGAAAAGAAAAGTTTTGACCTGGCGCCGAAAAGATAACAGTGTTGGCGCCAGGCGGGCCGCATCAGGGAGATCGTTCCACAATTGAGGGGCCACCACAGAGAAGGCCTTCTCCCTTGTTGCCGTCCTCCGAGCTTCCCTCGGAGTAGGCACCCGGAGGAGGACCTTTGATGTTGAGCGTAGTGTACATTTTCCCCTCTTTTACATGCACTTTCCATTGGGGGATTTCCACCTCCTCTCCACACACAACTTAGTGTGGACAACATGCCTAGTTTGTTTTTTTTTGTTTTTGTTTTTTTTGTTTTTTTTTTGGTTTTCTTTTTGAGGGGGTGATTTTGGCATCTTGAATTCCTCAGTGACTTGTGTCGTGGCTTTTCTCCAAGGCAAACAGACCAGTGTTCCTGGGCCAGTCCTCTCATCCAGAAACTGGACCGGCCTAAATCGCCTCAGCTTCGGGGAATGGCGCCTCCAGACCGTTCGTTCATAAATACTGGAAATAATTCAGTAGAGTTTTGGAAGGACGAAAATAAATCAGGTTAATTGTAACCAGATTGGGGGGAAATTTTGTGTGTGTGTGTTTCCCCTCCTTCAAACCGTTATTTTTCTCAAGGCTTTTGGAATATTTATATCCGGCTGTCCCATCTTGTCAGGTTTCCACCCTTAGTTGCATATTTTGGCCCTTTTAATTAAAAAAAAAATAACAATATAGTAAAATGAAACTGTATGACCTTTAAAAGCATGGTTGAGCTGCATTCATTTTATAACCATCAAAGCAACTCTTTACTGTTGTAAGGTAGGGAAAAATCAATGTTGCAATCTTTTTCCTTTTGCCTCGTGCAATCCGTAATTGAAATGGAAAATCAAATGAACGGCTAACAGATAATTGTTTTATCAATATTCCTTGCCTGCCCTACAAGGGTCAGCCTGGAATGATCATGAGGCACGGATATGATGAGGACAAAATGTGAAATTGAACAGCAAGGAGGCAATAAATCAAACTTGACAAGAAAGAGTGACCAGCATGTAGGCAGCTTTGGGGACACTTTTTGTCTCAGGTGTCTGCGCTGATTTGAAAATGTGAGAATATAATATTTGAAGCTCTACCCCTGGGTAAACAGGAGCGGGCTGTTTCGAGGCGGAGGCAGCACATCACACGGAGCAGCCTGTGTTTCAAAATGCTGAGGATCGAGGGGGGGGGGAGAAATCGCACGGTGGAAATAATGGAAGATCCTGGGCTTGTAATAACCGAACATTCCTCATAGCCCCTTAGAGGAAGAAGGGGGTGGGGAGAAGCCAGAGACACCACCGTGCGCTTCAAGACAAAGGCCGTGTACACACGTTGGCATTCTCAGCCTTGGTACGCTGGTGGGGTACTTGTGATCCTCAGGAGCCCAATTTTTGACTCTTTTTAACCAGCCCCAAATCCAGGTGGTCTTTTCAACGGGGCATGCAGGCAGGATGTATGTATTTCGCGTTGGACCCATCACCCACCTCTTTCTTTTGTTTGTAAAGCTACTGAGCTTTCTTTAGAGGTGGGCCAGGATTCACACAGGGATAACCCCTTCAAATTCCTTCGTTGTTCCCCATGTCCATTCTCACTTTTTTGTTGTTGTTGTTGTTTTTGTTTTGGTTTCCCCAGTTTTGGACAAAAGTTTTTGTCCAAATGCCCGGTATGATTGGAGGCACCATTCCGGACACCTCTGGTGACCTGGCTACTAAATTGCCGTGGTGTCGATGATTGGGAAAATGGACATTCATATGATAGGCAGAACCATGCATATATCCAACCAACACACAGGCTCAACGTGTTTTCAAGGCGGCACCTTTGTTTGTGTAAGAATAGGCTGACCATCTGAAAAGGAGGACAGGGCTCCTGTAACTTTAACAGTTGTAGAGAAAAGGGAATTTCAGCCAGTTTCATTTGTATGCAATTAGTTCCTGGTGAAATTCCCTCTTCATCACAACTGTTAAAGGTGCAGGCACTATACTAGAGTGACCATATACAAAAGAAGGCAGGGGCCCTGCAACTTTAACTGTTGTGATGAAGAGGGAATTTCACCAGGAACTAATTGCATACAAATGACACTGATTGAAATTCCCTTTTCTCTACAACTTGTAAAGTTATATGAGCCCTGTCCTCCTTTTCAGATGGTCAGCCTATGTAAGAACATAACAGCACCCCTGCTCTTATTCTTCGGTAACCGTCCAGAGAGCTTCGGCTTTGGGGCGGTATAGAAATGAAATGAAATAAATAAATAAATAATACTCCTCCTCCTTTCCTCCGTTCTATCCTCACAACAACCCTGTGAGGTAGGTTGGGCTGAGAGTCTGTGGCTGGCCCAAAGTCACCCAATGAGCTTCATGTCCAAGTGGGGACTAGAACCCGGATCTCCCTTGTGTCGGTCCATCACTCTAACCACTGAACCGCACTGGCTCTCCATGACTTTGTGTAATCCTGTTTAATGGTATCTCAGCTAGTGGCCATGGCCACTTCTTATGGCTTTGAAATGTTTTACCTTAATTATGCGTTGAGCAAAGATCTATTTGTTCTTGCTGGAGCCGGTATTTACCAGGGAAAATGCCAGTGGGGATTTCTAGGAATACTCCTTAGCCTCCCGACATCTTCTGAAAATAAGACCATTGCTGTCATGGTGGGTTCTGGCGAGATGCCATCTCCTCTGCTCCTTTGTGAAACTGTTAATGGGAACATGTTTTCATAAGGGATTGACTACCCAGGACTTCTGTGTTCTCTGTTATTGGTATAATTTTACACACAGTTGTAAAGATAAGAACATAAGAAAGGCCCATCTATTTCAGTTTTCCCACAGTGACCAATCAGATGCTGAATGGAAGCTCAGAACAAGGCCCCTCCCACTTTTCTTCCCCAGCATTCTGGATCCAATCCTGGAGGACCTAAGAACTACCATGACTGATAGCCATCATGACTAATACCTAATAGCCTGCTCTTCCATGAATTTTGTCCAATCCCCTTTCAGAGCCATTCAAAATGGTGGCCACCACTACATCTTGTGGTAGTGAATTCCATAGTTGAACAATGTGCTCTGTAAAGAGGTACTTCCTTTCATCTGACCTGCATCTCACCATTTACTTCCATTTTGGTATTGTAAGAGAGGGAGAGAAATGTCCCTTTATCCAATTTCTCTAACCCATGCATAATATTATCTGTCTCTAGCGTATAGCTTACTTAGGCTGACCATATGAAAAGGAGGACAGGGCTCATGTAACTTTAACAGTTGTAGAGAAAAAGGAATTACAGCCAGTGTCATTTGTATGCAATTAGTTCCTGGTGAAATTCCCTCTTCATCACAACAGTTAAAGGTGCAGGCACTATACTAGAGTGACCATATACAAAAGAAGGCAGGGGCCCTGCAACTTTAACTGGTGTGATGAAGAGGGAATTTCACCAGGAACTAATTGCATACAAATGACACTGGCTGAAAATCCATTTTCTCTACAACTCTTGAAGTTACATGAACCCTGTCCTCCTTTTCATATGGTCAGCCTAGCTTACTTGCCTTTTTTCTTAACCGAATAGCCCTAAATTTGTAGGCTCTGCTCATCAAAGATCTGCACCAGCCCCCTGATCATTTTGGTTGCTCTTCTCTGCACCTTTTCCAGCTGTTCCATATTGGTGTTGTATTGCATTGACCAGAACTTCACATGGTATTCCAAGTGTGGTGGCATCAGAGATTCGTATACAGACAGTACAACATCGGCTGTTTTATTTTTCAATTCCTTTCCTAACGAGCCCTTGGAATTCACCCTTTTCACAATGGCTGCACATTGGGTTGATGTTTTCATTGAGTTATTCATCACGACCCCAATATCTCTCTGCTCTGATTTGGGGGGAGCTTTCTGGGATGGGTAGGTTCCACAGAGGCTGTTACAGATAAAAATCCTTCTCTTCTTCTTGGAATGACAAAGGCCACCATTTTCCCTCCAGGTGAAAAGGAGGGAAGAGTCTGTCACATTTACTACACAGGAAGATGGGAAAGTGGGACTTTTCTTAGGCTCTTGTTTATTTATCTCAATTATTGTAGCATTTGATGTAGCTGATGAGAAAGTAGCTAGGACGGGCAAGGGTTATCTTGAGTTGTGGGGTGTGCTATCCGTTTCCTCTTTATTTCGGTTAAAAAAAATTCACCCCCTTCTTTGCAACGGAGTGATGTTGTTCTTGATATCAGGGCCTTCTGCAGAAGAAGATATGTCTGATCCTTTTTGTCATTTGCGTCCGAACAAGTGGGCCGGCACTAGATTGCACGTCTGAAATCAAATGCCAGGAATTAAGAAGCGTGAGCCGAAGGCAACTACTTCCAGTTTTAGAAACCAAGTTCAGATGAAGGCAGGAGAAATACTTTCGACACCGGGACATCGACACCAGATTTTTAAAGGCCCATCCTGCATAGGCTTGAAAAGAAAATGTCCGGCAGCTGGGATATTCTCTACCTTGGCTCCACCGTCCAAATTGGATTTGGTTTTATGCGGCTTCATGTCGTGGTACCTCGAAAGCATCTGCCCATCTTAAAAACAACCTGCATAAAACCGTCGGAGAAGGCATTATTCCTTTTCGCTCAATGTGAAAACCAGGGAAGGGAGTTCACAGGTGTTGACATGGGGGCAGAGGTTTGCCCTGCGTGATTTCCTGAGTTTATTCCCGTTGCTATTTATTTTTTGCATTTATATCCCTAGCCATCGCGGCATCATTGGACATGCTGGCTAAGGAAGATGGTAGTTGCGTAGCCCGGTACTCCTGGAGGGCAACCAGGTTGGCGAAGGCTTCCACAGCAGTCGGACTGCAAACATCTGTTTGGTCCGCCTTGCCTCATCAAGCCCTAGCTTGGAGCAAAGGGCCTGTTTCTATAGGGTGACCATGTTTGGGAAACCAAAAAAGAGAACACCCAGTAAGGTGGGGGGGGGAAGTGCATCATCCTCCCCTGCCATGTTAATGGTGGCTGCCATTAGTGTGCCAGGGGGGAATGATGTGCGTTCCGGAGGCTTGGGAAAATGCGCTTTCCCCTCCTCTGGTCCAATCGGGGCCTTAAAGGCCGATTAGAGCAAAGGAGGGGGAAATGTGTCATCCCCGCTCCCTCACTGCTCCAACTGGGGTCATTTCTATAATGTCCTACAATGACATGCTTTCCCCTTTAAGGCCCCGATTGGAATGGGGTGGGGGTGGGGAGGATGACAGCCTTAAAGGGGAAAGCATGTAATTCCAGGTCATTATAGGAAATGGCAGGGGGAAAAAACCTGACCCCTGGAATAGAACAAAAACCAGGACAAATCCGGGGGAATCCTGACAGTTGCTCACATTTGAAGGCGAACATTTAAAAACAGGGGCTCCTCAAATGGGTTGGCTGTGAAATGGTTTCGCTTCACATTGGGCTTGAGATTAGCTTCTCCCTCCTTCTGGATTTGCCGTGTGGCTTTTATCACCCCTGTGCACCCCAGTGCGGATCCCTCCCATCGTCGGCTCCTCCTAGACCCCAACTTTGTCAGCCCTTCCATCGTATGAGCCTTAGCCCAGCGCACGGGAACCGACGTGCCGTTGCATTGCAGGGTTCCGCGCTCCTGTGGGTCGAGGAGGGTGCAGTGGGCTTCGCGTGGCTTCTCCCCCCCCCCCCCCCGGCTCCATCGCCCTCGCGCCATCCTCCATAAACGCTGTCCTCTCTGTCCTTGAGGCTGGCACTGTTTAAATACAACCCTCTCCAGTTTTATCAGCTGTTCTTAAAATAGTTCACCCCACCCTCCTCTCCCGCGGGTGCTCTTTGCTGAAAGTGCCACCTTTCTGTGCCTGGCGCGGGCCGTCCAAATCCACCCTGTCCTCCAGAAGGAGCGCCGCTGTTGCGTTATGCGTGTCAATGCGTCTCGGAAGACGGCCGTGCATCCCTCCCTCCCTGGGGCAGGACGCCTGCACCAGCTGTGTGCGATCCTTACGCTCGGTAACTGCCTCCATAAAAAATATTTGCTGAGCATATGGTGCATATAGGCATTCCGAACAAACAGCATAAATCCAGGTGTACGGGAGTGCTGCGGTTACAGTCCATCATACCATTAATGCTCTTTTCAGAAATGCCCAGACTACGTATTTGCACCATGGTGCCTAATGGCTCCAGAGAAGCTGTTTGAACTGTCAGGCTATTAATCTGCCTTTTTAATGGTTCTGTTCTATGGATGAATGTTTGTGGGGGACTTTTTTCCTTTCTCTCTCTTTTCCCCCCCAAAAAATATTTTAACGGCTGGATTTGCCACGTGGAGCCCCAGTATAAACACATGGGAGGGAGGCATTCCTGAAATTCTCCTTTTAAGGGTGCTATATAAACTCCCCACTGAAATGAGAGGACTTATGGGCTCTGTCCCCTTCCACCACCACCCCTTCCAAACACCCCGGATTGTGCGGCCTGGCTCTGATGGGGGCTCCGGGCTCAGCAAGCCATCGAGATGGTCTTTTAAAAATCTCTAAATGTATTTTGATGAGAGGGCCCAGCTGCTGCTGCTGCTGCCCTGTGATCTGAGAGCAGCTTCTCTCAGCTGTTCCGTCTCCAGGAAAAGGTTTGCTTTCTTTACTGTATCCTCTCTTCCCACCTCTCCGCTTCCTCAGGAAGGAGGGAAAGCATCAGAACTGGTTGCAAGGAAGAAGTTAAGAGCATGGCATGGCGCATGTAAGAAATGTTAGGGTTGGGTTTTTTGTTGATGTTGCTTCTTCCTAACTACTGACAACTGTCCATGTCCTTTCCCCAATTCCCCGTCTTTAAAATTGGACCAGACGCATAGGCCGAGCCACAAAGCAGTGCTTTTTCAGCCCCAATAGCCGATTCTCTGTGCCGATTCGGCCCCAATAGCTGAACTGTGCCGATTCTCTGCATTCGTGTTTGCCTGCTCCCATACAGAACTGCCGAGGAGATCAGCCACGGAAGCTATCCACAGGTGAGATCAGGCAGATGGGAGGACACGACGGAGTCCTCTCTGTAGTGGCACCGCCGCTGGGGAGCTTTCATCTAGTGGGAGATTCACTGGGCTCCCTCTAGTACTAACTTGCTATGGGTGGTAAATGCCATTTAAATATCATTCAAGTAAGCTTTTCCTTGGGAATCTGCTGTTTCATGATTTTGTTGCCCTGTTATTATTGGTGCCTTTTGATGCTTTAATTACTGGTTCTTTTTTTGATAATGGAACCAGAAGGTTCGAACGTATAAGACCGACTCTGGCCCAATTGCATTGGCTGCCTGTACGTTTCCGAGCCCGATTCAAGGTGCTGGTTCTAAACTATAGAGCCTTACACGGCTTGGGACCACAATACCTGACGGTATGCCTCTCCTGACATGAACCTACCCGTACACTACGCTCAACATCTAAGGTCCTCCTCCGGGTGCCTACTCCAAGAGAAGCTCGGAGGATAGCAACAAGGGAGAGGGCCTTCTCTGTGGTGGCCCGCAATTGTGGAACGATCTCCCCGACGAGGCCCGCCTGGCGCCAACGTTGTTATTGCTTCGGCGCTCGGTTAAGACTTTTCTCTTCTCCCAGGCATAATAGCATATGTTGAGTTTTTTTTAACTGACCCCTGGATAGTTGATATGTAGTTTGTATTTATGCTTTTTATGGTTTTAAATTTTGTATATTGGTTTTAAATGTTCAATATTTTTAATCTTGTAAACCGCCCAGAGAGCTTCAGGTATGGGGCGGTATGTAAAGGCAAATAATAATAATAATAATAATAATAATAATAATAATAATAATAATGGGAAGGGCTTATCAAACAATCTACATCATACTATACATACTCACCTGAAAGAATCTTGGAAAATGCAGATCATAAAATATACCGGGACAAAACAATTCATATGGACAAGACAATACCTTGCAACCGACCAGACATAATGGTCATAGACAAAAAAGAAAAACACACATACCTCATCGACATAGCAATACCGAATGACAAAAATGTTGTTGGAAAGGAAGAAGAAAAACGAGAGAAATATACACCACTGGCCATGGAAGTCAAAGAACTTTGGCAACAGGAAAAGGTCACAATTATTCCATTAGTGACATCAGTCACCGGCATCACATCCAAAAACTATACAGAAAACCTCCAGAAACTGGGCCTACCAGAATACATCCACACCAACATCCAGAAAGCAGTCATACTGAAAACATGCTCAATCATCAGGACTGTTCTCTTCCGGCGGGCATATCCAGTGGAATTTTAGAATGTTTTTAGGATTTTTAGGGTGTTTTAGGATGTTTTAATGCAGTTTTAATAATGTGTGTCATGTTTTAATCAGTTTTATGTATTTTATCATGTATTTTATCATTGTTCCCCGCCTCGATCCAAACGGAGAGGCGGGTAAGAAATAAATTATTATTATTATTATTATTATTATTATTATTATTCCTGAATCAATAAAAGACAGCATGACTTGGCAAAGCCTGTTAGGTCCGTCTAGAAAAACCGCCATGAGTGAGCAAGAGCTACTGGGAAGGGCTGTAGCTAAGTGGCAGAGCCCCTGCGTTGCATGCGGAAGGTCCCAGGTTCCATCCCCGGCTTCTCCAGGTAGGTCTAGGAAAGACTCCTGCCTGAAACCCTGGAGAGCCGCTGCCAGTCAGTGTTGACAATATTGGGTAGATGGACCAAGCGTCTGACTTAGTATAAGGCAGCTCTTGGTATTCCTAATGGATATATTATTTTATTCTTTGTTTGTCTATCTTATATTATTTATTTATTTATTTATTTTTTAAAAAGACGTACGGTGCTTTGGTTGTTACTTTAATCGAAAGGCAGGATGCAAATAAAGAATAAACAAAATGGATTTCCCAGAGGTCAAGCGTGTTATTTCATTTTCCGTTGCTTCGGAGCAAATGGTAGAACTACCGCCTTCATGTTGGGCTATTGCAGGAGAGACTTGCGCCTGAGCAACTCAGGAGACGGGCGCAGCCATTTTGGGATGCCTTGCAAGCGGAGAAAAGCCTTCCTGCACTCTTAAGATCAGAAATAGTGGCCCTTCTCATTTGCCCACCTGGGAGGGCAATTAGCTGGGTGTCCACACGGGAGAGGGCCTTCTCTGCGGCGGCCCCCAAACTTATAGAACAAACTCCCATCAGAGGTCTGCCGTGCACCATCCTTGCAGGCTTTCAAGAAGGCCTTAAAATTTTATTTTACCATGGCCTTCCCATGATGAATGCTGTTATTCCTGCTATTGTCGTTCCTACTAGTTTGATTGTTGGTCTCATTGTTTTAATTGCTATTTTGTTGTGATCATGTTTTTAGTGCTTTGAATATTTTATCGCTTTGAATATTTTGTGTATTTTATTGTTGTAAGCCGCCTTGCGAGGGTCTCTGCCCTGAAAGGCAGTCAAGGAATGTTTTAAATAAATAAATAAGGGAGGTAGAATAGTCTTGGCAGTGTTTGTTGAGTTCGTTGGTTTGTTTTAGTCCTGGAACTCCATTGAACAATAAACATAGACAGCTAAAATCGTTTTCCAGTTGTCTCTTCTAGCGGTGGCACCCCAGTTGTGAAATACCTTCCCCTTGGAGGCCCGACTGGCTCAGACACTGGCTTCATTTCGGCGCCAAGTTAAAACATGGCTTTTTATTAAGGGCTTTGAAGGCTAAAATTCGCCTAGGCGGCACATGTTTTTAGTTCTTATTGCTTTTAAACATTTCTTTGTTTATTGTTTCACATTATTCTGATTTTATCTGTACGTCGCCATGAGATCACAGTGATATAGAGTGGGGTAAAAGGTATAATAAATAAAATAGCAGGAAATGCAAGGTGGAGAGCAATATTCTGGCAAAGGAAAGTGGCTTAGGAAAAGTAGGGATGTCCCTTCTCTCGCGCCTTACAGACACGTCACTCCTGCTTCTCCAATGTGGTCGCACAAGTGAAGTCCCTGAAGCCTTTGAGTTCACTTCAGCCACAGGCCTATTTGATGGCCAATAGGCAGGAGAACCCCACGGCTTCAGTCCTCTCTGGAAGACCTGGCAGATTTGAGCCCCCAAAACAAGAGGACAGGGCTGCCAAATGGAAGTGGGGTGGACTAAAGGCTTGTTTCCTAAGTAGAAATGATCCGGATGCAAGATGGACGTCATTTCCTACCGGTCCGGATGAATAGAGGGCAACTTCCTCCAACCTGTGCCCTCCAGATGTTTTAGACTGCAGCTATTGGTATTCCTGATCATTGGCCATGCTGACTCGGGCTGTTGGTCATTGAAGTTTATTTATTGATTTATTACATTTCTATGCCTCACCCTAGATGAAGCTCTCTCGGAAGGGGGTCACAAAAAATTAAAACCTCAAAGTAGAGCCTAAAACAATAAAAGATATAAAAGCGTAACTCCACAGTACAGAAGTACAACCAGAATAAAACCGAGCAGCGATGCAGAGATTTATACAGATTTAAAGCAGCAGAGTTAAAAGACTAGGATGATAACATGCTAAAATATTAGGAAAATAAAAAGGTCTTCACCTGGCACTGGAAAGAATATAATATAGGTGCCAAGAGAACCTCTCTGGGAAGCTCATTCCACTGCTGGGGTGCCACAGCAGAGAAGGCCCTCCTCCTGGTAGCTACCTGCCTCACTTCCTTTGGCAGGGGCTCATGGAGGAGGACCCCCGAGGATGATCTTAGGGTCTGGGCAGGAACATATGGGAGGAGGCGTTCCTTCAGATCACCTGGCTCCAAGCTGTTCAGGTCTTTGGATGTTAATACCAGCACTTTGAATCGGACCTGGACTGGCAGCCAGCCAAGCTGGAAAAGTACTGACGTAATGTGGACTCCTTGCCCCATCCCCGTTAACAGCCTTGCTGCCTGGTTTGGGATCAGCTGGAGTTTCTGGACCGTATTCAAATGCAGCCCCACATATAACGCATTGCAGTCATCCAGACAAGAGGTTATCAGAGCAACTAATGGCTCCCTTTGGGTGTAGTAACTTGCATAAACCGGGCAGTGGATACATTCAGATTTTGAGAAAGAATACCATGCAATACCACCAAACGTGTGCCGGTTTACATATCTTTCTTCTGGCACCAGGAAGGGAGTCTTTGTTCTGTGCCCAGGTCCTGATGCAGCAGGGGTGGGGGTGGCAACGTGCCCCTCTGCAGAATGCCAGGTGGGATGATATTGTGTCTTTATGCATTAGTTGGAAGCTTTTCTGGGCTGAGAAATGCAATTAAGGGCAACGTATCCCTTCCCTGTTGACAAGGATGAGGCGAGGATCTGGCGTCCTGTCTGCCGAGCACAGAACAAACGCCGTGTATTAGCAGGATAACTTTGCTCTCGGCATGCTAACATTTCCTAACTCTCAAGGCAGTTCTGATGTGAGCGCTTTCTCGGGGAACGTTGAGATCACAGATTAGAGAGGACGGAAGGAGAATAGCTTCTTGGTTTCTTCTTTTTAGGTTTTTTTAAAAAACAACAACTGGGAAAAAGGTTAGCGTTAAGTAAACATCAGGAGCGTTAAGTAAACATCAGGAGTCAGCTTGGAAGGTGTTTATATTAATGTGAAATAGCCACCAAATCGAGAAATTGCAAAAGGCCTGCTGTTCAGTGATGGTGATTGAAAGTATGGGAGCTCGTGAAAACTGTGAAATTGACAGAATATGTAAAAAAATAAGAGATGGGAAGAAGTAATTCTTCCCTTGCAATCATTGGAAACCTTTTCATCCAGTTCATCAGTCAAAAACACAATTTGGATATTGGTCAATAGGAGCGTAGCAGAGGTAGTTACTTCCACTATCAGAGGCAGAAAGTCTATGTTGCTGGGGAACATGGGCGGGAGGGTGCTGTTGCAGCCGTGTCCTGCTTGTGGGTCCCTGGTCAACAGCTGGTTGGCCACTATGTGAATGGAGCATTGGGCTAGATGGACCCTCGGTCTGATCCGGCAGGGCTCTTCTGATGTTCTTATGAAACAAATGAAGGATGTGATGGAATGGTTAGATGAGGCCCTAAGTCACGGCTTACTTGCTTGTCCCTAAATCCAGTACTGGGCGAGTGAAAGACAAAAGCCTTGTCTGTAGATTGGTCTCGCATTAGGTTCGCCTGGGGTTTTGTTTAAAACATTCATATTTAGATGCTACAAAAGCTTCTGAATTGAGAAGCATTCTAGATCTTGCGTGGATTCGTTTGAAGGAACACAATGCTATTTCTCCTTAGCTTCTCCTGACCTGCTCCTCTTTCCTTTGCGTCCAAGAAGCTCAAGCAAACGCGTCGCGTTAACTTCTCTAAGTCTTGTAAAAAAACAAACAAATGATAATTAAAAAAAAAAAACAGCATCCCTGTTACTTAAACCAAAAATCAAACCAAGACCAAACTGTTGCATCGAAACCAAAGTTCTAAATCGAGCGAAAAGTGTCCTCCCATTTTGCTGGCCGTCCGCCTCGCAGGGGCATTGACCAAAATATGAAATTGATTTGGTTGAAGGGTGTTAAAGAGCCGACAGCTACATGTCAGAAGCAATGAATGGCTGCAGTGTTGAAAAAATCGATAGGGAGGTTAAAGCCGGTCTTGAGGAAGACTTGGCGGACGGCTCTGTTCCAGGAAGAGATCTGTCTTCTGGCCTTGGTTGCCCGATCCAAAGGGAAACTGCGTAGGTGTAATGAAAGAAGATACTGTAAAAACCGACAACAGAGATACAGACACCCTGGCAAACTGCAGCGCCCGTCAGCGAGAGCAGTTCTTAGATATGCCTTTCAGTCCGGAAAAAATAAAAATAAAAACCTATCTGTAGAGATGTCAAGGAGTGGGCGGGGGGGGGGGGGATTAACGCACAAGCCTCCCCCGCTTTCTTCGCCCGGTCTGCGACTGCAAATGCATTTGCATGGGGGGTAAACAAAGGTTCGCGCCATGTGTTTGTTGAACATCGTGGCAAATGTATAGGGCAAAATAATTAGCATGTTAATTAGCAAAGCTGTAATGTTTTCAAATCGTGGGCAAAGGGAGCGCATGGGTCTAAAGCGCCGATGGAGGTTTTGTCAGCCGGATGCAGCATTTGCAGGGAAATTGTTATTATTTGGGGTGTGGGGGGGGTGAGAAGTTAACAATTAAAAGTCTTGTTTTGACATAACAGGTTTCATAGCTCTATTGGAAAAATCCGATCCTGTACCTTTGAGGTCCATGCTTTCTAGGAAAAGAAATCTGAGTGAGGCAAGATGCTCACTGTTTTCAGAAGTCTTTGGATGGATTTCTGTCTGCCGTGTAGCGTTCATGCATATTGGGTGGTGACACTTTCTCCGTCGGTTTCTCTCTCTCTCTCTCTCTCTCTCTCTCTCTCTCTCTCTTCCTCTTCCTCTTTTTTCCTTATAAGAAATACTTTTGACCTGCCGTTCAGGGCTCAATTGTAGGCAGCGTCCGCCAAAGCGCTGTATTAAACATGTGCAAATACATCCATGCATTGCACAAGACTGTATAGGTTTCCTTGTCATCTGCCAGATCTAGGGAAATCTTTCTTTCCCCCCTCCTCCTAGAAAAATGAACTCATTAGTTTAAAACTCCCTAATGCCACATTCAGCTCAAACAGCGAAGATGATAACCTGTTTTTTTTTTAAAAAAAATAATAAAAAAAATCAGGGAGGGGGAAAGAGAGAGAGACAGAGAAGTCATCTGCCAGGTTTTTCTGCAAGTGGACGCTGTAATAAAAATGCCCCCTACTTTGTCGGGATGGTATTTGTAGGGCTTCCGCCATATGTTACTTTCCTTTTTAGCTGGGATTATGCCATCATTATTGCTGATAAAAGCTGTTTACTGCCTTGGCAAAGAAACAATGCTTGGAGCAGTTTTGGAAACCGCTATTCAGTTTACAGCAAAGTGCGTTCCATGCCAGATGCTGGGATCCTGGGCCTTTGTTATCTCCCCCCACCCCATTATTGGATTTACTCATTGTCTGGCAGGGTCTCTTTTCAGCTTAACAATAGCCCATGTTGCTTTTTTTTTTTTTGGTTTGTTTAAATACACTTTTATTTTCAGGAGGTTAATTCCGAGCCTATTACATCCCTGGAAAGCGGTTTGGGCTTTGTTGTGGTGCGTCTTTTAAATTGATGCTTTCCAGGAGCATCGGTGGTTAATGACGGGCACTGGGCGCTCTCTGGGATGTCCTTGCGCTCTAGGCCCGGTGCCAAGGATGCTGCTGGTTTATCGTGTGGCTGCCACCGTACTGTGAATCCTGGAATCCACCGCATCAAATTCCTGAGGATCCAGTGTTTCGTTTGGTCAGAAACAGGTTCCTGGTTCTTCTGGCTTCTGGAAAGCCATAAAAGTGGCAGCATTTGCAATTTCGGATTGAAGGAACTAGTGCCCTTTAGGGGCTAAGTGTGTGCTGCAAATCCATCAAAGCTCACCTCTTTGTACTATGTGACAAACGAGTATTATCTCAGCCTCTGTCTTCTCACTAGGGTGGCCAGGTGTCCTCTGTTTATTTGAAAGGCTGCCCTGTCCAATTCCAGTTTTATTTTAAAAACACACACAAAAAAAACCATCACAACTGTTGCCCGTCAACACTTAGCACCTTGGCGGTAGACTCGGTAGACTGAACAGATGGGCAGACAGTCACCTGGTCACATAATCTTCTACAGTATGGCGAGATATGCTCTATTTCTTTTTAAATTATAATTATTTGTAAATCTGCACCTAGACATCTAAATCAGCATAAATTAGCATCTATGCAGATAACATAGCACATGCAAATGTGATGCCAATAGCTGTCTTCTGTTTTTGGTTATGCATTCCCTCCTTTTTGGCAGTTTGGAAGGGACATCTCTGCTCCCCACAATATGTGAATAAGAATCCTGGCCTACCTTATAGGGCTGTTGTAAGGGTGTGAATTTGAGCACTCTGCTCTGCACTAAATAAATGTGCATCTTGTCATTGCAGTTTTTATTATGATGTTTTGTTATTTATCATTATTTGGGTCTGCATGGCCTTTCCTGCGGTAAGAAAAAATGCCTTCCCTCATTTGACTGAAATACTTTTTACTTTTTAACAAATAATTAACATAGGGTTTTTTTATAACAGTTTACATCTTTTTATAACATGTCATACAACGCAAGTCTGGAAGTCATATGTGACTGCTAGCTCATGGCCTCACTGGTCCCAATATTTAGAGTAGAAATTAGGATTCATCTGCTGCTATCGCAACCGGTCAAATAATAGGACAATAGGCAAAACATGCGATTTAAACATACCAAATTTTTAGTGCACATTCACGAATACACTGGGAAATAGCACCCCACGCCAATTTACAACAAATAATAATACAGCAAATTATCTATACAAATAATGTCCCTCTAATTATCCGTTGTTGACAGGAATCCAGATAAGTCCCGTTTCGAGAAGGGCACTTCGTCAGATATGGTAGTTTTTTTCCCATCTGTTGAAGGATAAACCTAAGTATAGAGAAAACACATTCACTATCCCAAACTATATATATTCACTAACCCTTGTTTATAAGTACAACTGCGGCCTTCCTTTTTTCCCTACGTACCTCCTGCCACGATTTCTCTGTCGGCCTGAACAATAATGCGCTCTGATGCGCATAAGCAAGACTTCCATGTTGGATCTGCCCCCAGTCAAATAGATCTGTGCATGTTGCTTTCGGGTAGAGGAGCTCTGTACAGATCATGCCTTCAAGGAGAATGCCCAATTGAACCTGAGAAAGCGAAGCCACAAACCTTGATGTACCTTCCCTGTGTGTAGGCCTCTGTACGTAGTTTGGTTCTTGCAGGTGAACAGCATGATGGGATTGGAATGACGCATGCGCCTGAATGTGCTGGAATGCTGAAACTGCTTGATTGGAAGGAAATGCTTAATTGGAATTTCTAACTGTCAAGACCTTTTGATATAGTATAAGACAAATAAGCTAGCTTGATAAGGAGGGCTGGCCATCCAGGTCAATCCGACATTGCTAGAAGAGTTATGGGCCACCTGTTGATAGGGTATAGTGCTTTTCACATGGCCAGTTGAGAAGTTCTTTGTCTGTAGGACTCTCTCCATACAGCTGTATTTCGCTCGATAAAACAGAGTTGCCTTACAACCAAAGTGAACCCCAATCTCGTCTTTTCAGGTATTGGGCTTTCTCCCAGCTAGGACATGGGGATCTAAGGTGGCAACATCTCATGTGAACTCTTGCAGCGTTCGCAGTTGTGACCCGACAAAGTAATGCTGAAAACAGAAGCGCCTTGGAGCATTCTGGGTTTATTTACCAGATGACCAGATAGTAAACAAACAGGCAAAAACCCTGCGAGTTTCATTGACAGAGCCAAAATATATTTTGCTCTCAGTTGCTGGGTGTTTTTTTTTTTTCTGAAAATAAGACGCGATTTCCCCTCCCGTTGTAAGTCTGGGGCGGGTGCCATTTTGATCTGCATCCATTAGTGTGATCTCATGTGTTAGTTGGTCATGGTGACTCTGCATTCCTAGGAAATTTCAGGACTGTGTGGAATAACTGTAATAAAGAGGAACGGGAAAATGTGTACGTGCCTACAAATAGAAGACAGTCCTCTGTAAATGTAAATGAGCTTACATGGCCACTCTATTTTTGCATCCATAAATGTATGCTAGAGTCAAGATGTAACCCACCCCACTTCAAACATAGGAAGATCATAGAATCATAGAATAGTAGAGTTGGAAGGGGCCTATAAGGCCATCAAGTCCAACCCCCTATTGCATCAGGCCAAGGGTCCATCTAGTCCAGCCCCTTGTTCACACAGGAAACCCACAAGCAGGGCACAGGTGCAACAGCACCATCCCTCCCATGTTCCCCAGCAACTGGTGTATATAAGCTTATTGCCTCTGCTACTGGAGGTAACACACAACCATCAGGACTAGGAGCCATGGATTCCCTTCTCCAGGAATTTATCCAGCCCCCTTTTCAGTTCATCCAAATTGGAGGCCATGACTACATCTTGTGGTAGTGAATTCCATAATTTAACTATGTGCTGTGTGAAGAAGTCCTTCTTTTATCTCTCCCGATTCTCCTACTAATCAGCTTCATGGGATTACCACACTGGGTTCTAGTATTATGGGAGAGGGAGAAAAATGTCTCCCTATCCACGTTCTCCACACTGTGCATCATTTTGTATACTTCTGTCATGTCTCCCTGTAGCCTCCTTTTTTAAAAGCTTAACTTTCCCACCTGTTACAAACTTCCCTCATAGGGGAGATGCTCCGGCGTAGGATTGGCAGCTGCATTCCACTGGTGGGCGGAGCCAAAGGCAAAAGGGTTGAAGTCATGCCCTCCAACCCCCCGCCCAAATATTAGCATATTTTTGCTCCTGGTGGTTCCACATGGACCTATGACCCAACTGGAGTCCACCAGGAGAAAAGCCTTCAGTGTGGTGGCCCCCTTTCTTTGGAATTCTCTGCCCCTGGAAGTCAGGCAGGCGCCAAAACTGTGCTGCAACCATCTCTTTTCCAGGAAGCCTTCCTCAACCGACCAGCCATCGTTTTTATTGCTACTTTGTTTTAAATCGAACAATTTCAACGCGTAGTTTTACTCTTTAAATCTTTTTTACTGTTTTATTCCTATGTTCAGAGCTCTGGAATATATTGTACACATGGAGCGGCATGTA
This sequence comes from Anniella stebbinsi, assembly GCA_029215795.1. Lineage (NCBI taxonomy): Eukaryota > Metazoa > Chordata > Lepidosauria > Squamata > Anniellidae > Anniella > Anniella stebbinsi. The sequence continues at coordinate 94,809,494 of JARDYH010000008.1, read as the reverse complement.
AATATTGTAAATAAATAAATCTCTTACCGGAGCAAGGATGTGCAGCCTAATGGACATCCCCAGAGGGCCGCCTTTGGCCCCTGGAGCTGAGGTTCCACACCCGTGATGGTCCAGAGCAAAGGCACAAATATAGCCCTCTTGAGTCAAAAGGATGGTCTCGATGACCTCAGGAAGGGTCTTCCCTATGAAATTGCCCAGTGTTTGGTGCAATGTCAATTCCATTGGAAGCAGAACAGGTGTGCTTAGTGCTGGAAATATCACACCAACGTACCAGTTGTCTCCTTTGAGGCCCGTGTAACTTGAGGAGGATTTGGAGGCTCTGTTCTGGCTTTCAGGTGTGTAGTATTATCCTCCCAAGAATTGCACGGGATCCTGACAATCTTGAGGCAGACACAGGGGTGGGTGGGTGGGTGTTTGTCGGTTTCTTCTGGTGACTAGTGTTGCTCTTATAAGTAGAGGCTGTGGCCTTGTTTATTCTGCTTAGAGAGATACGTCAGGAACCAAATGATGGCAGTAAAGTATAATAGAAGACCTTGCAAATGAAAGAGGTGGGTTCCCCCCCCCCCTTTTGGTTTCTTGTTTGTGTATTACCTTGCATTCTCTCCCCCTCTCTGGCTCCCCGCCCTCCCATGTGTCCTGGGAAATCAGACTGATCAATAGTTCCCATTTCGGTACAACTGCAGCAAGCATTACAACTGTATAAAATTTACAACATTGTCTGCTGTAAATTTTAATTGGAAAAGCCGTATAGCTTTACCCTCTTCCTATCTTTTGCGGGTTTAAATCTATTTGATTTAAACTTTCCGGGGGGCGGGGGGCGGGGGGGGGAGGGCGGCGGAATCAAACAAATTTACAGCATATAATATTGTGTCATACACTTTTTTATTGACACTGTAATATAAATAGGACGAAACAACAGCCCTACTGGAAGAGGACGGGCCATAAAAATATGTGGGAAGTAAAGGAAGGGGGAAGGAGGGAGGGGGAGATGCGGCGAGCCGTCGGCGGCGCAAGCGGTTGCGTGTGTTTTGAGGGAACGTCGCATCCGTCGCAAAAGGGCCACATGGCAGACAGGTATTAGTGACGGTAAACCGGTCAGATTAATAATGTGGATTGGGTCGGAGGGGCTGGCAGCCGGCGAGGGGCACAGTACGCCCGGAGACGTCCTATAACGGAAGAGTCGGCGGCTTGGAGCGGAGACGTAGAAAATGCCGCCTCATGTGCTTGCTTTATTTCTGTCACAGGTCAGGCTTGAAATGCCACCACGCCGCCTTTCTCGGCTCCACCCTGGGCAGCAACGCGAGTCCTTCAGCGTGAGCCCAATTAATAATTTGCATAATTAACATGCACATTTTTTTTTTAAAAAAAGGGACTGGCCCAGCATCTGTATTTGCAGTGAAATGGGGTAATGAGGGCCAGGCGAGCGTCGCCTCGGGCAGGCGTGAGCAGACGCGTGGCAGTAGTAATTTTTGCTTGGATTGACAACTGCTAGACAAGAACTCCCAGCATAAAACCTAAACCCCGTTTGGCAGAATTAATCGTTGACAAACTGCTCTTAAAGCTGTAACATTGTTTCTGTCAGTTGTTCCGTTTTGATGTCACTGTTAGACATAATAAATCAATAGTGTCAGGATTTGGTAATGTTTATAGCTAGCAAGGTTTATTATTTCATATGACTGTCATGTACCAATACTGGTTATCGTGCGTGTCTCTAAATTATCGAAGGCAGGGTGTTGCTTTGAATACACTCCTCTGGATCTGTGATCCGCTTAACCCTCCGTTGCAATCTGGGAGGCTCGCGTCGGTTTTGCATCCGTTTCTTCTGAGAGGTTTTTGAAATAAACTCGGCGAGACAATGCCCGTTAAAGACAGCCACTTTCTCTGACATTTATGCTAGGGAAATGGTCCTTTTGTATTCGTTATTTAAAAAAAAAAAAAAAGCTTCCAGGTTTATACTTAAAGCAGAATCGGGGAATAGAGTCTCTCTCTCTCTCTCTCTCTCTCTCTCTCTCTCTCTCTCTCTCTCCTTCTTAAAAACACACACACACAACGCTCTAGGTGACTCACATTTTTATTTTATTTTTTAACAGGAAGCAAATGTCACAATGAATGGGTTGTGTTCTTGCCCTTCTGGATTTGGGTTCCAAACATTTGTAGCTCTGGGGGAAGAAAGGGTGCGTAGCCTCCATTCCTGCACCTTAGCAGTCTTCAAACAGTGGGTCAAGATTCAGAACAGCGTTCACCACCACTCCACTTTCTGTTGGGGAGTGTGAACAGACTGTACCAAATATTCTTTACCTGTTGGGTTCTTGGGTTTTAGGCAAATTTTCAGGGGGGTGGAGGAATGTTTCTTGAGAAACACCTGCATAGTCTGAGTATGCCCACTTGTCCGTCCCCACTGCCGCCCCATCCCATCTCATTCCATGCCACAGTTTGCCCTGATTGCTGCTGTTTCCTTCTTTCTGTATTAGTTATTTAGGTGATCCCATCCAATCAGGGATCACGTAGTGAACAGGATGTGTTGGTTATCTAGGTGATCCCATCCAATCAGGGATCACGTAGTGAACAGGATGTATTAATCATCTAGGTGATCCTATCCAATCAGGAATCACGTAGTGAACAGAATCATGTAGTGAACAGGATGTATTGGTTATCTAGGTAATCCCATCCAATCAGGGATCACATAGAGAACAGGATGGTGTCATGGCATCATAGAACCAACTGGATTTGGCATTAGCATCACTAATGGTCAATTGGAAATGAGTAAGCGAACATTTTCACAGAGAATGTTGAACAGTTGTTGGAGAAGGGATGCTGACTCAAATATTTGTGACAAGGTAGCCTGATTCACATAATCACATCTCAGCTTAATAATTGAGGTATGAATGAGACTTTGGCTCATGCACACAGACCATTAGTTCCTTCCTTCACAAGAGCATTATTTAACCAGGAAGTCTTTAATTAACCATAGTTTCCCATTTGTCCAAACCAGGAAACCAAGGTTACTAGTTTTGGAACAAGCCAGGATATTAAATAATGGTTTGAAGTTGGTTTAATATCCTGGCTTGTTCCAAATCTGGCAACCATAGTTTCTTGGTTTAGAGGGGCGATGACACTCCATCCTTGAGTAGTTTAGGGTCTGTGTTTGTTTGTTTTTTAAATTAAGAGAAAGCGAGAGAAAGATAGACCAAGAAAGCGAAGGCAAGAAATGGCAGGCAGGCAGAGGAGCGGAAGATTGGGGTAGAGAGAGAAAGTAATAAATGAGAAGTGAATCTTGTGTTGTGGATCCTTGGACTGCCATCATATTGAATATTTGTTTCTATTTCAATGTATGAGGCAGACAGATATCTTGCTATGCTATGGTATTTGGTAGGCCCAGAAAAGATATGGTATTTGGTAGGCCCAGAAAGGATATGATATTTGGTAGGCCCAGAAAGGATATAAAGTTGGAACATGTAAACTGTATTGCTGGGGTGGGCAGAAAATCAATGTCCAAATGATTTGGACTTCAGCCCCTGCCAGCATGGTCAATGATCAGGAATGCTGGGAGTTGTGGTCCGAAACACCTGGAGATCTACTGTCTGCTACTCCTGCTGTACAGGTTGCTTCCTGGACAAAGGGGCATTGTCTTAGATTATTAAGATGTGTACACTTTTAGATTAAAACTGTAGAACTGCAGATGTAGAAGATGATAGGTTGTGGTACACAATCATGCGTAATATAAAGTTAGATTCTAAGACGTTTTGGACTTCAGATTCCAGCATTGTTGACTGTCGGACATGCTGGCTGGGGCCGATGGGAGTCATAGTCCAAAACATCTGGAGGACATCAGGTTGGGGAAATTTGTTCCAGGTAATATATCTTTAATTAAATGTCACCGAGCCACAGGTATTCTGCTGACCTTAAATCACTGTGCATCCTTCCCGCCCCTTTCTGCATCCTGCTGCAAGGACTAGGCTGGGCACATGGTTTATCTTCCTCTCTTTGTCCCCATGGGATTAGCGTGCATCAGCTGTGCCCAGAGAGTTGAGAAGGACAGGTAGACACATGCAAAAGCTGCTGGTCTTAAGCTAGGTTGGCTGCAACCCAAGGGGGGGGGGGGGTTAGCCATGAAGGCGGAGGAAGGGGATAGAGGGAAGGTGTAGCAGACAAGCTGCCTGTGAGGCCTGCGTACTGGGAGATGTGGAGGAGCTAACATCTGAAATGAAGAGTGTGTCTCTCGTGGAATACCGGAAAGGTGACCACAGCTCATCTCCCCCACCTGGAGGAGGGGTCTGTTTTGCTCCACGCTTCCTTGCCTAAGCTATCCAGCCTTTTCTTGAAAACAGCAAAGGGAAGAGACTCTACAGCTAGGGTGCTTGTTTCATTGTTGAACCAGTGTAGTCCCCACCACCCACCACACATGGGGGTTAACCTCATGTCCTTCCTGGGCTAGGTGCACACATCGGTGGGCCGCCCCGTTGATGCACCCTGCATCTTCATTATTTGTTTTCCATGTCTCCAATTTCTTTGACCGCTCCTCATATCGTTGTAGCAGAGGTGGTAAGCCTATATACACCAGTTGCTGGGGAAGTTGGGTGGGAGGGTGCTGTTGCACCCACGTCCTGCTTGTGGGTGCCTGGCCGACAGCTGTTAACAGAAGCCTGGCGTAGATGGACCCTTGGTCTGATCCAGCACGGCTCCTCTTATGCAAAACAATCCTGGTATCGGGACCATATTACACCCATCCTAAAAGACCTGCCCTGCATGTCAATTGCTTTCCCGGCTTAATTCAAGGTGTTGTTCTTAACCTTTCAAGTTGCAAATGGCTTAGAGTCTGGCTATCTTAAGGGACTGCCCATCTCTCAGTGAACCTGGCCGGGTATTGAGATCTGCAGGAGAGACCGTTTTGAGAGCATCGTTACTCACAGAGGCCTAGCTTTTGGACACGCACAAGAAGGATTTCTCCTATACTTTTTTACTGAATGACTTTGGCTCGATGGTTGCTTGTTGATAGCCATTTTGGGTACACATGCTCTAAATCACCCTTCCTCAACCTGGTTCGCTCTAGATGTTTTGGACTACTTGTCCCATCAACCTGTAGCCACCTACAGATGTTTTTAGAACAAGATGACCATCATTGGCCATGTTAGCTGGAGCTGATGGGAATTGGAGACCATTGCCATCTGGAGGGCCTCTGCTGCCTACCCCTGCTGTAGATGTTGCAGCCCTTCTGCAGGCTTGTCCTTGGAAATGTGTGTGTGTGTGTATAAATGCAAGTACAAATCTCTCCCCCACTCTCTCTGTATCAGTTGGTATGAAGATTTATTTGTGGTATATTTGTTTTGTGTTTGTGACCTGTAACTTTATAGATTTTGTATGTTTGTCATGCGTGTATTTCATAGGGCTCTGTATTTGTCTAAGGAAGGATAAAGTAATTTACAAGTTCAAAGTTGTCTTCTTTTCTAGTATCTCTGATTCAGATTAGTGTGAAAGGAGGCAAAGACTGGGTTCAGACAACACAATAACCAACGATGGGTAAAATAGTCAACGGTGGGTGAAATAGTCAACTGTTGGCCATTGTGTTGTCTGTCAGGACTTTTTCACACTGTGGTTGGTTATTCGGCCAACATAAGCAATGCAAATAGCCAATGCTGTACAGAGTTGAGTATTTGAACAACTGTTGGTTATTGTGTCGTGTATTGGGCACCATTGACTATATCTTTGCACACAGTTGGTTATTTTCAGTGTCTACAGAGTCCCCTGGCAAGAGCGACCAAAGTGGCAGCTGAACACGCAATGGCTGATGGGATACCAATGGGAAGACTGAGGGGTAGAGAGGGAGTGGGGGATGTGTCAATCAACCACACCATTGACTAATAGTCAATTCAACACTGGCCTTAATCCACACCACGGTTGATTATAATCATGTCGTGTAGGAATTACCTTCTCGATAATCTACTGTGTAGTTGACTATTAACCCACCATTGACTATTGTGTTGTCTGAATGTGGCCACAATGTATGTTGGAACATGAATTATGCCACTCAAGCCAAATGTATGCAGATTTGCCTCTCCTTTTCATCATTCCAGTTTCGTAAATTGAGTTTGGGGAGTTTCATAATATTAGCAATTCAACGCCCAGTTGAGTCTCCATCTTAGGCGTCCACGTTTGGCTTTTCTTTGCCATGTAGAGCATAGTTTTCCTTTATCTCCACTCAACTATACTCCAGACTTCCAATACTTCTTGGGATTTTTAAGCTCACCTTCGTATTTGCTGTTGTTTCTTATCCTCTGCAAACCCTTTGCCCTTTCTGGAGCGTTGAGTTCCTTGCCTTGCCTTTTCTACTACAGAAGGGCTTGGTTTTGTCATATATCAAGTTGCTACTCTTGTCATGTCGCCTGGCAATTCTTAATTACACATTAGTGCAGAAGGGGAGGAGTCAGATGGGAAAGGGGTGGTCCCACGTCTGGCATATAAATGTGCCTGCGGACTCAAGGGAGGGGGCATGAATAAATTACATCTGTGAATTATGTCTGTCTAAAGGTAGGAGCAGGGATGATTTTCAAGCGAGTGTGTGTGTGTGTTTTCATGTTGTTGAGCATAAGCAAGGTTTTAGTCAATACTCTGTATGGGGTGTCTTTGTTTTCTCATGGCCTATAATGCAGTCATGATGTATATTATTTTGAAGGTCTAGCAAATAGCAACAAAACAGCAAAAATTGGGGAAATAGATCCTCCTGCCCACCATATCTCTAAAAAAACCCAAATCTGAGTTATTAGGGACTTCCCTTATCACACACACCTTACTTAGTATGAGTAGTAAAAGAGCTTTTGGAGCACTGGTACAATCAGGCAATGTTTCTTGAGTGTAGGAACTCCTCTCTATTACTCAAAAATATATTGACTGCCCACTCATTCTCAAACAGAACGTGAAATATAGATTTGTTTAAGGAGAATAGGTTTAATGTGCAATGCAGAACTCTCCCCACTCAAATCTAGCCCCTTCATTGTCCACCAGTTAATCATTCCCTCCCCCCACCCACTCCCCAAGAAGTCTGGTTTTCTGCATTACTTTTCCTCAGCCATTCATTCGCAATCACGGATTGCTTGGCAAAAGTTATGGAGGAGGTGAGGTCTGTCAAAAGCTAACGCCCGTGGTAGCTGTATGTTCAGGGCCGTGTTCAGTGTGCCACTCATGATTGGCATTAGGGGGAGGCAGAAAGGCAAGTGGAGGTTAGGACTTCCTCTGCTTGATTGCGGGTTTTCCGCAGAGTCATTTGGTTAGCCTCCCTGGGAAAGGGGCCGTTAGGTTGTTTATTTATTTATTTATTTATTGCATTTCCGTCCTGCTCATTAACTGAAGCTCTCTGGATGGTTCACAAAGCAAAACCGTCAACCATAAAAAGCAATAACATAGCAAGAAATTGTATAAAACCCATAAATTGAAAGCGTAATTAAACCAGAGGAAAACCCAGCTCAATGCCAGTGGCAGCGCGAAGATCTAAAATGCATGGACGTGATTTTTAAAACAGAAGGACTAAAAAGCCTGTGGGGAGGGGGTTGCTTCATGAGGACCACAGTGTAGGTGTCAGGCGATCTTCTCTGGGGAAGGCATCCTAGAACCGGGGTGCCACCACTGAAAAAGCCCTCTCCTTCGTAGATACGAGCTTCGCTTCATTGGGGCTGGGGTACCCAGAGAAGGACCACTGAATAGGATCTTTAGGTTTGGGCAAATATATATGGAAATATATCATCCTTCAAGTAACCTGGCCCCAAGCCGTTTCGGGCTGTAATGCCAGAAATGGACCAGCAACCAGTGCAGATTATAAATAGGGCTTTGCAAGCTTCGAGCCTCGGTTTCAAAGTTCGAATCATGGAGTCCATTTTATGACAGATCCGCCATTTCCTCTCACAGCCCTGGGCCCCTGTACAGCCTATAACTCCCAGCATGCAGTGTCTGGGAGGGCTGGACTTACCAGGGCCCAGGAACAGAAGGCATACGTGTACTTGCCACCACTATTGGCCGCCATTGCTGCCTCCCCATGTGATCGCCACCTTCCCCGCTCAATTATTGGTGATCCCCAGGGAAGGCGGTGATCACGCTGAAGGGTGACCAATGGCAGCGGCAAGTATATATGTGCCCTCTGCTCCTGGGCCATGGTAAGTCCAGCCCTCCTAGGCACTGCATGCTGGGAGTTGTAGGCTGTATGATGGCCTAGGGCTGTGAGAGGAAATGGCGGATCCATCAGAAAATGGCGGATCCACCAGAAAATGGCCTCCATGATTCGAACTTCGAATCCGAGGCTCGAAGCTTGCATCACCCTAACTATAAAGCATTGGCGTAATATGATGAAATCGGATTTGAGGGGCCTTTGGTCCGATCCAGGAGGGCGCTTAGGTTCTCAAGCAGCGCATCCATCCACTAGGAAAGACAGCCTCTGTGGCTTGGGGGGGCACGTTAGTGGCTTCAGAAAACGGCAGCCGATGGGCACTCTGAAAGTAAGAGGGGGAGGGTATTTGTGACGAATAAAAGCGATGACATTTGGTCCTTGCCCCGGAATTGCGCTCAGCGTCCGTAAGCGTGTCGGTCACCATTGCCCTCCCTTGACGAGGCCCGCGGCTGCCCAGCAGCTGACTGGGTGTGCGCCATTCCCGGCCGTCACAGGAAGACGGGCTTGGATAATTAGGCCAAGAGGAACGGCGGGAGGTAGCCGGGCTCCTCAGCTGCCTCTTGTATATTCATGGCCTGTCATGATTGATGGAAGGACAGTCTTGGGCGACACTGTCATTTGCGAGTTGAAAGGTAGACTTGAGGCTGGAGCCAAGCTCAGATGGGGCTTTCAAAGGGCCCCGACAATCAGCTCATTTGGATGGGAAGGACGTTCGCCTCTGCATGTCTTTCTTTGTCCCTTTTTCTTTCTCCAAAGGACATCTGTTAATTTGTATAGATTAGGCGGAATGCTTTCATTTAAAAGACATCAAACTACGTCGCGCAAACCGTTGCGCTATCAAAGTTTCTGTCAAAGTTGGAAGTGAGGGGGGGGGGATTTGGAGCCAAGCACGGCCTAGCGACCAAAGAGAGGGATTTGGTATTGGGGTCTGTTTCCCATCTCTCTCCCTCCTTTTGAAAGTAACCTCTATGGGAGTTGGTTTCCGACATCCCAACCATCTCAGCCATTATTTCACTGTAGTTGCAGACGGGCGCGAGCGGGGGGAAAAAAGGCATCTGTTGAATTATAAATTTCAGGATAAATGAGGCTTCCTAAATTTCATATCTGCTCAGGGGGGAGAAGGCCTCCGTGGCTGGACCGGAAAGCTTTTGCCTCAGAAAATGGCGGGGCGGGGGTGGGTGGGCGTGGAGAGGGAACAGGACAAAGTCAAATGTAATTAATTCAAGTGGGGGAAATGCTTTTACTGTGTAATATTTAGTCACATATTTCAACAATAATAGCGTTTCTGTCAGGGACGTTACATTTTTCAAAGGTATTGCTTTCACCAAGATACTCTGATATTAACTGGAAGCTGAGCTTTCCTCTTTGAGGTACCCGAGCCTTTTTTATTTTCCAGTGGTGGAAGGATGTCCCCAGGGCCTGCTTCCTGGAGCACTAGTGCTCTGGTGGTCCAGTTGGTGGTGGCTTAACTCACAAATGAAATCAGCCCACTCCAATCGCTGGAGCAGACTAGCTAGGCAAAGTGAATATTCAGATACAACACAGTCGATCGTCAGTTACTTCGTGAAATCGTGGCTCGTCTTTCCTCATGACCCTCTCCTCTTCTTGCTAATGCTTAAGCCGGCCTTCCTCAGCTAGGGACATTCCAGACGTTTTGGACTTCAGTTCCCACCAGCCCCAGTCAGCATGGCCAGTGGTCAGGAATGCTGGGAGTTGTTGTCCAGAACCCACCGCTCATGCAAGGGAGATTTAACGCTTCCTAAATGAAGTCCCCAAATGAGCAGAAACACTCATTATTGGAAGGAGGCAGGTCGATGGTCAGATCTCCGCTGACCTGTCGCCTAGAAATGAGCATTTCCACTCATTTCAGGTTGCCCAGAAGTGCTAAATCACAGTTGTACAAGGGAATCTTCGGGGGAATACGTGCCCCATTGGATTCTGCCCCAATTCCGCCCTAGCCAGCAATTCGCTACTCCTGTGTGATGGGCGACCCTTTGAAATTCTTGAGTTCAGTCCCTGCCTGTAAAAGCAGGGTTTTATTTTATCCATGAGCCCTATCGTGGGTGGGAACATTTGCGGAAATCATGATTTGCGCAAATTCGGCGCGCTAAATAGTGCAGCTCTCGCGAAATTGCAACTGTAAAAGGCCATTGACGCCTGCGATTTCGTGCAAATTGCACTATCTACGGCTGCGAGTTTTCACAAATTGCGATTTCAGGAAATTTTCCCCACCCGTAATTTTGTGCAAATTTGCATTTGCGCAACATCTCGGGCGGGAACATTTTCAGGGATCACAATTTATGAAAATTCATAGCCGTAGATAGCGCAGCTGCACAAATTCGCAGGCGTCAATGGCTTTTTACAGCAGAAATCTGCATTTGTGTGAATCGCACGAAACCACGAGGTTGCCCAACCCAGCACGTGCCGAGTCAAGCCAGCTCAGGGATCTGTGAGCTGGTATCTGTGGGGCTGGGCAGGCAAAAACACACCAAGGTCTACCTCCAAATTGAATTCCTCCAACATCCCTTCCTCTGAGCTCAGCTACAATTCTCATGGTGGCAAATGAATTTTCTAAGCTGCAATATATTGATCCCTGTTGCAATGTCAAATATTTTGGGGTGGCTGGTTCTTGAATGGGCAATTAAGAGCCATTTGCTTTATCAACAATCTGCTCGTGGTAGAGATGAAAACTAATAGGACTGGTTTGTTGACATGGGTCAACCCAGCTGCCCGAATGTTTGGCCTCTCCAAGGGGGCATGGCTAGGGAGGAGTATCATGATGAGTATCTGCCATCGAAAAATTACCACTGCGCCACTGCTCACCATCCGGACACGCCTTTGGGCAAAGGGAGCGTTAACACAGCTCCTCATGGAGAAAAACGTCCCCTGCTCCAAACTGCTGGTTGTAAGTGCTTCTCAGGGAAGCTGAATTGGATTTGATAGCATCAGATTGTTTTCAAGTGGCATTTTCATCGGGGAAGCGACTCTGTAGTTAATAGCAGGATTATCGTTGGAAGCTGGGCCTCGGGAGAACCCTGGATCGTATTTATTTATTCAGTTTGTTTCTTTCCTTTAACCGCTTGCATACCGCCTTTAGAATTTCCCTGTAACTTAGTAACTGAAAATGACAGTAAAAGTATGAGTAAACGCACGCAAACACATTGGCGTAATAACGCATTTACGACCCAGCAGGAAATTGTTCATAGAAATCTTAGCAAAGTTAAACACGTCTTCGGGAGCTGCTTCAAAGCAGTGGGTGGGGAACTTAGCAGAGTGCCCCTGTAAGAGAATCCCGCCACTGCGATGTCACCACTGAGAATGCCAGGCCAAAGTTCCTGCCGGTCTGGTATTTGCCGGTGACGAGTCTGAAATGCTATAAAATGCTGCATCTCGTAGTAGAAAAGAACATAAGAGCCATGCCGGATCAGACCAAGGGCCCATCTAGTCCAGCACTCTGTTCACCTAGCTGTGGACCAAGCAGGACACTAGTACAACAGCACCTTCCTACCCATGTTCCCCAGCAACTGGTGTACATAGGCATGCTGCCTTTGCTACTTGGAGGTAGCAGATGGCCATCAGGGCTAGTAGCCATGGATAGCCTTCTCCTCTGGGAATTTCTCCAACCCATCCAAATTTGTGGCCATCGCCACATCTTGTGGTAGCGGATTCCATAGCATACCTCTGCGCTGAATGAAGAAGTCCTTCCTTTGATCTGTCCTACCCATCAGCTTCATGGGATGACCCCGCGAAACCGGCTTCGTCGGAACGGGACCCGATGTCATCCCAAGATGGGCGCCTTGACTGTGGATGGTTCTGATTTGGTACAGAGCCGTCTCTATCATAGACCACATTTCCAAAATATCTCTGCTCCCGCAGGCCTTAATGGTTCCAGATGCTGGGAATAAGACACGGCACCTGGGACGACGCTGGGAGATTTGATTCTGGGTTGCTGAAATAACTCCCATGCATTTCTACCCGTTGTCATTCTCCACCTATCTCTGTGCTTGGTCTTTCCCACAGCATCGTCTTTTTGACGGCGGTGGGCCTCCATCCCCTTGCTTTCAAGGAGGCGCTGGCCTTAGACGTCACCCTAAAAAAAGAACCAAAGGAATGCAGACACTGGCTCCCCGAAATCTGCTCCTCCTCCTTTGCTCATCAGCTCCTCGATTTGTAGCCGCAGCTTTGGAAATTTATGCTCTTGACTCCCATCTTTGTATTTACTCCAATTAACACATAAACTCTAATTGCTCAGATCAAGGGAGTTGGGAGCCCATAAATGGGAAGTGACACGGCACAACTTGGCAGCTGCTTTAAGCTGCAAGGGGACAAAAAGAACAGGGGAGGTGTCAGTTAGATGACATTGATGGCAAGGCACCGGGGGGTGGGGGTGGGGGGGAGAGATGTGGATGAGGAAGGAAGGGGGAGCAGAAATCGGAGATGTTTGCATCTCTGGGTATCACACCCGATTGCCTGCTGCCTGTGTAGAGCAGTCTATAAACCCCAGTTGCCGGTCACTGGTAGGAATCTAACTTTGCAGAACGATCCCCTTTTATGCTGCTGTTTCTTACCGAGGGGGAAGGGAGCCCTCTCCTTTTCTCTCCTGCATCATTCCCCCCCACCGCCGCCACCCCACCCCCCCAAATCATTAGAAAATGGCTATTCTCTAACTTGATGCAGGTGGACAGATTGTGTTGCTTGTATTTTGCAATGACGACCCCTCCCAGTTACAAGGGTTTCATAGAGCAGGGTGGGTGAGGTTGATATAAAACCACCTTTCCCAGCCTGGTGATCTCCAGATCTGTTGGTCACCCAGGCAGCCAACACGCTTGGAGGGCATGAGGGTTGCTGGTATAGAAGTATCACGTGGGGAGGGGGAGTGATTGGTGGATAATCAATAAGAACATAAGAAGTGCCATGCTGGATCTGACCGAGGGTTCATCTAGTCCAGCACTCTGTTCACACAGTGGCCAGCCAGATGCCGGCCAGGGACCAACATAGCAGGACACGGGGCAACAGCACCCTCCCACCCATGTTCCCCAGCAACTGGTGTATACAGGCTTACTATTCCTGGAAGTAGCACATAGCCATCAGAGCTAGTGGCCATTGATAGCCTTCCCCTCCGGAAGTTTATCCAACCCCTTCTTAAAGCCGTCCAGTTGGTGGCCATCACTACGTCTTATGTTAGTGACTTCCATAGTTGAACTCTGCGCTGTGTGAAGGAGCCCTTCTGTTTATTTGTCCTGAATCTCCCTGATCAGTCCTGATCAATTGGAAGCGTCTATTAAAAAATGCCCTTATGATCAGCAATGAAGGTGCCCTCAGTTCATCAAGACAACAAGTATTTAAATGTGTGTGTGTGTACAGACACACATGGGCACACACATACAAGTAAGGACACCAGACGGTGGCACCATCTTAAGAGACCTTCTCCCCTTGTCCTTACCCAGAATGCCTCTTTTAAGACAGTGTCTGTGACGGCGCCTGCATGTATCATCTTAAACAACAAAGCAAAATATGTTTTCCCCCTTGCAGAACTGCTGTATACCTCCTGCAGATTTAATTGACTCGTTGAGTAAAATGCACAAGATCGACTGAGATTTCGTTGATTGGGTGACAGCCCTATTTTTTTTAGAGAACTATCTTGATGACATAGCTGCGGTTGTTGTTTAAAACTTTTGGTTCCGGTCTTCATTCCCTGCCACTTGAGAGTTGCTGGTAGGTGTGAGATCACTGGCCCTGCATCAAGACGAAAAGAGGATTAGTATTTCAGGGCCATGCGGACCCTTCCCATAGCGGGAGATGCAGACTCGCTATGGAGAGGTGGAAGCTTCACCTGAACAGCTGAGAATTTGAAGCCTTTTAAAGCAATGGCGGGGAACCTGTCCCCTCGTCCTCAGTTGTTGTTCAAATGCAGTTCCCATCATCCCCGACCATCGTCTGACCTGGTGGGAGTTGGAGTTCAACAGCATCTGGAGGGCCACAGGTTTCCCAGAGGTTTCAAAGTACTAAGGGCCACCCATTTGGAGGGCTTTAAAATGGGGTTGGATATATTCCTGGATGACTTCCAAGCCTTGCAGAAGTCTTAGGCTACAAAATCAGGTGAAGGCCCTTTAACAGTCCAGCCAGCTGCTTCAGAAGGGACAAACCAGACCACCCTACAGGTCTTGTCAGGTTTCAGTTGGCTTTCGCTCCCTGCTGAGACAACATCTTCCTATTGTCCTAGTAAGAGAGAGTTCTCGCTACAGGACCACTTGGAGCTATCCAAGGTCCTACTTTTTTCCTGCCTTGATCTGCCTTCCTGCCTTGGTTTTAAACTACCAGCTTCCCCTATCAGCTCCAAGGGATCACAGAACGGGATAGCGGGGGCTACACAGGCAAAGCCATACAAAACCTGGAGGCCTTCTTCCAAAGACGTGGTTGCTTATTTCAACACCTGCATGCCTGTATGCCTTCCATACCTCTGCAGCTCCTGGCTAGGTGCACCTTGTCTGTCTTTTCCTCCTCTCGCTTAGCATTTGTTTCGCCCCTTGGGCTCCTCCCTCGCAGCTCTCTCACTCCTTTGGCCCACTGCTACCGCTTTCCCGGGGGCTCCTCTGCTTCCCTTTACCTGCAGCCTCCTTTCCAAGGCCCCTCAGCATCTTTTCCCTTTCGTTCCCTGGGTCCGCCTGCCTGCATCCTATCCAATGGCAGACAAAGGCTCGGCTGTCGTGCAATTTGAAATATAGATCACCAGAGAAGGGATGGTGAAGCCGCTCTCTTCCCCCTTCTTGGCGGATGTGCCTGCAAAATCTAGTCTTTAGACTGGTCAAGAGGTCCCTCTATCGCGTTTGTCTTGCGCCCTTTTGGAGGAGGGTGCGAGCCACAGGCGTCCCGGCCGCACCACAATCACGTGGAGTGCAAATTGGCCTATTTGTTCGCTGGTATGTTTTGATCTGAGCATATGCCAAATACTTGTATGACTTTCTGCTGCGGCTGCTGTTGTGATCCCCCCCTCCTCCTTTTATAATACAGATCACATTGCTAGTGGCAATACATGTTTAATTGGTGCCTCATCACATACACGGTTCGAGGTTTGTAACTACCCAAGCATCAGGGCTTTTAAAACCGTGAAATAGGCTTTCCACCCCCTCCCCCCCTCCACAGCATGGCCCGCGGATCAGGTAGGAAATATTGAGAGGTGTTGTGGGGGTGTGGGCGGGGGGGGGGGGCGGAGAGGAGGAGGAAACGGCTAATTGATATCTTTAGAGAAGGAGCCTGTTCTACAAGAGTATTTGAAACGTTGCGGATTTGCCAGAAGGCCCATTAACATAAATGTTTAACTCAGACACGCGCAAACTTATGTACCAAAATGAAAATGTTTCATGCATTAATTTGCTGCAGAAGGTACTAACATAACAATTAGAACGACATTCTGCCTGCTTACATTTAAATTTCCTAGGGCACTCTTTCAGTGCTAATGCATAGCAATGATATAGGGTCTCCTCACCCCCCCCTCCCACCAAGGAAGCTTCCATGCAGCAGTTCATTCTTTTGTTAAATTGAATTTGTACAGTTTTTGCAACCTGGTGCCAGTAAAAAGGTTTGTGTTGCCGTCGTATTATACCCTCTCACACACAAACACGCTGAACGTGGAAGAGGGGAAAAAGATACAGATGCCCTAAGCAGAAATACAAGGTTGATTTCGATGAAAATAATAGATTTGATGTGTGTGTGTGTGTGTATAGCAGCGCAGCCATTGTCGAACTGGGGACGGATACTTGGGTTCTTTGGAAGCATATCAGGTATTCCTCAATAAGACGATCAATGGGCAGGCAGCTTGCCTGCCGTTACCTGTCGTTTATTTTATTTATTTATTTGTATATATATTGGGAGGTATATTACATTTATATACCTCCCAATAGCCGAAGCTCTCTGGGTGGTTCATAAAAGGTATATATATTGGGAGGTATATTACATTTATATACCTCCCAATAGCCGAAGCTCTCTGGGTGGTTCATAAAAGTTAAAACACGATTTAAAAAACACAATATAAAAACGCAACCAGGGTAAAACCGCGCAGCAATGCAGATTTAAAATGCAAATTTAGAATGCAGATCTAAACAGCGGAGTTAAAAGGCCATGATAACAAACGGTTAAAGTATTGTGAGAACAAGAAGGTCTTCACCTGGCGTCGAAAGGAGTATAATGGAGGGGCCAGGCGAACCTCCCTAGGGAGCTCATTTCATAGCCTGGGTGCCACAGCAGAGAAGGCCCTGCAGAGAAATGTGCGGCTGTGGGGGAGCACGTTGAGGGAGGCATTAAAGTGAGCCTAACTCTAACCCAACTCTACTATTCTATGATTCTGTGATCCTATGACCTGAAATTCTGCCCCCCAAAGGCCAGCCCTTCAAGCTGTATACATTGATGAAAATTGAGCAAATTCACATATTCTAATTTGCACAACTCTGCTCTATGTCCCGTCCCCCCCCCCCCATCTTCTCCATTTGGGTCTGGTTTTGCCAGTTATTGGGAAGGGCTAAGGGTAAGGTATCATTTCCCCGGCCTCGAAATTTCGTTCAACCGGCATTGCCCCCATGCCTTCAATCGTACCTTTGCAGCCCTGAGGACTAGCAGCTTTAGAAAGCTAAAATCGTAGGTCAGTCCTAGGCCAGCGTTATATTCGGCGAAGCTTCCGGCGCTTCCACAGAATCGTGGTGTATAAGCAGTCCTGGCTATAGGTTGATCACA
This sequence comes from Anniella stebbinsi, assembly GCA_029215795.1. NCBI lineage: Eukaryota > Metazoa > Chordata > Lepidosauria > Squamata > Anniellidae > Anniella > Anniella stebbinsi. Next base: position 94,792,615 of record JARDYH010000008.1, on the reverse strand, counting down.
AAGGTGCCAAATGGTGATTTTTAAATGCCCTTTTCTGGTTCCGAGGCAGGCTGGATGTTGCAAGCACCTAGGGAATCTCCTAGTTAGGAACTTCCTCCGACAAGGTCTGCAGCCAGTTCCAGATCCCCTCTCTGACGCCACCCTTTTGTCGCAAAGACAAATGCCTTAAAGGGGTGGGGGCCCTTTGGCACTCCTTCGCCATGGTGTAGTGGTAGGTTTTGAAGTGCGGCAGCTCATCACGACAGCCCCCCCCAGCCACATCCCCCAAAACGCAGGCAGCATCGAATGCAGTCCTAGCAGGTTTCATCTTTCCCAAGAGCAAGACTTTTGTCAAGCGAATGGCTCTAAATTACCCGTTCAAGGCCAAGACTAAACGGCTTGGAACCAGGTTATCTGAAGGATCGCCTCCTCCCGTATGTACCTGCCCAGACCCTAAGAACATCTTCAGGGGTCCTTCTCCGTGAGCCCCTGCCAAAAAAAAGTGAGGCAGGTGGCTACTAGGAGGAGGGCCTTTTCTGCTGTGGCACCCCGGCTGTGGAATGGGCTTCCTAGAGAGGTTCGCCTGGCACCTACATTATATTCCTTTCGATCTCCTTATTCTCACAATATTTTAACAGTTTGTTATCCTAGTCTTTTAACTCTGCTGTTTTAAATTTGTATTTCAAATCTGCATTGCTGCACGGTTTTACCCGGGTTGCGTTTTTATATTGTGTTTTTATATTGTGTGTTTTTATACTGTTTTGTTGAGGGTTTTAACTTTTGTGAACTGCTCAGAGAGCTTTGGCTTTTGGGCGGTATATAAATGCAGTAAATAATAAATAAAGCCCCCACCCACCCAAAAAAATACCTTGCATTTTCAACAGGGAATAATGCACTGTTGATCGGAAAACCCATTTCCCCTCCCTGTCGCAACCGTGACGGTTAGAAGGTACAGGGAAATTACGAGGGTACAGGCTTTGATTTGGGCATCTCTGGCGTCACAGCGTTTCTGGCATTTGGTGCTCTGCAGGAAGGAGGAGGCTCCTATCGTTCTGCCCTAGTGCTCAGCCCCAGTGGTTCCTCCGCCTGCGTCCAGATCATCACCGGGCCCTGGGGGTCATGATGTACATCAGTGTCTAAAGTAGAAGTGCAGAACCTCCACCGGCCTGGGGCCTGAATTCCATTTTTGCAGAAGCTTTTGGAGGCCACATTCCAGTGGTGGGTGGTGCTGAAGGCTGGGGTGACCACATCGGAGGGAGGACAGGGCTCCTGTATCTTTAACAGTTGCATAGAAAAGGGAATTTCGGCAGGTGTTATTGGTCTGCATGCAGCACCTGGTGGAATTCCCTTTTCATCACAACAGTTAAAGCTGCAGGAGCTATACTCGAGTGACCAGATACAAAAGAGGGCAGGGCTCCTGCAGCTTTAAGTGTTGTGACGAAGAGGGGATTTCACCAGGTGCTGCATGCATACAAATGACACCTGCTGAAATTCCCTTTCCTGTGCAGCTGTTAAAGAGACAGGAGCCCCGTCCTCCTTGCCATATGGTCACCCTACTGAAGGTCAAAAGGGTGTGGCCAAAATGCCCCATTATGGAGGCTTAAAGTTCTTCTTGCCAGTCACTAAGCCTTAGGGGAGGCGTTTTAGAACGGGGTAAAAACTGCACAAAGACAGGAAACCACCCAATGATTGGAAGATGAGAGAATAGGGGCGGAACCATTTGTGGAACCCTGGAAGGAAGGCCCAGGTTAGCCCCAGGGTTGAGGTTCTTTTGACTCAAAGTGGGTAGTGGCCAAAAACTTTGTGTACTAATTCAGCTGTCAGGAGGGGAATGTCAGATACAGGTGAAGGGAAGGGAGGCCTTAAAGGTGAAGGAAATCTGTTGCCAGCAGAAGGAGCCAAGACATTAGATTGGCCCACGCCGCTGAGCAACCACAACCTGTATCACATGACCTGCGGATGCCTGTCATCAAGAGGCTTCCTTAATGGCCCAGCTCAGCTTTCTGTAACCTGGTGCCGTCCCAGATATGTTGGACTATAATTCCATTATCCCCAGCCAGGTTGTGGAGGAGGGGTCTTGTCATTCTCTCCTTTGTCCAAAATTGGATGGCTTATGTGGAGCAGGAGGTGGGTACCTGCGACCTTCTAGACTACAGTGCTCATCTTCCCTGACTATGGGCCATTTTGCCTGGGACTGATGGGGGTTGGAGTTCAACAGCGTCTCAAGTTCCTCACCTGTTTTGTACAGGCCGAACCCCGGCTTGGTGCAGCTCTGTTTGGCGAATCAGCTGTGAGCTTCTCTCCTAATGGTTCCTCTAGTTATTGTCTACAAAACACCAGCAGCCCTAAGACCTGTGTCATGAGCTGAAACTTTTTGCTAAGCAAACTAGCGATTTATAATCCTCGAATCTGCTGAGTGCCATGGAAATAGATGGATGTGTTGCGTCAGGAAGGGCATTAGATGTGACTTTTAGGCATAATCCCGCGAACGGGATGTGACAGAAATCCCCGACAACCATTTCAGACGCTAAGTGATGATTATCTCAATGTCTGTTTTTAAATTTTATTTCATTACATTTACGTAGCACCTTTCTTAAACAGAAGTCAAAGGGGAGGATTCAGGACAAATCAAAGGAAGGACTTCTTCACACAGCACGGAGTTAAACTATGGAATTTGATACCACAAGATGTCATGATGGTCAACCAATTTGGACGGCTTCAAAGGGGGGTTCGACAAATTCCTGGAGGAGAAGGCTATCCATGGCTACTAGTCCTCATGGCTCTGTGCTACCTCCAGTATCAGAGGCGGTATGTCTGTGTACAACATACTGGGAAACATGGGTGGGTGTTATTGCATTCTTGTCTTGCTTGTGGGTTTGCCATGGATATTTGCTTGGCCACTGTGTGAACAGAATGCTGGGCTAGATGGACCCGTGGTCTGATCCAGCAGGGCTCTTCTTACGTGGTGTCCGTGGTGTTGATGAGATGGTCCTAAACAGTCTCCTATCCAGGCGACGCTTCCCGTCTTAGCTTCAGAAAGTGGCTGGCCCGTGTGGGCTGTGGCCCAGGCCTTAGGCCTCTGCTGCTTTCCAGAGCAACAAGGAAAGAGAGTGAAGGTGAGGGGGGGGGGGCGTTACATGGGTGCAGGCATTTCTGTTTCATAGAACCATAGAACCATAGAACAGTCAAGTTGGAAGGGGCCTCTAAGGCCATCAAGTCCAAACCCCCTGCTCAAGGCAGAAATCCACTTTCAAGCATCCCTGACAGATGGTTGTCCAGCTGCCTCTTGAAGGCCTCTAGTGTGGGAGAGCCCACCACGTCCCTTGGTCATTGGTTCCATTGCCATACTGCTCTAACAGTCAAGAAGTTTTTCCTGCTGTCCAGCCGGAATCTGGCTTCCTGTCACTTGAGCCCATTATTCCATGTCCTGCACTCTGGGATGATCGAGAAGAGATCCTGGCCCTCCTCTGTCTCCAAATTTTGCAATGGAGCTCCAAATTTTGCAATAGTAGGGTTGGAAGGGGGCTATAAGACCATCGAGTCCAACCCCCTGCTCAAGGCAGGAATCCACCTTAAAGCATCCCTGACAGAAGGCTGTCCAGCTGCCTCTTGAAGGCCTTTATGAACTAACTTGGGTTGTCTGTCCTCGGACGATGGATCAAAAACTGCAGTTCATCCAGAATGTCGCTGCTAGATATACCTAACTCAAGGCCAGTCATTATATCAATGTTTAACCAAGTGCAGTGGCTCTGGGTTCAGTTCAAAGTTCAGGTTTTAGCCTGTAGAGCCCTTTTGTGAGTTGGGACCTGGGTAAGAAAGGCTGACTGCCTCCAAGTGTGCCTCTCCAGACACCAGCATTCCCCAATTTGGGGCTCTCCAGAGGTGTTGGACTACAACTCCCAGCATCCCCAGCTGTCTGTCTGGCTTAGACTATGGCTTAGGCTATGGAATGCTCTTCCGAGGAAATCTCACGAGGCACGTACTTCAACGTCATGTCGGTGTGAGACAAAGACCTTTTAATTTTCTCAGGCTTCTTAATTCTCTCTCCGTCTCTCTCTCTCTGCTGAGGGTTTTACATTGGTCTTTTAGAGTTAGCTGCTTTTAGCCTGTTTGTTTGTTTGTTTGTTTGTTTGCTTTAAAATATTCTTGAGGTGAGGGCTATGCTTTGAAATGTACGAGGAATTTGTTTGGTTTAAGTTCGCAAATTATCCAGATTTGCCTCATCTGCAACCCTAAAGGCAAACAGGAGTGCATCCCCCCCCCCTAAAAAAATGGTTGTAGATTCCCTTACTTGTGATTGTATTTGAAAAATGTGTATTTTTTTTTTAAAAAAATCTCACTTTCCCCACTCAAAATACACACTTTCCTCGCTCAAAATGCACACTTTCCCTGCTCAAAATGCACTTTCCCCGCTCATAATGCATATTTTCCCCACTCAAAATGCACACTTTCCCCATTCAAAATGCTCAGTTTCCATCTTGCAGGTTGCAAATGAGAACAGGAGCTAGCCAAACCGAGCTTTAAAGTAAAGTTTGGACAATTCCCGCAAGCTCAATCGTGCGCACTTTCCCCATTCGAAATGCACCGAAAAGCAGGTTGCAAACGGAAACGGGAGCGAGTCGAAACTAACATACGAGTGAAGTTCGGAGAATGTTGGCAAGCTCAAATATCCCTGGTTCTCTCCTCCCTCGGTCTGCTTTTGGCTGGTTTCCATTGCGTTTTGGTTCTTTGCAAACCAAGCCCCAGGAAACGGTCTGAGGGTGGCCTACGAAACAGGGGCAGGCAGCCTGGCGCCCAACAGAGGGCATGCACTACAACTCCCATCATCCCTCACCATTGGCTGTGCTGGCCGAGGCAGTTGTAGCCCAAACCCCTTTCGGTGGACATCAGGCCGCCTGCCCCGGCGGGGAAAATAGAAATTTCTCTAATCAATACAAAATGCTTTCCTGCCTCTGCCCTCGTCGTTCCTGGACGGGTGAGCATGCACATGTGTGTCTTTGTATCAGTGTGCACACAGGAACACACCGCATTCATTGTACGGCAATCCGCTTGGGTCCAGTCACCATCGATGCACACCTGAGTTTGAGGACTTTTGGAAAGCACAAATAAATAAATAAACCCTCCTCTTCCTTTCTAGTCCATCAGCTGCCATTTAGTTCAGACAGGTTTACGATCCGCAGCCCCGCGAGCGCGGCCGGCCCGCCCGCGAGGACAACTCCACGCCGCGGAGCGGTGGGCGGAGCGAAAGAGCCGGGGAGGCGCCCGACGGCGCCTCCAAGCCGTCCTCCACCTCACCGGAGCTCGTCCTGAACTGAACGCTGTAGAATAAAAATGGAAACATAAAAATAGCGGTTGGAAAGATAAAACAGCATTTATAGTACTAATAAAAGCCGTTGCGGCTTCCACAGGAAAACATGCTTTGTAACCTAATGCCTTACCTGCAAAGGCTGTCGAGTTTCTAAGAGTTATAGCTGTTTTTGTAAGAGAAGCGCTGAGATTTGCTTCAGGGCTGAGTGATAGATCCTCCTGCCTGGAGCTTCCTAGTGTGTTTATACATGGCTTGTATGGCAGCTTTCATAAGACATTTACCCCATGATTTGCGATGAGCTTATGTGTGAATAATTAATGGCAATTAATCCTTAATTACAGTAATTAGGCAAGTCACAGGAAATTAAGCTGCAGCTGGAGAAGACCATGCCTGCGAAGAGAGGATCCGGAGCTGCGTGTGTGTGTGCGCCATTGATTGACAACAGTCTTCGGATGCGCTGCGTTTCAGCCGCTCTTGGCGTTCCGACTGACAGCCCAGGGTGGGACCCGGGCCCTTGGCTTGGGCGTCACGCCGGCGCGGCCGCCAAGCGTTGCCCGTGGTTGTGCTGTTGTTGATGTTTTTAGTCCGAGCGCCAAAATATTTTGTTGCATATGGCCGTCGTCTCCGTTTATTGGCTGTCATAATTCAAAAGGGTTGCGATTGTTTTTGGCTTGGTAACAACCACTTTTGGAGGAAGGATTCTTTTCCTTAAAAAGAAACAAGAAGCCCTGATGTATCTCGTGCAAAGACCCGCTGGCTGATGAGCTGGATGTCATATTTTGGAAGGATACATCCAGGATTTTGAATTCTCAAAAACAACCTGGCTAGAAATTTCCACACATCCCCCCAAAACAATAAAAACCTCTTTTTTTTTTCTCAGATAAACATGATGGGTTGCCTTTTTTTTTTTTATGGTTGATTCTCCCATTAATTTATAAAGACATGGATAGGAGCAAGGAATTGTGGGAGGAACCCTACGGAAAAGCTGTGGCATTTCTTGGGGGTTCCCTTCCAATGAATAGTCAGATTTTTGGGGTTCCATGCGCGTGTCTTTACATGTGGGGTGCGATTCATACACTGCCCTGCCTTATGAGCATTTTTCCCCCTTTGAACCCGTAACATCTTTTAGCCTTTGGTGTTCCTCTTCCTAAAGCAAGATTATAAAAAGAGGGGAAACATTTAAAACATCTCCCCCAAGAACCCAAACCATGGGTCTCTTTGATTGATGTACCTCTTTTACATTTGACTTGCCAATTGGGAGATTTCAAACACAACTTTCTGCATCCCTTTGCAGAAATGTCTGATAGTGGTCCTCGCGGGAAACCTGGAAAGCGCAGAATAAAAGGTGCTGAATGTATTTGGGGAAAGGCGGTATGGGAAGGCAGCAAGGTTGAGGAAGTGTAACAGTGCACTGACACCACAGGTCTGCAGGAATAAATGATGGATCCATTTGGCTGCAACCGCCTCGCCTTCTTCATTGGCCAGGGCGCATATGGGGACAGATGGAAAGACGTTTTGGATAGCCTACTGCAAATATTTTTGCCAGGCCCCAAACCCTGTGGCTAAACACATTCCAGGAATGGCCTTGCTTTCCAACTGGGGCAAGTTACTGCCAAAGAAAAGTCCGGCGCGGAATTCGCACTGAGAAGGCTTGAGCATTAGTGGTAATGATTAAAGCGGTTGGAAATGTAGGAGCTTCTGCGGGGGGTGGGACGGGGTACGCCTGTGCAATCCCACCAAATTGCAGGGTTCCTATCATTTCCTCGGTGTCTTGAAGGTGTGTGTGTGTGTGTGCCCAATCCTGCTGTGGCATCTGTAACCGAGCCTTTGATTCGACTTCACATATACCAGTGATGTGCTGGAGAGACTGTTGAATGAGAGGGGCAGTACAGCCAGCCTGTAAAAACAAGGTTGCACTAAGGAAACGGTTGACCAGCGAGACGGATGTTTTGTAAGAGAGGCAACGTTAGCACCCGCTAAATAGGTACATGGAACTTCCGTGCAAGACCAGCAGTTGATAACACAATGAGAAAATGGTTAGCGGGCCTTTTTAAAACAAATACCCTTGGAGGGTACTATCTGAGAAGTGCGTGTTTAAAATCCCGCAGCGAGGAAAGCAGAATTCTGAGCCCTATCTAAATCATGCGAGCTTGCACAACGGGCATAGCATAATTCCGCGATTCTGTACTGTCTTTGCAGGATTGAATCGGTTTTCGGGAAAGGAGCATTGAAGTTCTGCATCCAGGAAATCTGTCTCAGTCGCTTCCCAGGCTCCCAACCTTTACCTAGCCTTACCCACCCCATTGAAGGATGTCTGGAAAGCAATATAGTGTAGCGGTTAGAGCGTTAGACGCGTCTATGGGTGGTAAGACCTCTTAAATTCCCTAGGCGACTGTGTGGCCAGCCGCCATCTTGCAGTCTTATCTACTTCAGTATTATTGTGAGGATAAAATGGCAAAGGAAGGGAAGAAAGGATCGAAAGAATGGTAATTTACAAGCAACCGTTTGCAACCAGATGGACTAGAAACTTGCTTACGTAAAACCAAGCTTGTAACTTTACAACCAAGATGGGACCCATGCGCCTGCTGCCACCTGAGTGTGCAAACGTGTCTTTGAAGGAAGATCCTTATTTTGAAGCTAATATTTTGAAGAACCACACTTTATGGGCCTTTGCTCAGTATGAACGACGTTCCTTGAACTGAACGCAGTTTCTCTCTTTTCTCCGGCCACAGTCAAAGCCTTATCTTTCAGGCTCTCTAGAGCATTATAATGTACGTGAGTTCTTGCGGAGGCCTAAGGTGCATCACCAAGGTTAGCAGGGCACTGAGGAGCCGAATCCTGTACTTAATGTAGTAGCTGGAGCCTGTGACTGTCTTGCAGCAGGCATGGGCTTTGAAAACGTGTAAAACTTCACCTGCATAGACCCCCGGATCAATGTTTAATTTACTTGTATGGATGGATGACTCATTTGAAAGAGAAAATTGTGACACAGAGAGGAGACATTTTGGATGTACAGCAGTGGCTACATTTATCTCCCTCGCCTGCAGTTTGGAGAGGAAATAAGTCACAGTATCTTAATAACGGTCTTGATTTTATAAATGATTTCTCTCCCCCCCTCCCCTCTTTCCCTCCTCTGAAATAAGCAATCCATTCATTTTAATATGTAGAATTGGTTTGCTAGCAGGGCGACAGTTTAAAAAGACTTCCAACTGTGTCAGAACTGCAACCATATTGCTTCCTATTACTCGCTAAGGTGGTTGTTTAGAAGCGCAAATGTTCTCGCTGGATATGTTTAAAGTGCTGTAATTTTCTTTAGGATAATGAGGATTTATAACAGTTTTGCTGTGTGAAAGGCTGTTTTTAGGCTGAGCAAAATAGGCTGTTTTGGTTATCGAGTATGTGCTTAGCTGTAGGATGTTTGTGTACCGTAATGTCACGCAGGAAAGGGATTTGGTTTGGTTATTATTGGAGGTTTGCAGCATACCGGTCAGTTGCACCACCAAAGCCCTCCTGTGCTAATTCGTCATCAGTATGCAGCTGCAGTTCTGATGTTCATCCTTCGGCCCGCTTTAAAGAACCTTTTTATTACCATTATTTCAAAGTGGCTATTTCCCCTCTGTATTCCGCTATAAAACCTGAGATTGCTCAAATAAGGTCTGGGCTTCCAAAGTTTTAAGTCGGGGCTCTCCCCCTTTCTCACGCATTTGTATCATCTCGCTTCTCTTTTCCCCCCTTTTTTTCAAAACAGTAATCACTTCTCCTAGGCGCAATAAATATCTTCATGTTTTTACGTTTCACACCCTTCTACTTGCAGTGCCCTCGCCCCTGGCTTAACCGTACATTTAATGCCCTGTTTATAAATCTAAAGCAGACGGAATTGAACTGTTACAGATTTTTTATCAGGTTTTATCTCCTCGCTGAAAATCTTGGCTCTCAAAAACATTTCTAATTTCCCTCGTTTGAAGGTTCAAACAGTTTCAAATTACTGCCCCTGGATTGTTCTTGACATGCAGAATGGTGAATTTGATCCGAGGAAACGCAGGGATGTATTGTGTGTTCCTTTCTCGAACAAGGGAATTCAACGGGTAAATTACAGTCATTTACTTGGAGTGTAATTTAGTTGGGAGCCTTTAGGCAAATGCAGGCAGGAGGACAGAAGAGAACAAAATAGCTCAGAACTGGATTTCTTGGCTCCCCCCCTCCCGCACCCTCCTCATGTGGAATGTGGAATTTTGCACTAGGAGAAAGGAGATGAGGAAGTTTCCCCGTTTTAAATGGTTCTGTTTTTCATCCCTTTGTTAATGGAGAAAGATTGTAATAAAAAAAAAAACCCTTCTGAATGATTTACTTGAAGATTGCAATTTAAATCTTCCTAAATAAGCCAAGCAGCATCGTGGCCCTGCCTTGTCGTTTTTATGTGCGTACAGATCCACATCTGATATCCATAAAAAACGATTCCTCGTTCATTCGGCTAAATAGATCAAAATATCTCAACACTCTTGGAGAAACGAAGCGCAGATCACACATTTTCGCCTTGATGCATTCGTGTGCAAAATAATAGTGATCCCACCCCTCTTTCCCCCATAACACTCTTTTAACGTCTTCTCCTAAACCTCTCAAATTCCAAAGAATAATGTCTCTATATTGTAATTATGCATCTATGCAGATGATTTTAAATGGGAAGAGAGGCGGTGGATAGATACAACATAAAAGATAATAATAAAAAAAAGAATCCTCCACCTTGTACTCAAAAAGCTCCGGCTGTTTAGGATTTTGACACCAGCTTTTATTTCAGAGCTGGGAGGAAAGCAATAATTGCTCTGCAAAACACAAGGCTGTGTGAGAAAGCAGCCCTGTATAGCATCTTGTAATTTGACACTTAAGTTGTGCCCTGTGTTACCCCGAAGTCATAATTGATGGCTAAAGGGAAGCACATGCTATGCTAATCATTTGTTAGAATAGCTTGTTAAATTGTGGTTGCCAATTTAAAATAAACCGTGGAACCCGGGCCTATATTTTAAGGGGCTGGGAGGCTGCCGTTTTGCACAGTGGCTCCCCCGCAGCTGTTTTTCAACTTTTATGTCGCAGACACACCGCGCTCTCTCCCCTTGCGCACAAGGTCAGCGTGTTCGCCAGTTTAATAGCAGACTATCAAGAAGAAAATCAATGAGCTGCATGTTTCGCACTCACAGCGCAGGGGGATTCCCCCCCCTGTTTTACAGCACACTTGTGTACTGATCCCAAGGTTGAAAGTGACAATATTAATGCCCTGTTAGCACTACCGAAATGGAAGCTGCGGAGCTGCGAACTTCGCCCTCCGAAGCTGGCGATTCGGCTCTCGCCCTCCACCATAAGCTGGCTGAGCTGCCGTTGGCACAGTGCAGGGAAAATATCATGCCCCTTTTCTTTTTTTTTTAATACCGCGCGCGACGTTTGTTGACTAAAGGAACGACAGGATCATGAAAGCCTCTTAGTGGGTCGTGGGGGGAAGACGGATCCTCTCAAGATCGCTTCAGAGGTGAAAGAAGACCGTGCCCGCCTGGCCAGCCGGATGTCTGCGAAGACGCCTGACGCTCCGACGCAAGGCTCGCCTCTCGCCAGCGCCAGGCCCAGACGCACGCTGCTCTGGCAGCAAAAAAGGGATTTGGCTTATGGAGAGGGTGTGGAGGTTGAAAGGGAGGGAAGAAGAAGGAAAGCAGGAAATGATTTAGCATCCGGTGAATCGTTACTCATGTCTAAGATATTAAAAATGACTTCGATATAATACCTTTAATTTGTAATAATGGCCCTACGAGGCTGTTTCCCCTTGAAAACAAACCGTTTGATTGGCACGTTCATTTTGATGGGCTTGGGCCTCCGTTAGAGGACGCTATTAGGGAGGCGCGCCGTGTTTTCTGCGTCCGCTTAACGTGCCTTAAATGAAAAGGCCCAAAGCTGGGCAGTTGCCTATGGTTCTCAATCACTGATTGAGCAGGGCATGTATGAGGCTATCCCTTGCCCGGCATTTGACCCCCTTTGTGGGGAGGAATTCCTAGCATGCTTGCGGAACCGAATCCCTCCCTCCCTTCCTGAGGACTTCGATTGGCAGACTTTGCAATCGGTAGCCTGTCTCTCTCTCTCTCTCTCTCTCTCTCTCTCTCTCTCTCCCTTGTAGACACACGCAGCTTGCAAACCAGGTTGCTGCTGCTGCTGCCCTGTTACTATCACCTGTTTCGAAGGGCCGCAAATCACCCCAGAGGTTGAAGTTTGAGGCGTGCGACATACTTCTTTTTTTAAAACTCCGACGCTGTTGCGGCGAGAGACGGCGGATTTGGCACGGCGGATGGAATCCACGTCTTGCGGTTATCAGTCTGGGGTTTTTTGGGGGGTGGATTTTATGGCTTTGATATTTGCCGCCGCCGCCACCTGCCGGATTTCCCAGCTACAGAAGTTCTGCAATTCCATGAAAAGTTGAGTTTTAATTAAGCAAGCAACAAGCGCCAGGAACTAGCCGTTGTGGTGGCAGGGCCAAAAGAAAAGTCACAGCTTACGATTAGGGCGTAATCACTTCTGGTGGGTCATGAGGAGCAATCGGAGGAGGGAAAGCCAAGCTAAAGACGCACTGAGTATACAATTTGTCTCATTCTCGCCCGTGTCTGCGTTTGACCTCTGTATTTTCTTCCCGGATGTTAACATCAACCCTCACACAGCTTCCTTTCAAAATAGACGGGCTCCTTTCTCTGTCTGTAAACACAGCCTGACCGGAGGGAGGGAGGGGCATTTGCGTCGCTTCCACACATGCCAAATCGTACGTTGCGTCAGAAATGTGGGTGGGATTTTCACTGGAAGTGGGTGGGGCTACTACACCTGTTGGCCAAGGCCAGCCCGATTTCGGCAGGAGCCCCCCCCGGGAGAGAATCGCGAGCAAGCCAACATTTGCCCTCCGCAAAACATTCAGACCAATAACATGAAATCCCCCTGAGGAACGCTGCCCACCTCAAGATGCATTCATGGCTTGTTTAGGTCCGCAGCGCCAGCAGCGCCAAGTGCCCTAACCCCAGGGGGCAGCCCCCGCTTTTCAAAAACCACCGTCCAAATCTATCTTTTCAGTTGTGATAGATGCCTCAATTGATTTTTAAGCAAACTGATAGATGCTTTCAGTTATTACGAAAAACTCGTAATTGTAAGTCAATCTTCCCGTTTGTTGGGTTTAGCGAGAGACTGGATTCATTTATATATGGGAGGGGGGGAGAGAAAGCTGTCGATTCGATGTGATTTAGATTATGAATGAAGATCGTTCTCGGGTCAGTTATAATTTTCTTTGCAACGGCCTGAAAAGCCGCCTGATGTTTCTGACGCCTCGGTCAACTACGCCCTTCGGTGCATCAAGATAGTGGTGAAGTCGTGGTGGTTCTGCTAATTATTACGTACCGTAAACCTGGCTTCCTTTTGACTTTGCCGGGGCAGCAGCGAGGCGAATTGGTGACCCAATTAAAATGCCCAGTTCTGGATCCAAGGTTAACTCTTTCTTCCAGGCTGGGCTGGGGGGTGGGGTGGTACACAGTTTTATGTTTGGTAGTAAAGGAAAGCAAAGGAAAGCCACGTGTGTGTCAGGGGGGCTACCTCAGGAGTAGATGTTTGTCCGACTTATCTGCCGTTGGCACCGCTTGCTTCCATACTTAGAAGAGAGGACAGGTCTGTTTAACTCAGAGTCTCTGCCGGCTATTGTTGTGCGGCTGCGTGCCTGGGAATATAGTTCCTATATGTTCAGCCGTGCGGCGGCGGGGGGCGGCAGCGGCGGCGGGGGGGGGTGGGGGGTAAGAAGCCGGAGCAGAGAAGTATAATAAATAATGCATGTGGAGAAGCTCATAAATGTAAGCTTGAATTTTCCTCCGTAGTTTTTTGTTCTCAATCACCTTGATGAAACAGTCTTGAAGGCCCTTCTCCCTTTCAGTGGCATTTGGAGTGAGTCCCTGACAACCTGATTTTCCACCCCTGTTGTGATGCTCCTTCCTCTAGTTAATATTCCTCTGTAAGTGTCGTACCAAAGTAAACCAAAGGAGCCCGGCTCATGACACGAAGGCAGCATTTGCATTAATTATGCAGTCGGGGATGGTGAGAAAATGCTGTCGCTGAGCTGGAAAGGCAGCAAATGAGGGCTCTCCGGCGAAGCTTGAATGGAGCGGGCCGAAAGTTCATTTACATGGGAGGCAAAAGAGGAGCGACCCTCCCCCCTCCTCCGGCCCCAAGATTCCAGGAAAGGAACAATGGCATTTCTCTTGTAGCCTTGTCGGCCGCCATTGTCCTGCGATTTCATGAGTTAAAGGCGAAAGGCAGCCGAGATCTTGTCGGTTCTTAAAATTACGTATGATGTAAAATGGCTTCTTAATTGAAGAAGTTGACCGGGAAAGCTGTCGCTGAAGCTGCAGCAGGCAAGAAGTCGGCTACCGTCCTCCCGAATCGCAATGCCCTCCTTGCGGTTATGATGCATGCGACATGCTTTAAAATGTGTCAAAGCGAGGGGGATGAGAAATTCACTCGGTCTCAGGTTTGTTTACATACCTCCTGGGTGTGTGTGCAAGCCGGAATGTCCGTGCGCATCGGAATCTGCCCTTTTCAGAATTTTGCAGTGTAGTTCGCAACTGAATGCATCTATTAGGGGAAGGTATGCAGAAAAACGCATATTTGGGTGCCATTGCAAAACTTGCACATGTCAGGGAAAATTCATACAAAAATGCATATATTACATGGAATGCAAATGAGAATGTGTACTTTTCATGCAACTTTTTTTTCTTTTTCTTTTTTCGTTTTGGTGCATGTGGGAATTTGCAAAGTGATAGGCCAAAACAAACTTTGGGTTGGGAGAATGAGATACCCTGAGTGAAACTGAAATCAACAAATTCGCCCATCCCTAGTCAAAAGGGGAGCCTTTTTCCTGTCTGGGTGTAACATAAATCTGTTGAGCCTAAGCTGACGTTGTTGGAGTTGGGAAAAACGGATAAAGGATCCAATCTGAAATTCGGGACTCCTCGGTGCCCCTTGGATGAAGGACGCATCTTTGGTTTCAAGAGATGACCCGTTTTGTAAAACTGGAATAACGCTCACTATTTTAGAAGCTTGGATTGAGGCTGACCTGCACTTGGGATAGATCCCACAGAGGAATATAGGACCAATTGGTTCTCTGATTTGTCATTGGTGTAGGACGTAGCTAAGAAGCAGCGTTAGTGTGATGCCCTTAACTCTGCAAGATCCCAAATCGGTTGTTTAGCCAGAATACCATGCTTTTGACATTTTGGGAAGTCAGTTCTTGTGCTGATTGGTAATCAGTAATTAGTAGAGGATAACATTTTTTAAGGAATGAGATGATGCAGGGCAGCAAGCATCAGAAATGTCTGGCATCAGCTGGTGGAAATGAATAGCTTTTCAGATGTATTCTTGTACATCTTCCTGGTAAGTGAAGGGGATGAAGATGAAATTTGGCCATTAGCCAGAAGCATTTGGTTGCCCTTAACACATCCGAGTAAAGTGTCAGAAACCTCTAACACGTCCCACCCATTCTCCAGAAAAGTTATTGGTAAATGTCAACATTCACCAGGTTTCTGACGCTTTCCACGCCACGTAAAATGCAGGGAACGAAACAGGAATGTTGATGCTGTTTCCTCCCCCCCCCCCCCCCGTTTTTAATTATTATTTTACAATGCCTTGCCCTTTTCCACAGTGGCAAGGTCACAATGCCAAGCTGAGATTTAGTCTGGCTGCACGAGACGCAGGGAATATCTCCACGGGCTAAGTTCACGGCTGGACAAAATGGCAAAGCCTTTCAATCCCTGTTCCTCAACCCAAAATGGATTAAATATAATATTTGTTAAATATGATCCCCCCCCCCCCCGCCCCCAAATCAGGCTGGCTTTCTCAGTAGGCGTTCAGGAGAGTAGATTTGCAGAGAGAGAGACAGAGAGAGAAAGAATTATCTCTTGGGTACGTCTGAGGATGGAGGAAGCTTGCACTGGAATCGCCGACAGCTTGCCGCGTTTTATATCCAGCCCACTGTGTAGCTTCATAGCGAAAATGTGTTTTATTCAATAACGCCTCTTCTCTGCCTTATTTCTGCTTAATGCCCCCCTCTTCTGATAGTTTAATACATAATTAGAAAAAAAACAGAATCCGTCCCCTCTTGAGCAGCACTTTGGGGGCCGAAGGGGGGGGGGAGAGGGAAGTCTCTCTACCCTGACTTGCTCCGAATTATGCAAATGGACGCCCGTAGTTAGCGTATTCCATGCTATAGGAAAATGTCACCCAGCAGCCAATTATTCAGAAGTAGTTTGGAGCTAATCAGTGAGGGTAACTGTATCAGGGGTGTGTGAAAGCTAGCCAGCAAACGTCTTGATTCATGGTCACAAGAAGGTCCGTCCTTCGCCGGAGTGGTGTGGCCCCGTATCCCAGCTGCTTTCCTGCTCTGAATGTGCGGCTTTTGTGGCCACAATATATAGCTCACTAAAGGACTTAATGGGATTGGCATATCTAGAAGAGCACCTTTCCCAACATGAGCCCAGGCGTTTGTTTAGAACTGGAGGGTGAGTCGCAGCTGGAATGCCAACTCTCCGACGAGATCAACGGTTGATCAGGGAAGGGCCATTACTTCCAGTGACTTTGAGTACTGGGAAAAAGCCCCCCCCCCAAGATAGAAAGAAAGAAAGAAAGAATTACACGGCCACCTCCTTTGATTTTTAGAAGGTTATATAAATATAGGTGTGTGTGTGTGTGAGAGAGAGAGAGAGAGAGACAGAAAGAGGAATAGCAATAAAAATGCAATACAGCAGCTAATAAGTGTGAGAGTTTTGAAATGCTCTAGCATTGAGGGCGAATACCTCTTCTGGTTTTGCTCAGTGAAATGATTTTGTTGTTGTGCGTTTTGGGTGAAGAAGAGCGTTGTCGTTATTTTTATTTTTTATTTTGAAAAAAAGAATGCTTTTATTTCTGTTGTCTTTCTTGACTTGAATTATTCTCCTCCATGGACATGCACTAAAGCAGGTTCAGCACATTGAAATGGATGTGCCACGACTGTATTAGCTCCTTTCTTTAAATGGCTGATGATTTGAGATGATGGTTACAGCAAAAGTGATTGGTCACTTGTTTAGAGAGCGGTGCGGTGTGTAGAGACAACCCCCACCCCCACCCCAATAAAGCTGCTTAACATTTATCTATAGAACTTCCAGAGAATTAGTATAGAGGTGACCTATTCTTGGACAGTACAAATAGTACTTGGAACGTTTGCGCCCATCCGTCCATGGTGCTAAGTATGTGGTTGGCTAGTAGGGGTACCATAGTTGCAAAGCTATCCCTTGTCCTTTTAATAGCTCTGCTCACTTCCTTCATCTGCCCTCTCTCATTGTGTTATGCATTACAGATCAGGGAATCCTACCCAAACCGGGCAGAACTATATGCCAGGCTTCTCCAACCTTTTGGAGTTGCCGAGTACATTTTGAGTTTTGGGAGTTGTGGGTGCTCTCACAAAATGGCTGCCACGGGAGGGCTTGCCCGTTCATGAAATGGCTGCCGCAAAACACTCATTTTCCCAGAAGGCAAAACAGGAAGGCCAAAAGACATCGAATCTGCCCAGGAAACGAACCACAAGACAGAGGTGAGGTCTGAGCTCCAACATGCCAAACCGCTCTTCGCGACCCAAATAAAGATGGCGTCGGAGGGCAGCCTTTTACTTTGCAGCATGCAGGTGTGCCAGTTAAAACAAAAATCTTAAGAAATAAAATTAAAATCAGGAGGGGCAAGGAAGCTGGGGGGCACCAAAAAAGGTGTCCCTGGGCAAATAGGAGACCCAAATATATGCCATCCAATATTCGAACAAGACAAAAGTTTCAAGCGTTTGCCTGCAGTATTGCCATTTGCTCCTTGGTTCGTTTACACTTTAAAAATGCCCCATATTACATTTTGCTGTTCTGGCATCACCTGTGCAGGGCTGTTGTAGGACAGGCTCTTCTGCCTGGATGACACTGAGTGGTACTTTAGTCCTAACCGGGAAGGTGGGGTGGGGGCATTGCAAATCTCCACGGAGGGACGCACAGCAGGAATGCCACATGCCTGATCGTCTTGTGCCATGAGCTTTGACATCGCTGCATGTTTCTGGTTTGCGATGACATGAATCTTCTTATACCACCCTTCTTTTATCCACTAAATAAAAACCCGTCCTATGTTTTATTACAAAGTAGGTGGCCTGAAGGAATATATATATATATATATATATATATATATATTCTTTCCATTTTGGAATAAAATATGCATTTGGGCTTCTCATTTCAACTCCAATCTGTGTTATTCCTTAAAAATGCAGGACTGCCTGAAGTCCTCTTTAATATTTAATTCAACAACTTTTTAATCTGTCATTATGCCGTGATGAAGTAAGCATCAAGTGTCACTGGAAAAGATTAAATTATACTTGGAAATAGGAATTGAAATGATTTAGAGAGGAGGGGGCAGGTTTCCAGTATTTGCTTTGCGCAAGTAATAATCCTGCCGGCTCGGTCAGAAGAGGCTTGGTCCAGGTTTCTCGTGCCTCTATCGGGTTGCGTGTTCCCTCGTGGGATTCTGTCCTCGCTAAACCCCCTCCCTGCGCATATGCAGAGTTTTGCTACTGCTGAGCGCTGCTTTATTTAAATGGCGGTTCTCATGCATTAATTACATTCGGCTCCATTCTACCCCCCCCCGCCCTCCCCCTTTGCCTTCTTTCGTTCTGTAACCATCACGAGCCCGTGGAACAGACCTCACCTAGCAGCAGCTCCAACTCAGATTCCAAGTCCTCCCTAACGAGCTTCTCTCAAAACAAGAATGCAGGAATTTCGAATATCTGCTGGACCGAATGGGCAGAACAGCGTGACCCAGCATTTGCGCTTGTATTTCTGAAGGGTCTCCGAATTAAGAGGGAACGGAAGCTAAGGTGTTTTCATGTGTGAACTCTCTCCCACAGGCACGCATGCACTAGGGATGCTGGAGAAACCCAAGATGCCCCGAAACACGTTTAGATTTCTGAGAATCCAAGTTGTGCATTCCGCTGCGGACCGGCTGTGCAGACTCCATGAACATTTGGATTTTTTTTTTTAACCTCCCCGAAATTTGCGCAGATGTCTTCATAGGAAAGTATGCAAGGTTCTGCGGCGGCATAGGCCATCCTTTAAAATGTGCTCTGGCAAAAGTTGAATGGAATGGGTTCAAGATACTAAATGTTACATGTCAACACAAATTGCGTGAATTGTTGCGAATCCCCTTACGGAAACATTTGCGTATTTTCGTGCCAACCGGGGAGGAGGGGAATTCAGATGCGCGATCCTCAAAACACGCACAGGACGGATTTTTCCAAATCCAAATATCCCTGGTATTCGCCACATACGCATGTAGCTGTGTCTCGAATTTATTTCTCCTCGTTTTCCTGCAAAATGTGTAAAAAGGCAGGATTTCTACAAAGGCCCCGAAGGAACTGGTAAAGCCCATTCTCAGGTGAAGCCTCTTTACAGCAAGTGGGCGTGTCCAACCCTGCCTTACTTTTTTGTTTCTGTACATCTCAACCTGCGGGCTATTTGGCCTGACTGATGTGCTCCTCAGTGCCGGGCATAAAAACACAAAGGCACACATAAACTAGGAGTTCCTGGAAGCCAGCATCACCTTCTAAGAAGCCAGTCCTGCGGCATGCAGATCAAAGCGTATTTTGAGGTTTTCGATGCCTGTAGCTGATTTTAGTCAGCTGAGCAAACCAGTGTGTGTTTTACTCCTGGCCCTGTCTTTGGGAGAGTTTGCCACCAGCAAAACCAACTGAACATTCTTGGTCCTGACATAAGGTGACCGGGCGAGCTGAAGCCTAGGTTAGCCATTTGAAATGCTCACTTCTCCCCAAGTTACTCCTGCAAAAAACGTTGGTCCGTTGGCTTCTGGAGATTGAGTGCTGTTGGGTTGTACCTAGGTTCTAAGCAGAAGATGCCTGTACAAACCCTTCTTACTTGCATTTCTGGGCAGGGAAGTTGAACGATGGCCAGGCTCTGATTTGGGATATAACTACTTCCATGCCCCCAAGGGGAGCTTTGGGCTTCAGTTCCTGGAAGAGCAGCCCTTGCTGCTGTTGTTACTTATTGAGCTGATGGGGGGGAAAGAGTGGCGTGTTTCATCTGCGTGCAAACATCAGCACTGCTCTTCCCGCGTCCAAAGCCTTCCTGCCTTTTCCGGCAGTAAATTCCCAGTCACTTGATATCTGAATGTAACTCCTTTTCAAACGGGGCATGATTGTTTCAATGGTAACGAATTACTCAAGACTTGCCTGGCTGTACCCCCGCCGTTTCAAAATCCATCGATATAAATTCCCGGGGCTTGCTCCTGCAGATTATTTATGACCTTGCAGTTTTGATCTCTGAATAACCTTTTTTTAAATAAATAAAATAAATAAAAATAAATCATCTCTCTTGGTTAAGAGGCCTGGTGTGTGTGTGTGGGAGGGGGGGTTGACCCCACCGAATGGCGTTTCCATTAAGATCAACGTTTGTCTGCCGGCTTGGCCATACCCACCAGGACTCCTGTGTGTTGGAGGGGTGAGGAATGGGTAGCAAATGCATTTCTGGAGTAGAAGGATAAATAAAAGAGCAAGCGAGGAGTCAATAAGCAGGTTCAATTCATGCCTACAGCAATGGCGGACAGCTCATTTTGTAGATGTGGGTGTTTTGTTTACATTTATAATGCAGCTTTATTTAATACTGACAGATATAGCTTGTGGCAAATGATAGTCAGAATGTATGAGCAGTCATAATGCCTCTGTCTCCTTATAGCGCGCCGCTGAAAATAAGCAGTTCACCTCGGCTTTTATTGAAGAAAGGATATGAGACAGCTATAGCATTGCGAGGCTATTTATGGAGTTGTTTTACTAGCTGTGAACATGCCGCTTTATAGCAGTTGTGAAAATGGACTTTGCTAGTCTGTGGGAAAAGGAAATAACATTGCAGTCTACAAGGGTAGTAAAAAAAAAATCCCTATAAATAATTTTTCAGACTGAAGACTCTCCGCATTAAAGCCGGCAGAGAGGTCGCTGCTTTCTTCCGGTTTCCAGTCGGCGGTTACGTTCCCGGGTCTCATTTTTTATGATTGCTTCTTCTTTTCTTCAAACTTCGGGAGCAGAAACGGAAGCGAAGGCGGGGAAATGTTTTGTGGCAGAGGATTGACGCGATCCACTTAGCCTTTGGGGGATGAGGCGCTCGGGATGAAACGCACAGCTTGCAAAAAACCGGTTTGATTTGGACTTGACGTGGCTTTATGGTTTATGCCCATGCGCGGCGTCCTGCTGATGAATGCCCACGTGGGCTGGTGATGTAGGGGGAACTGTCTCAGTGCCCTATTTATAATGTAAGGATCAGGCTTGAGTGATATAAATATGGTTCCAGGTTCAGCTAACTTTATAAATAGCCTCACCTGCCGTTCAGCATCGGTCGAGGTTTTGATGTCTCGTATTAGGATGTGGAAATATAATTCCCAGGGCAACGGAACTGTCGTAGGAACCACAGATGAAGGCGATGCATGAGCTTGAGTCTTTGGTTTCCTGCTTTGCCTTTGGAAACGTTTCGCACTTCCTGCAAGCCCGAAATATATTTAATTATCAGCAGGAGCATATGGTACTTATAAAAGACCGAATCATCACTGTTCTGTGATTGGGTTTTATTTTATTATTTTATTTTAAAGAGTAGTTCTAAGACCAGTGCTGGGAAAAGTACATAAAGTTCTTCATTCATGGTTGTTTTTTTGTTTTTTTTTAAGGCAATCAATTCATCTAACCCTAAGATCTCCATTTGCAGGACACAAAAATCTAGGTCCCCCCTTGTTTTTTTAATGCAAGCTGAGCTGTAAAGCTCATAAAATGTCCAACTTTGTGGTCAAATCTGTCAACTTGTAGGCATCTTAAACGGCAGCCTTTTATTGAACATGCGGTTAGAGTCTCCCCTGTACATACACTCCAGCTCGCTTTATTTATTAGGGACCATCTGTATTTCCCGGTTCCTGGTGCTGGAAAGCTCCTGCTCCCTTTTTGGAGGTGCTTTTGGAAAACACCTGGCGATACTTTGGTAGAACTTCTGTCTGACTGGGTGGGTGAGGCAGTGCATCTCGCCTCTAATGCTCCTGCACACAGATGCTCACACATGAGCACACAGATGCTCACACATGAGCATCCAGATCCCTTGTGGTGCACATCCCACTAGGTTGCATCCCAGGGAGGTTCCTCGTAAGCGTGCAAACGGTAGATTGTAGGTCAGTTGCAGTCCCAGGTAAAGAAACCCACAGAACAAAGACCTCTCCCTTGGCTTTCAAAAACACTGCAGGACAAAAAAAAAAATTGCAGAAGGAATGAATATTGTAACTTAGTTCAGGTTGCTGACAAAGTAAAGACCTCCTGTATGTAATGGTGGGAGCAGGAATCCTTTGCTTCACACTCGACAAGGATACCTTTGTTTTGGTCTGTGAAATTTGGGGTTGGGCAGTGGTCATCATAGGCATGCGCAGCTCATGTCATTGGGGTGTGCACCTTAAAGGCCCCGATTGGAGCAGTGCGGGGTGAGGAAGCGCACTTTCCAGGACCTCCGGAAAGTGCGTAGTTCCCCCAGGGATGCTAATGGCGGCTTTCCGGAGGTTTTCCCGTCCTTTTAAAAGCCCCGAGTCAACCGGGGGGGGGAGCGGGGGACAGGAAAGCAGAGGTGCCCTGGGAAATTAAGGTGTGCCTGGGCACACGCACACCTATGGTGGTCATGCCAGTAGGATTTTCAGGCCGTATTTGTGCCAGTTTTCAGGCCGAAGCCCTTTTCTCCTAGGGAATACTTTTCGCTTTGGGAGCTGATTCAGGAGGTAAACACACATCCTCCCAAGCCAAGTATGGTCCGAATGAACCCCTGATTTATGTGGGCTGCCTTAACCTTTCCCTGGCCCTGCCTGCTGTTTCCTGCAATCGCTTTTCCCGACCCGTAGTCCCAAACATCTGGAGGGCACCACATTGCGGAAGGCTGTCCTAGAGATTCAGCCAGGCTGCAATAGCTTCGAATCCCAAACACGCGAACTGCAGAATCCCACGGGGCCCTTGGAAACTTGGCAGAGTTCCTTCCCCCACCCCCTGCTCCATTTAAAAAAAAAAAAAAAGCAAAACCTCATATGTTTCACAAACATCTGTGGGAGAGTGCAATCCACTTTCATGCCTGCGGAAATAATTTAGAATATCCTCCGGAGCCGCAGCAGGTGAGACCTTTTTGTTTCTTCCGCGAATTCTCTGCAAATTCCCAGGGAGTGGTGCATATTAAATTGAAAATAACCTTCCTTATTCAGGGGAGGGTTCCTTTTCTTTCATTCTTCCCCCCCCCCGATATGAAACTTCACGTAGCCTCCCCTGCAAAATACAGTTCATCGGATGGCAAACCCTGCTTCCTTGCACACTCACCTTGCCGTGAGTGTGCAAGGATATTGTTGGGGCATTGATGGGGCATTTTTTAGCGGAGGCAGGGAGCAGGAGGAAGGTACTTGCTCTTGCTCTCATTAGCTTTATGGGTTGCAGGAGGGCGGTAAGGTGTCCCCCTGCCCTCCTTAAATGGACAGAGAAATGGGTTAATCTCTCCGTAGAGCGATCCTTTTTTACCTCGCCACCTGTTTCCAAATCCCCAGTAATTAAAAGTAACCAACGATGGCACATTATGGGCACCGTTTGCTTCACGGAGCTTTCGGATCTGGAGAGCCGGCATGGGGGTGGGGGTGGGGGGGACGTGATTTCTGAAACTGGATTGAAACGGTGTGGATTTTGCCCTGTGCACTGCCTGCCTTCAAAATAGCTGACCGGGACAGCACGATCACCCCAGAAATGCCCTCCCCCCACGACACGGGGATTTAACTCCATTTCAAAATCCCAGACGTCATCCGCACCGCAGTTACGAAAGCACTCCCTTGTGCTCCGCACGTACAAATCTCCGCCGACTCTTCCCAGTTCCGTCCTTGGACACGTCAATGTGGACTAGAACCTTCCCTCTTCGCTCGTAAATAGGGCTCGACACGGACGCCCTCCCTGCTTGCACCCCGATGGTTGGAACGACGGGGCGGTTAACTCGACTGCACAACGCGCCCTTGAGTTCGGGACCTCTCCGCCTGCCCCCATCCCCTTTCAAAATGAAGATGCTCCCTTAT
The DNA here is from genome assembly GCA_029215795.1 of Anniella stebbinsi. NCBI lineage: Eukaryota > Metazoa > Chordata > Lepidosauria > Squamata > Anniellidae > Anniella > Anniella stebbinsi. Next base: position 94,769,154 of record JARDYH010000008.1, on the reverse strand, counting down.
TGTTTATATGCCGGCCAGCTTCGCCGTATTTAAGTAATAATCATTTATTGTTTAAATACAGTAGAGGCTTGCCACAAAATGCTGTCAGGAGCCATCACACTCATTAACCTGCCAGCTAATTAGCTTCCGCCTGCCTGATTGCTGACAAGTTCTGCATTTTCAACCTCACGCTGTCGTGTCAGCTCACAGGCGCCGGGCGGTGTGGAAGAGGGCCCCATTAGACGGCTGCGAACAGAGCCTCAGCATTGAACGGGTTTGTTTGCTGCACTCCCAACCAATGTTACGGCATTAATATTCCCGGCTCTAATTAAATTGGCAACTCTTAATTACTGTAATTAGCGCGTTAACCGTTTCCTTCCTTGCTCCAGCCCCCGAGTTCAAAACGGGAACTTGAGGATGGCTTTTTTTCTTGCCCTTTTGGATTTGCACGTCCACAGAAAGAGGGGGGCGTGCCGTTCCCCCTTCCCCTTCATGTAATTATCTGGGGCTCGTTACCATGAACATTCATTGGCTCATGTAAATTCGTATCCTGCTGTATCCCGCCGGGTCAGTATAGGAAACACTTTCAAGAGCAGATACAAAAATGGGTATCTCTCCTCGTCTCGTTTTTCCATCTTCAGTTCGGTTCGGCTCGAACTTCCTTTTTTTAAAAAAAGTTCCCATGAAAATACATATTCATTATGTGCCACACATCTATTAAGAGGGGTGCATTCTTGTACACAATTTTATTTATTTATTTGTTATATTTATATACTGCTAAATATAATTTTAAAAAACCCAAGCGGTTCAGATGTAATTTTTACCTAACATGCCTATCGTTTTGCAACCAATTTTCCTACTGTCATGAGTTTTTAACATTATTTTCACTAATGCATGCACTTTAGAGGCTTTTCCCGTCTAATGCATACATTTTCCCTGCAATTTGTGAGTAGAAAACCTCATTGTAAAATTTGGAGGAATGCGGATTTGTTTATGTATTTACCTTTAAACCATCCGTTTGGGACGGTGTAGAATACGTGAAAAACAAGGTACAAATGTTTAAACAAAATAAAAACAGTGTAGATTAAAACCATGGTAAAACCAGAATCAAAGAATAAAACGATCACAGCATCATAAAACCCAATTAAAACCAGCAGGAGAATAAAGGCGCTGAAATCAGTTCTTAAAATGCCTGGGAAAATGAAAAGGCCTTCGCCCAGCACCAGAAAGGCTATAATGTAAGGGCCAAGGGAGCCTCACAGGGGAGAGTATTCCACAAACGGGGTACCACCACGGAAAAGGCCTTGTCCTCAGTAGCCATCTGCCTTACCTCATTTGATGGGGGCATCTGGAGAAAGGCCTCTGAGGATGCTCTTAAAGTCTGGGCAGCTATACATGGGAGGAGACAATCCTTCCGGTAACCTGGTCCCAAGCTATTAAGGGCTTTAAAGGTTAAAACCAGTACTTAGAATTGGGCCTGGAAGCAGATTAGCAGCCAGTGCAAGATGAAGAAGTAATAAGTTCACATTCACTGGTCCTAGTTAGTATCCTATTTTGGACTAACTGAACTTTCCAGACTTTTTTCAAAGGCAGCCCCATGTATAACGTGTTGTATTTCAAAGAATAACTATGTTTCAGTTCTCATATGGACCCTGGTCTGAAGACACGCTGAGCCATGGTGGTTAAGCATTTTGAGCTAAACATTATGGCTTAGCATGTCGTGTGAACCATGACTTAGCGTGTCTTGTGAACCATTCCTAACCATTGTGGCTCCATAGCCAAGGTTTAAACACTCTCATTAACCATTTGCTGCAAAAGGGTTAGCGGCCTAACCACGGCTTAGCGTGTTGTCTGAACAGGCCCATTAGTTCGAAAGTGCAAAATCAGGAACATTTGCATTCAAATTTAAGCAGAATGAATGCCCCCTCCCCCATCCCTATAAGGAGCTGGTTCCTAAAGTTGAAAATATTTTTAACAGCCCTGTAATTAAGCGATTAAGACTGGCACCCCCACCCAAATTATTGTCTCAACGACATCAGCTTCATGGTACGATCCCGGGAACGCTCTCTTGGTTGACGTTTGGCAAACCTCCAGTGGAAGAGGAGCCTATAATTGTGCCCCAGCCCCTGAAATCACCTCCCATGGTGTTTTGAGTGGCATTCTTCAAATTCTGAGTATGTGGCTTATCTTTACAGTCGATGTGTGGGATGCAAGTGACCTTTCCGGTTATGTAGAATACGAGCCCTTTTCTCCTTCTAGAGGTTTGGAGCAACACCTTCAATCGTGATGTCTCGGCTGTTGTGTGTGGCAGAGGGCGAGGTGACCGTTCAGCTGTGGGATATTATGTCGTTATGCCATCCATGTGCATGGACCTTCACAAAGAACGTGAAGACACGATACTAGCAGAGAAAAATGGGGGGCAGACCGATGAAAAACAGCAAATGATTTATGTCGTTAGTTGCTTAGTTACAGTAGAGCAGTCTTCCACATCCTGTGGCCAGATGTGTCACTGTCCAACACATCTGGAGGACACAAGGTGAAGGAAAGCTATAGTAGAGTACAAAGCAAATGCAACGGATTTGGGTTGCGTTTCCATGGGCTCCTATGTATGCCCTAATTCTGCGCATTTTAGTACGTCTGTCCCACGGATGAATTCCGCACAGGGGAGTCTTAGACTCAGGAATGGATTACGAAAGAACAGAGGAGTCACCGCTCGAGCCATTCAACTTAACTTTCTTGTTCAGGTGAGCCGTTTATCATGGGAAGACTTTCAATGGCAGGACGGCAGGATCGTCCGGGATGCTTTGTCCAACGGTTGCATCTGGCGGATGTGCGTCTTTATTTGCTATGATTTGCTGCTCTTCCTGTCTTCCCCGTTGCTGCAAGTGAACGGTTAAAACAACCCTAGTAAAAAAAAAAGCTCCTTTAATTGATACTAATGTGATGTGACCCTTTGCTAATTACCAAATTTCACTAATTGGAAAGTGACACAAAATGGCTTCTATTGCTGTCGCGTTCGCTCTCTCCTCCTGGGATTTGCCTGCTGGGCATCACCGCTTGCTTGTGGTACTGGAAGTTTCAAGCCATTCGGGGATTTTCTGCCCCCCCTCCCACTTCACTAGATTCTCTGGGAGTGGCTTTTAGGGCGGCTTCTCATGTTCAGTGGCACCAAGTCCCGTTTGAGGCACTGAGTAGGTGGGCTTGCTCGACAGCTTTCCAGGTGGTGTATGAGATACTGCGATTGCAGAATTAGTCACATCCATATTTTATGTTTGTAAGTGCAGCATAGGCATGTGCAGCTCATTTCATGAGGGTGTGCACCTTAAAGGCCCCGATTGGAGTGGAGGAGGGGAAAGCGCGCTTTCCTAGCCTTGGGAAAGTGTGTAGTTCCCCTAGAGATGCTGATGGCAGCTTTCCGGTGGCTTTCCTGTCCTTTTAAAAGCCCCAATTCAAGCGGGAGGGGGTAGGAAGCAGAGGTGCCCTGGGAAATTAGGGTGTGCCTGGGCACACCCAGCATACCCTGTGCGCATGCCTGTGAAGTGCAGAAAATGGCACCTAAAAGGATCAAGGGGCTGGAGTGTCTCCCCTATGAGAAAAAGGTACAACAGCTGGGATTGTTCAGCTTGGGGAAAAAGGGGAGTAAGGGGAGGCATGATAGAGGTGTGCAAAATGATGCATGATGAGGTGAAAGTAGACAGGGAAACATTTTTCTCCCTCTCTCATAATACTGGAATCCAGATGGGTCATCCAATGAAGCTGATGGGTGGGAGATGCAGGACAGGTCATTGAATCATAGACTAGTAGCAAGTCCAACCCCTTGCTTCACCCAGCACAGAGCCAAGCCATCGAATTTGCCACCAGAAGGCGTAGTGATGGCCACCAATTTGGATGGCTGTGAAAGGGGATTGGGCAAATTCCTGGAGGAGAAGGCTACCAATGGCTACTAGTCCTGATGGCTATGTGCTGCCTCCAGTATCAGAGGCAGTAAGCCTGTGTGCGCCAGTTGCTGGGAAACATGGGCAGGGGGGTGCTGTTGCACTCATGTCCTGCTTGTAGGATTCCCATGCTCAGCAGGTTGGCCACGATGTGAACAGAATGCTTGACTTGTGGGCTGATCCACCACGGCTCTTCGTACGTTCTTAGGTCTGAAGAGTTTTCCTTTTAAACAATATGCCGTGTGAAATGGCTGTTGGAGGCCAAAGGTGAGGCATGGCGCCTGGCAGTACTCAGCAGTTGCTGATGAAGCAGGGCAGCATGAAATGGACATCCAAATGATTCTTCCTCTCTCCCTTCCTCGTAACAAGTGCCCTCTGCACACATCTTGCTTTCAAGCTTTTCTGCCGCAAGCAACGTTCGAGGTCTCCAGGATCCCCAAATCGTTCCGCAGCTCATCTCGTGCCCGATTCCCCTTCACGCCTGCGATTCGTGCCTCGCTCTGCACGAATGGGAAATTTGCGCGAATCGACCAGCAAGCGAATGGTAGATTTGCGCAGGTTCCTCTAAATTGGCTCAACTTTCCTCCCTAGGCTGACGCAGCACTGATTCCGCCTAGAGAGGAAGATTTGAACCGGGAATCAGGAACATGACAGGCGCAAGCATATGTTTGACAATTCACAAATGCTTTCGGCAGAGACGTGCCTGCGTTCGCCTTTGGAGCTTTGTATGTTTCGCAAGCAAAAGTGAAATTTTCATAGATCCCTGCTGCCGCTATGCTGACAGATTCTTGGTCGGAAATTCAGTGGCATGGATGCATCCCGATTAGGTCTGGGGAGGCAGAAATGCAGCCTTACAGTCCCTGGGGTCAAGAGTCCCAAATCCATCCCATTTTCATCGTAGATTTGGCCCAGTGTTCTACTGCATCCTTTGCCAACCTGGTGCCCTCCAGATGTGCTGGACTGCAAGTCCGATCATGGGAGGAGAGTTAGAGCAGAGGAGCGTAAGATGAGATTTGTGAAGAGGCTGCTGTAGGGTGACCCTATGGAAAGGAAGACAGGGCTCCTGTATCTTTAACGGCTGTAGAGAAAAGGGGATTTCAGCAAGTGTCCTTCGTATGTGTGCAGCATCTGGTGAAACTCCCTCTTCATTACAACAGTTAAAGCTTTTCATATGGTTACCCAATGCAGAAGCCCTGCCCTCTTTTGTATCTGGTGAAAAGGGCAGGTCTCCTGCAGCTTTAACTGTTGTGACGAAGAGGGAGTTTCAACAGGTGCTGCATGCATACGAAGGACACCTGCTGAAATCCTCTTTTCTCTACAACTGTTAAAGATACAGAAGAGGCTGCTGTAGGGTGACCCTATGGAAAGGAGGACTGGGCTTCGGCTATGGGGCGGTATATAAATGGAATAAAATAAATAAATAATCAATAAATCCCCTTTTCTCTACAACTGTTAAAGACACAGGAGCCCTGTCCTCCTTTCCACGGGGTCACCCTACAGCAGCCTCTTCACAAATCTCTTCTTACGCCCCTCTGCTCTAACTCTCCTCCACTACAGCAACCGTAGCTAAGGATGTTGCAGGCGCCCGACTGAGTCCAGGTGTACGATGGACTCCCCTGTGTCCAGACCCAGTTGGACACCTGTCGGTTCGCAGACCTGCGCTCTGAGGCCCAGTAATCGCTCGACATCTATGCACCGTTGTCTGGAGCTGCCATTGCTCCGTTCGCACCTTTGCTCTCGCATAAATGGGACCTTTACAGCCACCATTTACACAATGGGGGAAATGCGCAATTTCCGGAGCCTCCATTGTGGCACATAACGGAGAGTCCTGAAATTCCTCCGTTCCCCCGTTGCATAAATGGCGGCTGCAAAGGCACCGTTTACACAATGGGAGGAAAGATGTTATTTCTGGAGTGAAGGCGAATGGCACAGCCTGACGAGCGCGAGCGGGTAGCAGTGGGGCGAGCTTCTGATGGATTAGATGTGGGTGAATTCGCCCATTCCTAGCTCTGTTCAGTAAAAGGCATCTCTTTCAACGGAGAGGCAGCGAGCCGAAGATCAGCTTTTGAGCATGAGGGGAAAAAACCCTATAGAAAGTAGCCCCCAGCCCAACTGGCCAGCATACTAGTAAACAGTGCACACAGCAAAAAAAATATGAAGAACCCAAAGAGTTACCTCAATGTGAATAAAAGTAGGTACATTTTTAAAAGGAAGTAAATGTCATCTAAAACCGGATTCTAACTCATTCTAGCATTCATGGTGTTACAGTGCCATCACTTAGGCACAACTCCGGCAAAGGTCTGAAACCTGAACCTGAACCATCGTGCTTCTGTCAATTTTGGGGTGCGGGAAAGGACGTGGATCGGCGGTGGAGCACCTGTTTTACCCACAAAAGGCCCAGGTTCAGTAACCGGCGTCTTCGGGTCGGGGTCAGGAAACAACTGCCTGGAACTCTAGAAAGCCAATCCTGCCGGTCAGTGTCAACAGTATCGGGTTAGATGACTCATGGTCTGACTTTGTATAAGGCAGATTCCTACGGGGTTGGCGTTGGGCTGACCCTAACTCGCCCGGGAACGTGTTGATCAAGGGGGGGAGGGTTGTAGGGATCGTTCTCTTGGGGTTGGTGGATGGAAAGGATATGGGCATTATTCTGGCCTGACCTGGTTTTGCATGCCCCTTCGCTCCATCCCTGCATCTGCGTTCATCTAATTAGGATGTTTGAAGAAGACGTGGGTTGCTTATTTGTAGCCTGTGGGTGTTTCATAGGGGACGGTGCCATGGTACATTTGCATCTTCCGCTCCAGGTCTGAATGGCGAACAATCTCCGGAGATCATTAAAGTCTCGCTGCCGTATTGTCGGAAATACGGGCCGCCGTATTATAATGACAGTTAGGAAACCCGACCAACCTGTACCCAGCGTGGTTGTAACCCCAGCGAAGGGGTCTTCGGGATAGGTTTCAGAGTATTCTACGCTGAGTCTTATAGCAGTTGCTACAGGTGCAGGCATTGAAAGAATACGATGGTTAGAAGGGTGACAATCTTCTGCATGGTGTTGGCTTTTTTACAAAACAGCCACAGTTTCAGTAGAGGGAAAATAGAGGTCCGGAACTTCATTTGGAGCTATTAAGCGAAAGACGGCTGGCTCAGACTTCAAATCTGCGTCCGATATAATCCTCTGCTTCTTTGCTTGTCCCCTAGAACCAGCGACTTGAATGTCCTGAAGCTGCTTTAATATTTAGGCTGTAGCTGGCAAGATCTATGGCTGCTATGTGAGCGAATGCACAGAGGAACGCAACTTGTGTGCTTGTGTGAGCTTAATATTTTGAAACCATTTGGGAAGAAATGGCTTAGAACTGCCACCGTGTTGATATACTCTTTGAGTAACAGGAGCTGGTCTGATTTGAAAAGAGGGTTCACTTTCATACTGCCTTAGAAAAGAAAAGCTAAAATTTAAATGAGTTTAAATCGAATCGAAATTAAGCAAGCTAACTGTAGTTTCTGGAAACCTTTTCAGCGAAAGACATCTATATATCGGAGTAATATTTGTTTATATCGGCCCGTAGCGGTACATACAAAGCAAGGCGGTTGCACCACCGCGGAGAGGTCTGAGTGCGCAGGATGCTCAGACAAGGTCTGGAGGGGGGGCTGAGGGCTTACGTGCACCTCCACCAGGCCCATCCCTTCGAAGCTCTGCCCCTTTGCTCAAAAAATTGAGGGTCTTAAAGGGCCAGACACCTGAACTGGACACAGATGTTCCGGACTCTGTATTCCTGCTGGGATCGTAATCTCCACTTTGCAAAATCCTTTTTTAAAAAAAATGCTGGGAACTTTTCAGAAAGTTGAGAAATATTTGAGTAAGAAGGTGTCCTTCAGAATACAGGAAGCAGAATGCAGACCAGGTGCAACTTCAGTGCATTTGTTTAATTTATTTATTTGTTACATTGTTATCCTGCCATTCTTCCAAGATGTCCAAGGGAACCTAGATGATCCTCCTCCTAGAGAACATCCCTGGAGAACAGTGTTTCTGTATCTGTGGTAGCCACACGGTAGAGGATACTATATACTACGTGTTACATTGCAAGTCATCTAAAATCCCAAGAGAGAACTATGTAATGAGATGTCTAGCACCTGTAGCTAACCTCAGTGATATGGATACAATTATATATTTGCTGTCAAGTACATCCAAGTTTGTTATGCTAAATACAGCTAGATTTGCGGTAGCAGCGGACCTCCTCGGAATAGCCCAAGAGGATAATCGTTTTGCTTAAAAAAAACATGGTCTCTGCAGGCACTGAGTATTTGCATGTAAAATATTGGATTTTAACTTTGTGAGAGAAATTCTTGTTGTCAATATTTGTATCGTACGGTGTTAGTTGTTGGCTTCTTTGGCTATTACCTGCACTTGGTTACCTAGCAAACTTGCATGTACGCATGATGTATATGGATCTAACCACACTGGCTGTCCTTTTTCTCTCTCTTTCCTTTTACGATTTGGTTATAGGACTAGAGCAGGCATGCACCCGTCCGGCACGTATGTCCGCACTGTGTGCGATAGGTGTGCAATGGCACCAGAGTCTCTGCGGCCATGCCGCTCTTCTGACATTGGCCGTTTCTACGCTGGCCTTTTGAGCTGGGATAGCCCCTGGGTGGTCCCTGTGTGTTCAAATGATGCACAGGGACTCCCGGGCGCAGGGAGGATGGGCATGGGTTCCCCCCGGGATAAGGGATACCGGGGAAAGCCCGATTCTTCCTGCGGTCCTGCGAACGTCCTGAGACCGCGGGAGGTGTGGGCGCCCATCCCGCCTGGTCAGCGGGCACCAGAAATGGGCACGGAGCCACGCCGCGTGGATCCATGCCCATCAAGGGAAGAAGGGTGAGCAAGTCCGCCATCCGCGGGATGGCGGAAGGGGTGGGGTGGGCAATTTCGGGGGCTATTTTTTAAAAAATAAATAAATAATAACCTACCTTTTCGTTGGAGCGCAAATGCGCACTTCGGATCCGGAAAAGAAAAAAAAAATGGCGGGCGTGACGTGCAACGACCCGGAAGGAAGCTGTTTTATCGCATTTCTTGTGTGTATTAGGCGACGATCCTGGAAGCAGGTACTTCTGGGACCGTCCCTCTCCCTCTACACCCGTACGGTGTAGAAACGGCCATTGTCTGCGGAGGCGTCTCCCCCAGAAAGACTTCCCACTTTGCGTGCTGCTTTAGAACGTACCATGTCAATGTAACGTTTCTCTTGGCCTTTAATGAAACGCAGATACATTTTGATGCTTGCTTTCATTATGACTGAAGCGCATTCATTAATCAGCGTTCCATATCTATTCCTCTATCTTAAATGTTATCAGGATGTTTTGTGGCTACCGTCTCCTAGCAACGGAGCATCCTCAAATTGACCCCTTGTCATTTCAAGGGGTCTTTTCTTCCCCCAGAGGGTTTCTAAGACCTAGCTATTCTTGGTGCCTATTCGCAAATGCCTTTGCTCGCTCTCTTGCTTGCTGTATTTGGTTTTAAAGACCGCTTGGTTTCTGGTGGAAACGAAGGCTAGCATAATCAAGGGGCTGAAACTAAAGTTCCCCCATTCTTCAAGAGCAGAATGCTCTGTTCGACACCCACCCCCTTCCAGGTCACATTATTGAGATGACAGTCAGATATTATAATGGTGTCTGGCTACACTTGGCTTTCATGATGGCGCATTTCGAGAGTTCGAAGTGCCATTATGCATGTCATCTCAGTTTATGACACCTAGTGCTTGAGTAATCAAAGTGCTTCATGTATGTGATGGTTTATTATTTATGTATTACATTTACGGCTTGGCTTGGCTTTTATGATGGCGCTCAAGGCTTGGGATGTTGCGGTCACCCGATGTAGCGAACTCCCCTGCGTCTGTCCCCCAACCCTGTTGGGCGCCGTGGCGCATTTGCAGACCCATGTTCCGAGCGACCATGAGGCCCAACGAGCGCTAGGCAGCTGCCCGCCTGTGTCCACGCAATGGAGGCTCTAGAAATCACGTATTTCCCTCCGTTGCGTCAACGAGGCCTTTACGGCCGCCATTCACGCAATGAGGGAAATGTGCAATATCCGGAGCCTCCATGGCTGCGCATGGTGGAGGCTGCGTAAATTGCACATTTCCCCCTGATGTAAATGATGTCTGTAAAGCCCCCCGTTTACACAAGAGTAAATGTGTGCATGGAGTGTTCGTACCTTCCCTGTTGCATAAATGGGTTCTTTACGGCCGCCCTTACGCAGTGGGGGAAATACGTAATTTCTGGAGCGAGGGCGGATGGCAGCTGAGCGCTCGCCAGACTTTGGTGAGCCTCAAAAGAAGCTCGTGCAACCCGACAAGCAGGGCCAGGGGACAGGGCGAGCGTCTGACGAATCAGATGTGGGTGGCGGCGTCCAGAAAGTCTCCCATCTAAGCGCTGATCTGACATGGATCTGCTGGGCTTGAACAAGATGGCTGTACGTTGGACTCTTGGACCAATTTCATCCATCTTTTGAACAGCAGGGATGAACAGAAGATGGATCTGTTCCTACTGCTCGATCCCTGGCTGATGTGAAGCAGATCAGCCCGGTTGGTTTAACGATAGCAACAACAAAATGACCCCACTTGCCATTATACTACTGGAATGAAGACAGCTGTGCGTGGGGGGTGGGGTGAGATGCCCAGTAGTGGGTTTTTGTATGGAAAGACTGTCAGTTCAGCTCTGGTACCTAGAACAAATTCCTGGGCTCAGAATGCTTTACTTCTACCTGTATAGGAACACAGGAGGCTGCCTTGGTCAATCTAGGCCAGTATTATCGACACTGACTGGCAGCTACTCTAAGATAAAGTAAGATTCCAGCCTTCCTTGTTCAAAGGGCTAATTTAAATAGGAACATAGGAAACTGCCTGTACTGAGTCTGGCCCTTGGTCCATCTAGGCCAGTATTGCTGACACTGACTAGCAGCAGCAGCTCTGCAGCATTTCAGGCAGTAGATTTACCTTCCCTACCTAGAGACGCCGGGATTCGGACCTGAGACCTTCTGCATGCAAATCAGGGGCTCCACCACGGATGATACATGACCTGGAGCATATTTCAGAAGGGCGATCCGAATTATTAGAGCTGAGTAGAGAGATTCGTCCAGGAACAGGTGTTTTACAGCCAGCCTGTATTCACGCATTGGCCGAGGTTAGATCTTGGATGCTCACCCACCTTGAACCACCAAGGTTAGAAAGGAGAGCCGTATAAAAAGGTGGACTTGTAAGATGGACAGGCACGCCGCAGTGCTTTGCACACACATTCTGTAGCAGGTTGCTGTGCCAGGGCCCTAAGGTGGACCCTCAACATCACAAGAGTTCTGCCTTATGAAATTGTATTTTATTTTGAAATAACATTTTAAAAATAATAATAAAGTTTCATATTATGCAATTATATTGATTGGGTTCGCATGATTACCGCAGCCCACCATAGCTTATTTAACCATGGACTGTTCTAGGGTTATGCGAGGGTTGTTTGATTATTTTGTATGTTCATTCATTCAGTCATTCCATTTCTGTATCTCCCAATAAACAAACCTCTCTGGATAGTTTATAAAGATTAAAACCCTAGAAACACAATGGCTGGTTTCGGACGACACATTAAGCAATGGGGGGTGGGGGGAACAATCGTCAGTTGTGTTGCTTATTGTGTTATGTGGAGGGTTATACCACGCACACACACACAACTGACAGTACGCTATTCCGCCCAATGAAGCAACGGAGAGAAACAACGGGCTTGCACGTTGTTTAGCCCGAAGCCCCGTTGTTTAAAGTGTCGTCCGAAACCAACCCCCACTCTCTCAGTGGACTATTGGGAATTGAGTTCTGCCAGCCGGAGCAGCCGAAAAACCCCGGCTGCTCTATACAGCCAGCAGAACTCACGGTGCATGCTGGGATACGGCTGGAGGATTGAGGGAGGGGGAGGGAGCAAACGTAGCCGCCAAGATGGCCGCTGGAGCTTTCAGCTGCACAAGCACCGGAGTTGCAGCATGTCGTGTGTGGAACTCCGCCTACCTAACGCACAGTCAGTACACGCTATTTCCCCCTCTGTTGCCTAATGTGTCATCCGAAACCAGCCAATGGGTTCCTATCAGCCTGCAATGGCCTAGGGTGCATCCTTATTCCCAGGAACACAATGGCCCGGTTTGCACATAATGCTATACCAGGAGTAGGCAAGAGGTGTCCTTTAGATATTTTGGACTAAGATTCCCATTGGCCAGAACGATGGGAATTTTAGGCCAGAAATTATGAAGGGCACCAGGTTTCCTGCTCCTGCAGCACTATACCATGGTTTAGTCCTACTTGGATGATCTGGAATATGTATGTATCTATCTATCTATCTATCTATCTATCTATCTATCTATCTATCACAGTGATATGGAAATTAGATGGAACTGATTTAGGATTGAATACATGCAAAAATGACACAGACATGATATAGACCGATTTGTCCATTCCTACTTGCAACTTCCTTGCACCCAACAGGTGGGAATATGGCCATCCTAAGTTCACTAAAAAGAGCTTATTATTATTATTATTATTATTATTATTATTTTTAAAAAATGCGACAGACTTCCAATTGGTTTGACAGGGGAGTGATGCACAGCCCGCCTATGGCATGCACGTCCTGAGCATCGCAACTTCTTTCTCATTTAAAACCATTAAGGCTAAGTGCCACCTCCAGTATCCCAGGCGGTAAGCATATCTACACCTTTCAAAACACCCGAGAGATGTTTTGAAAGGGACGGTGGCAAAAATCAGTAATGAGGAGAAACAAGGTTTCAGTTGTATCAAAACCCTGACGATTTCTGAACCTACATATTGAGATTTTTCATGGGCTTCGAACCTCCTGCAGAATTGGCGCGGGATGAGACCCGTGGCCCATCGTCTACCACTCCCGTTAAAAGCGATGCTTTCATTGAACTAAAAGAGGCAAATCGGCCGTGGCTTTTCAGATTTCCTTTGTGGCTGTCCGTGGCAGGCAAAAGGCCCAACTCTGTATTTATTTCTGGTGCCGAAGCAGAGGCAGGTAACGACGGAAGCGCTCTTTGAGGCCGCAGCTGCCTTTTGCCAAGGTGCCTGAACTAGGGTGGCCCTATGGAAAGGAGGACCGGGCTCCTGTATCTGTAACAGTTGAATAGAAAAGGGAATTTCAGCAGGGGTCCTTTGTAGGCATGCAGCAGCTGGTGAAATTCCCTCTTCGTCACCACCGTTAAAGCTGCAGGAGCCCTGCCCTCTTTAGCCAGAGTGACCAGATATGAAAGAGGGCAGGTCTCCTGCAGCTTTAACACCCCTTCCCCCATCTGTCACTTTGAACGGCGCTCCCTTGATGCGGTCCTTCAGCGGGGCTGGGATTAATCTCGATGCATCCTGTGCAGTGTCTACACCGTGTTGCTTCCGTTACCATCTCCCTTCCGCGGTGTTTCTTCACTGTCAGCGTCCTCCGGCGTGGCTCTGTCGGTGCGTCAAGGCTGCAGAGAGGCTACCTGATCTGACAAGGCCCTTGTCTAAACAATAAAAGCTCCGTGTTGTCTCTTCTTCGCCTTTCATCTCGCCCTGTCAGGTTAAATGTTACAGAGCCTTTTTGTCTTGAGGAGGAGGAGACGTCCACCCCCCCACCCCACCCCCAGCCCTTCTGAACTCTCAGACAGATTGTTAAGCCTCTCGCTCCTTGGCCTGGGATAAAGAAACTCTCGCTTTAGAGCAGAATGACCCCCGACGAAACCTTTCTTCCCAAGGAACTCTGCTGTTCTGGGGAAAGTGCTGCGGAGCAGCTCGCGGACAGATTTCAGGGAGGGTGGGAATCCCGTCAGATCCCAGTTCATTTTATTCCATGCTGATAATCAGTCTTTGCTTTGGTGACCCACCTTGAGCCCGTGGGATAGGGTGGGCTATACCGAATAAAAATTCTTTTGTGCAGCAGAAGCCGTTTACAAAAAGCAGAACGCATCAAAGAACAGGATGCGAACGCAAGAAGGACCCTGCTGGATCAGGCCCGGGGTCCATCTACTGCAGGGCAGGATCTGCTTTGAAACGGTTTATAACAGTAGTGACAACTCTTGGAGCCCAGAACACACTCCATATACAGTTTTCAAAATGTTTTCAAAGTGTCATTTCTTGCTTGGTGTAGATCTGGCCCAGCACTCTGTTCACACAGTGGCCAACCAGCTGTTGAACAGGAACCCACAAGCAGGGCATGGGTGCAACAACACCCTCCTACCCATCTTCCCCAGCAACTGGTGTAGATATGCTTACCGCCTGGGATACTGGAGGTGGCACTTAAACATCAGGGCTAGTACCCATGGATAGCCTTCTCCTCCTCTAGGAATTTATCCAACGCTGGAAGAAAGTGCAGTAAAGAGCAAGTAAAATGATACAGGGGCCGCAGCATCCCCCCTAGGAGGGAAGGTTACAACAGCTGGGATTGTTCAGCTTGGGAAAAAGGGGGCTACAGGGAGACCTGATAGAGGTGTACAAAATAATACATGACTGTATTGGTCAGTTAAAATCATTGATAATAAAACCTGGCATTCTAAGAAATAAAGGATTACTCATCAAGACAATTCGATTTATCATCCCAAACTTCCCCCCTATGAAACTTTTGTGTTTGGTGTTGTTCCCCGCCTCGATCCGTTGGGAGAGGCGGGTGATAAATAAATTATTATTATTATTATTATTATTATTATTATTATTATTCTGCTCTGAAAGCAAAGCAGGCTACCTTTTCAGAAACATGGGGTGGGGAAACTATAATATAGTGGATGGTATCCAACCATAGCGTTCCGCCAACACGAATTATGTTTCACTGGCGCAATACCCTCATCTTTTAGAAACGGCGGTGCAACCTTCCAAGTTACACAGGGCTCTTCATCAGGCTGGACGTCAACATGAGGCGGGGCGTTGTGATGCGGCTTCCCCAACGGAGGCTTCTGTGACTGCCTCCCCCGTGTGTGTGTGTATGTGTGTGCGCGCACGCTTCTCATGTAACCATTCTGCTGCAACCTGTGAGACTCGAAACTTGCCGTTCCAATCGGTTGCCCAAAGGAGGGCGGAGAGGAGCGCGTTAAGGCGGCGAGCGTCTGGCAATTTTTGGTGGCGAAAAGAGGAGGTTTTTGTCTCTGGAATAAATGAAATTGTATCCGCTGTACAAGCGTTACTGCTCCCTTCCGGATCCCAGGCGGCTAATTCGGGGACTCGTTCATTAATATCTGTTGCCTTCTTCGGAGAGTCTGCCGGCTTGTCATGCCAGGTTTTAAATTTTTAATGTATTACCAGCCTTGCCACGGAGTAGTCCTGGGACTCCCCCCCCTCTTTCTGTCTCCCCCCCCTTCCTTTCCTTCCTTTGTTCTACTTTTCTACAACGCTGTTGTGTGTTCAGCTTTGCGGCCTGGTTCCCCTCTTAGCATCCTTTAGAAGGCCTCTCCTGGCTTATCGGCGGCTTGACAAAGCCGGCCTTTGAGAGGGTCTGTGAGTCCACGCTCCCAATTTTCTTTTCAAAACCGTGCTGGGTGGTATGGTTAGGGTTTGGTTTTTCATCTGTTTGTTTTTTGGGTTTAGGGGTTGTTGCTTTTTGCAGTAATTACTGTATTGCAGCCTTTCCTCAGCGTGGCGCCTTCTAGGTGTGTTGGACTACAAATTCCAGATTCCCCCAACCAGCCAGTTTTAGGGTTTTTTTGCAGGAATTGCTGTATCGCAGCCTTTCCCCAGTGTGGCGCCCTCCAGGTGTGTTGGGACTACAAATCCCAGATTCCCCCAACCAGCCAATTTTAGAGTTTCTGCAGCAATTGCTGTATCGCAGCCTTTCCCCAGCATGGCGCCCTCCAGGTGTGTTGGACTGCAACTCCAACACACCTGGAGGATGCCACGCTGGGGAAAGGTTCCTGTATTTTAACATCTTGTCTCGACCATGTGGGCTCAGCCATTAAGCGGCCTCAAGATGTTGTGTTACCTGTGTGATTACACGCCAGTGCGGCTGCCCCTCCGAAATCTGTATTAAATCCACCGTCCATTATGTGCTGGAGTGGGGGGGTGCCAGAGCTTTTTACAGCGACCCCCAGTGGCAGGTTGGACCTTGATCCTTTCCCTGCTCCCAATCTCTACCAGCCCTTTCACACATGACACAGCAAACCCAGGTCTGAGACGAAATGTATATGCACACAGGAGGGAGCTGCAGCCAAGTCCCAAGCCCCTGAGAAGCCTCACCTGTAGAAAAACCCACCTTTGGAACAGGTTTGGGTTGCATTTCTACTCGCCTTTGTGTTTTTTGAATGTACACCTTTAAAAAAAGGAATGTAGCACAAGAGGAGCAAAAAGCGGACCAATGCGTTGTGCCGGTAGAAAATGTTGTTAGTTGGATGTGTGCACTTCCTTTAGTATGTGGTGTGTACCTCAGGCCCATGGGCCAAATCCTGCCCAAATGGGGTGCCAGTTTGGCCCTCCAGAGGCTCCCTAGAGGGGCACTTTTCTCCCCCAAGCTCCACCCCTTTTCCCCATCTGCCAATCATTGGGTGGCCTCCCACCTTTGGCCTCCCCCCTCCCGTTCTAAAAGGCCGAAATGCCGCTCCTAAGGCTTAGTTAGTAACAGCTTTAAGCTCCAATAGGCTGGTATTCTTTGTCATTTTGTCCCACCTCTTTTGCTTCTGGCTCCGCCCACCACTGGAACGCGGCCCCCAAGAACTTCTCTAAAATGGAATTCGGCTTGTGGGCTGAAAGAGGTTCTGCACCCCTAATTTAGTAGCTCCTTTATCTCAAGTTTGGGGGGGGGGTCCAGTTTGCTCCACAGACAAACGAGAATAGGGTGAATCTCAGTGACCAGGTTGCCTTAATTTTGAGCCCGGGGGTTCGACTGCTAGCCAAGGCCAGGCTAGATCCTTCCATAGGCCTTTCCAGACCTCTGATTCTATAACTGTTCCAAACATTTAAGTGAATTGCGAGTGGACGCACCCGGCTCTTTCCAGCACCGCTTCGGACTGCGAATCCGCTGACGTGCTAATGGCGTGTTAATTACTGTGCATGTTGCAAATGCTGCCTCGGGCAGGTTCTGAGATGGGATGCGCCAGGTTGATCCGACCCGAGCAATTTTGTGTGACAGCCGGCAACTTCCTGCCCCAACCCGCCCTCGTAAACACAAATAATTCATGATGTAACGGGATTTCGGTTTCTATATCGGGCCCCGACATCTGCTAGCAGGCTGGCAAATATTTCTCTCTTTGGGGAGCACCTGTTAAACACAGGGGAAATAAGTGGATCTCACGCTCACACTCTGCACACACACACACACCTCGGAGGCTAGAGGTCTCTTGTGCAATGACGTCCCATCTGGCCTTGTGACATGTCACTCTCGTAGTTTACAATTGATCCATACTGACGTGCGTGTGAGAAAGAGAAACTAGCTCCCTTTTTTGGACTCCTCGCTTGCCTCGGTTAGCATGAGGGAACCAGGCACCCTCTGCAGGATCATGGCCTTACACACGCATACGCACACACACACTCTGGAAAGTTAGAATGGCCAGACGAAAAGAGGACAAGTTTGGTCCCTATGACTGCAATCTTTTCTTTGAAGTGTTTTCAAACTGGCCTTGATTCTGGGACATTTGACAACAATAAATGGAAACTTTTGGATGTCCCCCCCGACTAGGGTGACCCTACGGGAAGGAGGACCGGGCTCTTGTATCTTTTAACAGTGGTATAGAAAAGGGAATTTCAGCAGGTGTCTTTTGTAGGCATGCAGCGTCTGGTGAAATCCCCTCTTCATCACAACACTGAAAGCTGCAGGAGCCCTGCCCTCTTGACCAGATACAAAAGAGGGCAGGTCTCCTGCAGCTTTAACTGTTGTGATGAAGAGGGAATTTCACCCGGTGCTGCGTGCCTACATATGACACCTGCAGAAATCCCCTTTTCTATACAACTGTTAAAAGATACAGGGGCCCGGTCCTCCTTTCCATAGGGTTACCCTACTCAACCGTGACCGTGCTGTCAAAACAGTGATGGTGTCCACCTGGCGTCCACCCGTTCTGCCGCCCTGAAATTCTAATTTGACGCTCATGCAGAGGGGGCGCTCATAAACCTTCCTGGCGGCATTAAATATTGTTTGTTTTTCAAGCTGCCTGCAGCTTCCCTGTCTTCATCCTTTCTCCAACGAACCCCCACCCACCCCCTACCCCGTCTTCCTTTTTAAGAGGAGAGCCATTACGAAAGGTTAGATTCCCAGTTAGTGGCGCTTTGGTTCTCCCTTTTGAATCAGGGAGGTTGCCGCTTTATTGCTCTCTGACTTACACTTCAGTGATGAGAGTAAACTTGCATCAGATTAAAGGTCAGCAAATCCCATCAAAGAGCGGCGTATTAGGGGCACGGAGAGTTTCAGAGGCAGCGCACCGCTGGGTATTGACAGGCCGATTCCAGGGTATCAGACGGCAGAATTATTGCTGCCCAGAGAGTCGGTACGGCTTTAATGAGCCTGTGTGAAGAGGAAGAGGGTGGATTTATGTAGTTCCTCATAATTTTCTGCGGAGACTGTTATTGCAGGCATTCGGTCGGAGTGTTCTGGTCTTTCATTTCATTCAAAGGTCCTGGAGCTTATCCCTCTATGGGTTTTTTTTCTCTTTTGGTTAGCTCAAATCAAAGCTGACACCCCCCATGCCTTACCACCTGAAGTACCCACTTGGGGGAGGTGTGGGGGGAGGGGAGAGGGAGGGAGGGAGGGCAGGTAGAGTGTTTTTCCCGACAGGTGAGAAATCCTGCCTATTTCTGACAGTTTTTTGTGAGTGCGGCCATGTCTACACCTGCCTTTTCCCCCCTGGGGTCGTCCCTGTGCATCCAAATAATGCACAGGGGAACCCGGGAGCAGGGACAACCCCTCCATTTTTGCGGGATCATCCCATGAAGCTGAAGGGTGGGAGATTCAGGGCAGATCAAAGGAAGGGCTTCTCCACACAGCGCAGAGTTAAACTCTGGAATTCGCTACCACAAGAGGTGGTGATGGCCACCAATTTGGATGGCTTTGAAAGGGGGTTGGATACGTTCTTGGAGGAGAAGGCCAATGGCTAAGTGCTACCTCCAGTATCAGAGACAGTAAGTCTGTGTGCACCAGTTGCTGGGGAACATGGGCGGGAGGGTGCTGTTGCACCATGTCCTGCTTTGTTGGTCCCTGGTCGACAGCTGGTTGGCCACTGTATGAACAGAGTGCTGGACTAGATGGACCTCAGTCTGATCCAGCCTCAGGGCTCTTCTTGTGTTCTTAAGGGAAGCAAAACAGCCCAGGGATAAGGAAAACAAAGCCACAGTTTGTTTGATACTCTGCCAAACAAACCCCGGTTAGAATAACAAGCCATGGGTTAAATAAACTATGGGTTAGTGTTATGTGTGAACAGAGTGGTGGACTAGATGGACTCTTGGTCTGATCCAGCAGGGCTCTTCTTATGTTCTGATGAGAGGGAAGAGGGGTTAGTGTGTTTTGATTTTTTTTAAATGAGAAGTTTGGTGTTCAAGGCATCAGCATGGAAGATGACCCTTCATTAGTTTGAGGTGGGGGAAGCACATTCCGAAATTATAAATGTCTGCGAGTACCCTTCAGTGGCAAGGGGAAATTCTTCTGCACATGCTCAGAGGTCTGCTCCACTGGCCATCTGTTATTTTGCAGGAGAGCTTCTTTGGAGGAAACGAGTTGGGTGTGGGTGAGGCGAGGCGATGCCTACCTACCTTACACCCCATTATCACAGCTGTTACATTCTTGTCTATCTTATTCATCTTTCGTTGGATATTTTGCATATTTTTAAGGCAGGGTTGGGGAACCACAGCTTAGTGGTAGAACACCTGCTTTGTGCATAGAAGCCCCCCCCCCCCCGTCCAGATTGTTTATTTATTACATTTTTATACTGCCCATCAGCCAAAGCTCTCTGGGCAGTGCACAATTAAAACCATAAAATACAACAAATATAGATAAATGTAAAAAGTTAAAAGTTAAAAAGGCAATATTAAAACCAGCTCAGTTAAAATCCAGGGAAAGCCCATGTGAAAAGTTATGTTTTCAGGAGGTGATTAAAAGATGTTACGTTTTCCGCCACTTGAACCGCGCGAGGGACGGTTTTCCAGAATGTGGGTGCTGCCACAGAGAAGGCGCCGCTGTCGCGGTACTTCGTGATGGAATTCCGCCCATTTCAGAATGGCCAGCAGGACCTCCTCTGAGGATCGTAGTTGTCGTCCAGGTGCACATAAGGGAAGGTGGTCTGCCAGGTATGCTGGTCCCAAGTTGTTTAGGGCTTTGTAGGATAACAACATAACCTTGTACGTGGCTCAGTAGCTAACAGGCAGCCAGTGTAGTTCTTTTAGTACAGGTTTTATGTGGGCAGAGCTAGGTGGTCCGGTGAGCGCCCTAGCTGCTGAGTTCTGCACTAGCTGTAGCTTCCGAACCACACACATGGGTAATCATGAGGTTAGACTACTGTATTGCATGGATGACCATGGCCAGGCTAGCCCTATCCAGGAACGGGCGTAGTTGGCATACCAACTACCCAGGTGATCTCCATTGCCCGGAGCGCCCATTAAGGTCACCTGGGCCTCCAGTGAGAAAGATGGATCCAGGAGCATCCCCCAAACAACCCTACAAGTATGAGCTGAACCGCTGTAAAACAGTGCCTCCAACTCCTCAAGTCATGGAGGCATTCCAGGGGGATACCATGGTCAGCAGTATCCAAAGCCTTTGAGAGATCAAGGAGTAACTAACAGGGTCAAGCTCCCCCTGTCCCTCTCCTGAAGAAGGTCAGCCATCAGGGCGGCTAAGACCGATTCCATCCCAAAACCAGGCCTGAAACCAGTTCGTGGTATCTCCTGCCCGAAAACTTGGAGACCCATTTCCCATCAGCGCGGACAATGCTGGGTTGGATGGACCAAAGGCTTGACCCTATAGAGGCAGCTTCCTATATTGCAGTCCTTCTTCTTATCATCTCGGTAATTTGAGATCATGTGTCAGTGGGGGCGGGGAAATAATCGGTCCCTCTCGGCTTCTCAGACTGTGGATGCTCGTTAAGTTGATCATTTGAGATCATGTCTCGCGCCCCAGGTCTGCTAAAATGGAATTTGATTTGCAGTTTGCCACAGGGCTCAGGAAATAATGTATGATCTTTTTTTGTTCGTTTTTTAAAAAAATATAAATAAAATAGCCTGCCTTTCTGCTAAAAATGGTGTTGAAGGCGGCTCACAACAGTTTTTAAAACCCAATAAAATTGGGACTAAAATATACAGACAACCCCAACCTCAACAGTATGCATTTATTTATTCATTTAAAGTAATTTTCAACATGCCGCTTAGCCCAAAAGGGCTTGCATATAATCTGTAAAATAAGACAGGGTCTTACAATCTAAAAAGGCATGACTCACGAGGGAGAACGTTTGGGGAGGGCAGAGGAAAACCTCTTTCCAGTCCTGCTTCTAACAGGACTCTAGTAGCAGAGATTTTCCCTGACTGAAGAAATCTTAATGATGACAAATCATATGAGTAAAACCTAACTGATGAATACATCCAATCTGCATAAGGTTGCAAATGAGGAAAAAATGATAGTCCCAAAGAGAGAGAGAGAGAAAGAGAGAGAAATATAACTTCTTTTGTTTTCAGTTGATGCATGCATCAGTCTTAGCAGGCACCGTCTTAGAAGAGGCACTCCCTGATTTCTCTCAGGAGTGCCTCTTCCAAGATGGTGTTTGCCATCTGCAGTTTTTAGTAGTGCTTGCATTAAAAATACAAATATTTGTTTGAATCTGCCCAAATAGAGGCTGTCTTTTTAATCCGTCAAACTATTTGTATTTATTTATTTATTTATTTACTGCATTTTTATACCGCCCAATAGCTGAAGCTCTCTGGGTGGTTTACAAAAATTAAACCCATAAAAACCACTCAAAATATAAAACAACGACAATATAAAAACATAATTTAAAATACAGTAGAAAACACGACTAAAAAAAATGAGCCTGTTGATCCAAGCAATGAATTAAAATTTGAAGCCCTGCATGTTAGTAACTATTCGCAGCACTCCAGCGTCACAACACAGGGCAAACCTTAATTACTTTTTGCCTTGAGAGGTAGGCCTTTGTGGTTCCCATTTTGCTGATGTGGGATCAAGTTGACAAACGTCACCGAGTCTGCATTCTGATCAGTGATTTAAGCCCAAAGCTCTCCGCTGCTCTTTGCGCATCCTTAGGTTTTCCTTGCCATCGCCAGAGTCACCCAAGCGCTCAGATAGTGAAACGATCCTAGAACATCATGGGAGTCTAGTTCTTGTAACTAACCGGGTAGTTTACCGAGATGCATCTCAGCACCTTCCAAAATACAGCAGCAGCGAGCGTGAAATTTACAAGAGGGTCGGTATTATATCATGCATCGGGAAAGCCGTTTAAATAACAATGGAGGTTGCATTCATAATAACGCATATAAAACTTTATGCTGGGTTGTTAGACTTAGGCGTACCAGGAATGGTAGTAATTCGCTAAGCGAGGGGGGGGGGGGGGTCCGTTCCATTCAAAGCCGGGAAAGCCATACATTCTACCGGCAACAGCTCTCCCCGCAAGAAGATCTACTTTGAAAATAATTGATTGCATTTTTAGCCGTGTGTGTGTTTGCATGCTCGCGCATCTTAATGTTTTATAGAGCATGGGAAATGGAATGGCAGCCACGGAGGGAAGGAGAGGATGAGTTCAAGGCAAATGTGTTTGTTTACTCAGATTAAATCTTGTAGCCTGTTTGATCTCATTAGCTCGGGGCAGGTAAAGCAACGCCACGTTCATAAAGACAGCCAAATCAATGAAATTGACCAAGAGCGAGATCTTCATCCTCTCCTCCACTACCAGCTTAACGTGGGTCACCCGGATCACAACCCACAATCCTTTTTGAAGGGTAATTGATCATAGGGTTATGTACACCAATTGCTGGGGAACATGGGCGGGAATGGGGTGTTGTATTCCTGTCCTGCTTGTGGGTTCCTGGTCAACAGCTGGTTGGCCACTGTGTGAACAGTATGCTGGACTAGATGGACCATTGGTCTGATCCAGCAGGGCTTGTCTTACGTTCTTCTGATGATAATATTTATGATATCTCTAGTGGTTTAGGGTGTTCAAAGCATGTTCCATCTATCTATCTGTCTATCTATCTAACAGTTATTTCCAGTCCGTCTTTAAAGATGGAACCCTTTCGTGGTGGTGCACAAAATTAAAAACGCTACATGGTGGATAAAATCAAAGTTTTTAAAAACATATCCAATGAAAGCCCTATGAGGAGAGACTGAAAGAACTGGGCATGTTTAGCCTGGAGTAGAGAAGATTGAGGGGAGACATGATTGCACTCTTCAAAGACTTGAAAGGTTGTCACACAGAGGAGGGCTAAGATCTCTTCTCAGCCATTCCAGAGAGCAGGACATGGAATAATGGGCTCAAGTTACAGGTAGCCAGATTCCGACTGGGCATCAGGAAAAACTTCCTGACTGTTAAGAGTGGTATGACAATGAAACCAATTACCTAGGGCGGTTGTGGGCTTTTCCACAATGGAGGCCTTCAAGAGGCAGCTGGACAATCATGTCAGGGATGCTTGAAGGTGGATTCCTGCATTGAGCAGGGGGTTGGACTCGATGGCCTTGTAGGCCCCTTCCAACTCTACGATTCTATGATTCTATGAAATCTGTACAAACACAGATTGCCAATACAAACCAATAAAAACAAAACTTCCCTCTTTTCTCCGTCACCCTTAACAACTATCCTGTTTTATTGTTCCAACGTCGCCACTGATGCCGAAACGGCCCAAGACCACCATAGTGCAATATCCTAGGGAGACCGTATGAAAAGGAGGCCAGGACTCCTGTAAAATTAACAGTTGCATAGGAAAGGGAATTTCAGCAGGTGTCATTTGTATGCATGCAACACCTGGTGGTATTCCCTCTTCAGCACAACAGTTAAAGCTGCAGGAGCTAAACTAGAGTGACCAGATACAGAAGAGGGCAGGGCTCCTGCAGCTTTAACTGTTGTGATGAAGAGGGAACTTCACCAGGTGCTGCATTTGCCTTTTCAATGCAACAAAGATACAGGAGCCCTGTCCTCCTTTTCATATGGTCACCCTACAACGTCCACACACCTTGCTGAGGTCTTTCCCTCCCAAGTTGGAGGAAGAGGGCCAGCAGAGAGGAGCATAGGCCAGATTCTGCCAGGGTAACAGCCCTTTTCTGGTCATCTTCTGGGGTATATCTCTCACTGCTTGTACTGCAGGTTTGGTCACCCAAGACCTTGAGAAGCTGCAGTAGATGTGGAATGGGAGCCAGAGACGGCTTCCACCCTACCACTTGGTATTCCCCTACCCCTGCCGTCCCAACCGGGTGCCCTTCAGATGTGTTGGACTACAAGTTTCATCATCCCCATCCAGTGCGGGGATGCCGGATGCAGATGCTGGAACTTTAGTCCATCACACCTGGAAATGTGTTGGGCTACAGTGTGCAGCTTAAGGGAAAGTGTCACAAAATTGCTTTAGCAGCATACATTAAAAGATTCCCCTTCAAAAATGCATATATTTGGTAGGCTGACCATATGAAAAGGAGGACAGGGTTCATGTAACTTTAACAGTTTTAGGGAAAAGGCAATTTCAGCCAGCATCATTTGTATGCAATTCGTACCTGGTGAAATTCCCTCTTCATTACAACAGTTAAAGCTGCAGGGGCCCTGCCCTCTTGTGTATCTGGTCACTCTAGTATAGTGCCTGCAACTTTAACTGTTGTGATGAAGAGGGGATTTCATCAGGAACTAATTGCATACAAATGACACCGGCTGAAATTCCCTTTTCTCTGCAACTGTTAAAGTTACATGAGCCCTGTCCTCCTTTTCATATGGTCAGCCTAGTATTTGTAATCCAATTGTGGTTGACCTTGCCAGGAACTGAGTGTCCAACCTGGGCCATGGTGTGAAAAGGTCCTTCCTTTTGCCCCTTCCGGATCTCAGTTTCATTGAATGACCGTGTTCCCCATGCCAAGAGTTCAGCCACTTGGTGGTGCAGAGATATCCGTGTGGGTACAGGATTGCAGCCAACCACCTCAGAAAGATAAAGTCTAGAAGACATTTCAGGATATAAGAGGGAAAGGTGCCTCTTAACAGCGCCTATAATTTTGTCAAATGATCTACTCCGAGATCATGCTCTTGAGTAGCATGCGATTAGAGAGAGCGGGGGCGCTTGATCAGGAAGTATTGCATGCCTCTCTTTCTCTGCAGCCTTGCACAAATAAGGCGAGCATTTTAGTGCTAAGTGCAAGTCAGGAGTAAGCAAGAAAAATAGAAAAAAGGAGGCGGATGAGATGGAACTGGAAACCAACTTGGAAACCAGTTTTTAGAAAGTAAAAGGGGGGGGGGGGACGAGGCAGTAAAACCGGACAAACTTGGGTATAATTTATTGCCAGCCATAAATGCTACCAACATAAAACCTGTAGGAAGGAACTCAATTTATAAAAATACCGGTTAGTTCGTATTTTCGATATAAAAAAAGTTATTTCATATTTTCTATGAAAAGTAGAGTGCTGCGCTATAAATCTGATCAAATCGTAATCATAGGAAAGATTTGTTTCAGTGGCAGGCATTTTCTTTTGATATTTCAAGGTTGTAAACTTTCACACCGAGGATATTTAGCCTGGACACACAACAGCTCAGAGGAGCGTGTCTTGCTGTAGTTCTGGCACTGCGGCCGGCGAAAGCTTGTTGTTGTATTTTGTGTCTAGAGTTGCAGGCCTCCGAGGGGTAAATCAGCACTATGAAACTCCCCAGTTAATGGGCTTAAAAATCGCAAGCAACCATCCGGGAGCCACGTCGGTTCCCGCTGATCAAAAGTCAAAGGGACTGCAACACCTTTTATTTATTTTATTCATTTCATGTTATCAATTCATTTATTTCATTTCACTGTCAGAGCTTTCTGGGCTGTTCACAGCCATGAGAACCATCAAATACGATGCAATGAAATACAATATCAAAGTTGAGAAGTTTAAAACTGCAGATATACAAGCTAGTGTCAGTGCAAAAAAAAATTAAAATACAGTGCCAGATTTAAAACAAAAACTGAAAAAACTAAAATGCATGGGGAAATACAATAAAATAAAATAAAAAAGGACCAGAAAGACAGCACTGTAAGTGCCAGGAAAGGCTCTCTGGGAAGCTCATTCCACAACCAGGGTGCCACAGCAGATAAGGCCCTGTTCTTGGTAGCCACCACCTAACTTCCTTTTGTGGGGGCTCCCAGAAAAGGGTAGCTGAAGACAATCTTTGGGCCTGGGGGAGGGTTGTATATGGGAAGAGACTATCTTTCAGGTAAACTGCCATCAGCTGTTTAGGGCTTTGAATGTTAATACCACCACATTGAATTGGGCCTGGAACTGGACTGTCAGCCAGTGCAGACAGAAAAGTACTGACACCATATAATAATGTTGGCCATTCCCCATTGACAATCTCGCTGCTCTATTTTGGACCGGCTAATGTTTCCAGACTGTTTTCAAAGGCAGACCCACGTATAACACATTGCAGTAATCCAGACAAGAGGTTATGAGACCATGGATAACTGTAGCTCGGCGATCTCTGTTCAAACAAGGACCTAGTTAGTATATCAGCCTAATATGATGCAAGGTGCTCCATGCCACCTCAAGTGATGGTTCTAGGTCCAAGAACACCCCCAATCTATGAGCCCCATCCTCTAGGGGGAGTGCAGCCCGCTCCAGAACAGGTGGGACATTACTTAGCCAGGCAGACAAACCATCCACTAACATTACCTCCATCTTGTCTGGATAGCGTCTCAGGTTATTGGCCCTCATCCAGTCCATTAGACCACCCACTGCCCCAGCTGCTTTTGATGAAAAGTAGAGATACAGCTGGGTGTCTTCCACATATTGATGACACCTCCATCCCCATCTTCAGATAACCTCTCCCAGCAGTTTCATGTCGATGTTGAACAGTATGGGGGAATGTTGAAGCTAAGCAGGTCTGGCTCCGGCCAAGGTCTGGATGGGCAACTGCCCGGCATGTCCCATGGCTGCCTTGAGTTTCGTGATCAGAGAAAGTCAGACGAGAAATTAAAACGGCTAAGTCAACTTGCACCAAGCGGAAGCAGCTGCACAGCAATGGCTTCCTCCAGTGACCCTGTACTAAAGTTACATTTACTGCCAGCCAGGATCAGGAAGTGCTCAGCGCAGGGCTTGGGTCGTCCTAGATCAATTATGACTCTCTTCTATGAGTTTAGGTATGCTGCACTGCATGTGAGCCAGACCCCCTTTGTCCTGCGATGCCTCTGCCTTGCTCTGAAGCATCCTTGTGTGTTCAGCGTTCATAGCACACACCAGCCCGTTCTTTCCCTCTGTTGCTGACAGCACTGATATATCAACTGTGCCAACTGGATGTGACTCCATTTCACTTTAAAAACACCCACAGGTGGGTGAGTTGCGGGGGGGGGGAGTCCCTCCGAGTGCAAGTCTTCACGTTTATGCTGTGCAGTCCCATCTGTTCGTGGACTGTGGATATTCGCTCGTTTGCTTCTCCTCCCCAAGTCTTGCAAGGCAGACACCCATTTGGCAGGCAGAAAAGCTGCAAAACGACCCCACTCTCCCTTTAGATGGCCCAAGCGGAGCTCATGCGCGTGAGTGGAGAGAGGGTAACGCGCTTTGCGGCAAAAGGGCCACCAGGAACCTCCTATCTGAACAGACAGCACCCGAACGGCTGGTTTGGGCCATGGTTGGAATGGCTGCTGGCTGGCCATACACATTTCTGTCACTGTTCCTGGCCCAGTTCTTGCTGTAGGTGGAGAGTAGCCTGGAATGAGAAGTAGCTAGCATGTAGTCGTCTGCAATCCCGCCGATGTTGGAAGCTATTCCTTGGAAGGCTACAGCAATCCTGGCTTTGCCAGCAAGCTGCAGTTCCGCTCTCATAAAAAGCATTTCCCCTTTTTAACTTGATCTTTCCATTGAAGGGGAGTTTACACAGAGCTTCAGCATTTAAAAACGTCTAACAATTTAAAGTATTCTTCCCCCCCCCCCCCCCTTAAAGGGCTTCAACTACCAGGATCTTCTTTTAAATGGTCTTTCAAAAGAAGAAATAAGATCAAATGCATGTTAATGGGTTACATGTGGTCGAGCCGGGAAGGAAAACAACACCTTGTGGACTAGAAACTTTTCTAGACATCTTTGCGAGATCATTGTGGTATAATAGCAGAAGAATGTGTTCCCCCCCCCCCCCCGATTGCAATGAATAAAATGCATTGCAAGTCACCTTGAGAGGATTCTTATTGAAAGCCGGGATGTATTTATTATTTAATTTAAATAAGAATGCAGATTAATTCTTTAAATTTTATTTCTTTATGATATTTGTATACCACCTTATAACAAGAGAGATCTTAGGGTGGCTTTAAAAAAAAAAAAGGTTATGATTTTGGGGACATATCTGGAGAGTCTGCAATTCTTGTAGAGCCCGCCACCAGATATGGTGCTGTGAGACACATGGCTTTCCTTCTTAGTCCATCGATACTGAAAGCATCCATCAGTTATTGGGAGATCGTACCCCGGCTGCCGCAAGCTGCATACAGAAGGGGGGATGGAATAAAGTGGAGGATTGTCAGTTCCGGTGTTGATAGTGAATGAGACGGCTGGGCAGAAAAGTATTAACGGGAATCTTTTGAGTCATATCTTCAATTCAGGCATCAAGGGAAACGCTTCCGACCCGGAGATTTATGAATTCCTAGTAAGCAGTTCCCCCAGCATGTAAACACATCTCTCTGGGCTGTTTTAGGGGAAGGTAGATTTGACCGGCGAAGTAATCATTTTTATTCTCCTGATTTTCCAAATGGAAATGGACATATATGATAAAAATGTCAGGCGCGCTTTTCCACGTCAGCCTCCTAACAGGATTACATGTCATCTCTTAATGTCTCGCTCTGTTTTTCTTTGCCATGAATGGCTGCATTATTGCTCACAGGAACTTCAGTGTAATATATGGTAAGAGACAAGTAGCTCTTTATGGCCAGTGATTATTCGGTTTGAATGAAACCTGTGATTTATGTCCATTTAACTGAAAAGCCTTGTAAATTCCCAGTGCTGCATTTTTCCTCAATAGAGAATGAGTCAAGCGAAAGTGACAACTAGGCTGGCGTGGAAATGTGCAGTGCATCGCCGTGTTATATTTAATATACCTGACATGACAAACGTGCAGACGCCACACCGTCACCTTTAAGCAGCAGTAGAAGTGACATTAAGGAGGGGATGTGAGAGCCCCGTTCCGAGCGTTAGACCTCCAAACGCTTCCTTTAAATACGATTAAAAGAGAACAACAACAACAACACCTGGGGAGGGAGGCCTACAGCCACTCTGCAGCGGAGGTCATTTTGTTTCCCGCCTTGTAGGGACGAACAGATCTGTCCCTTTCGTTTTTCCAGTCTTAAGTTTGGCTCAACGTGAACTTTAACAAAAATTAATCTATTTATTTATTTATTTATTGTTAATCGTCCCTTGTAGGGACGAACAGTTCTGTCCCTTTCATTTTTCCAGTCTTAAGTTTGGTTCAACTTGAACAACAAAAACAGCACATCCTATTTTTTCAAAAAAGTTTGCATGAAAATTACGATGATTTTTGTGTGCAGTTCTCCAAACACGTCCAATTTTGCCTAATCTTTCTTTTCTTTCTTTCTTTCTTTGTTTTTTTGGCAAGCAAATTTCCTAATGGAATACATTTCTTGCGTGCGTGTCCCTTCATTTAGGGTGACCAGATAAAATCCAGGTCAGGGCTCATGTGACTTTAGCAGTTGTAGAGAAAAGGGAATTTCAGCCAGTGTCATTTGTATGCAATGAGTTCCTGGTGAAATTCCCTCTTCATCACAACAGTTAAAGTTGCAGGCACTATACTAGAGTGACCATATACAAAAGAAGGCAGGGCCCCTGCAACTTTAACTGTTGTGATGAAGAGCGAATTTCACCAGGGACTAATTGCATACAAATGACTCTGGCTGAATTTCCCTTTTCTCTACAACTGTTAAAGTTACATGAGCCCTGACCTGGATTTTATCTGGTCACCCTACCTTCATTGTTACATTTCCATACACTTGCTTTCGGTCAGACACAACGACGTTGCACAATGCGGGAAGGTGTACACTTTGGTTTGTGTGTTGGTTCAAAAGTGTGAAATTTGGTAAAATGTGAACCAAACATTTTCTTCCCTGTCTCTATCACTTTGGCACAGTTACTGAAAAAAAAAACAAAAAAAGCATTTAAGAAGTGGGGCATGCTGGGAGTTGTAAACTTTTTTTCTGTCTAAAAATGCATAGGATTGTGCCCTAAGTAATTTTCAACTTTTCAACTGAACAAGAAGAGATAAATAAAAAGGGAACTCTAGAGGCCTTCAAGAGGCAGCTGGATAGCCATCTGCCAGGGATGCTTTGAGGTGGATTCCTGTGTTGAGCAGGGGGTTGGACTCATTGCCCTTATAGGCCCCTTCCAACTCTACTATTCTATGATACTTTGAAATGTGAGTTATAGTGTTCATAGTGTGCACAGTGTGTTGCAGGGAACATGGAGAGTTTGTTCAATGCGTAAGTGAGAACGTGCTGGATCAAGTCCTCCTGGATGAAGTCAAAGACCCCTCTAGTCTGGCATCCTGCTTCCCAGAGTAGTCAAACAAATACCTATGAGAAGCTCGCAAGCAGGTCATGAAGTGACTGATATTCAGAAATATGCTACCTTTGAACATGGAGGTTCCATCTCAGTGTTGATAGACTCATCCTCCTCTCTTTTCTCAGGCATATAACACATCTTTTTTAGCAGGTCCTGGATTGTCTTTGGCTGATGTTGTGCCACCAAAGAAATAGGTCGGCTTTCGCCCTCCATGCCAGCAGGATGTTCAAGGAAAGCAGATAGGAGTCATTTGCCTTTTGGGCATGACTTGGGCGCTTTTAACCAGGGGGTGGGCAACTTCTGGCCCTCCAGATGTTTTGGCCTACACCTCCCACGATCCTTCACCATTGGTTACGCTGGCTGGGGCAGAAATATCTGGAGGACCACAAATTGCCCGCCTCTGCTTCTGATTGTCTCCCTGCCTTGGCTTTCCCCAGTTTTCTGTCTGTGTTGGGAGCAGCCCATTCCTCCTGCGGGCAGAACAGGACAATCTCTTCCTCTCCAAGGACAGGGGCTGTGACAAAGTAGCATCTTGAGTTTAAAAGTAATGGAAGGTTAGCTAAGCTGGACTAAAATAGAATCAACCACTCTGTATTCCAGGGGGTGCAAAACCTCACGCCTGTGGGTCAGATTTGGCTTTCATGGGGTCCCAATCTGGCCCTCCTTGTTCCATGGATGGCCCTACTCCCTTTCCCTTGGCCGTCCAATTTTCCAATTGTTTCCTGGATTTTGCGCATCTTCCCCCACTTACAAAGGTGAAATGTCTCTGCCGTGGCTTTAGTTATAGGCAGTAGGAGCTGCCAGCTAGAATATTCTGCGTTTCAAAAATAATTTTGGCCCCACCCATTTTCTGGAATGCAGCCCTGGGAGCTTCTCTGAAATGGAATTTGTCTCTTGGGAGCAAGCAGAATGTGTGCCGCCAAGCCTTGCAGAAAAGCTTAAGGAATGGGTTGAAGCAAAGCAGACTGAAAGAACAGGGCATGTTTAGCCTGGAGAAGAGAAGACTGAGGGGAGACCTGATAGCACTTTTCAAATACTTGAAAGGTTGTCACACAGAGGAGGTCCGGGATCTCTTCTTGATCAACCCAGAGCGCAGGACGCGGAATAATGGGCCCAAGTGACAGGAAGCCAGATTCCGGTTGAACAACAGGAAAAACTTCCTGACTGTTAGAGCTGTACGACAATGGAACCCATGACCTAGGGAGGTGGTGGGCTGTCCCACACTAGAGGCCTTCAAGAGGCAGCTGGACAGCCATCTGTCAGGGATGCTTTAAGGTGGATTCCTACACTGAACAGGGGGTTGGACTTGATGACCTCATAGGCCCCTTCCAACTCTACTATCCGATGATTCTGTGATTCTGTGAAGCCTCGGTGGCATTTGAGCCAGGGGATCGGTGCCCCTTGATCGAAGGAAAGGCTGTGACTTCTGGGTCACGGAGGAAATCCATGACAGGGCGGAGGAATGGATTGTCGGTTTGGACAGGCGCTTCTCTCCAGTGGCTGTGGTTGTCTTTCAGACTCCGCCATTGACTTGTTGACCAGGATTTGGCCGGACCGCCACAAAAGCCTGGGATCTGTATGCCCTGGTTGGCTCTGTTTGAAGAGCACAACTGCTTTCAACCTCTCTACTCCCTCCATGAGGGTTTCTGCACTTGGTTGAGGTGAGGCCGCGAGAGGAAATGGTCATATTTTATCTCGGGTTGGATCCGAGCCTCATGTACATGTCAGTGCTTAGAGGTCACTGGCCACGTATTGGTGAGAATCTATTGCACAGTAACTGCAAATTTACCCTTCCCCAGCCTGGTGCCCTCCAGATGCGTTGGACTGCAACTCCCATAATCCCCCAGTCCAACCCAGCTGGAGGGCATCGGGTTGGAGAAGGGTGTACTAGTTTTCCATGAATCAGCCACTGCACCAGGGAAGATACTGCCCATGCAAAAGTATTGTGAAATCAGGTCTGTGTGCTTCTGGCCCCGCTGGCTGGGGGATTATGGGAGTTGTAGTCCAACGCAACTGGAGGGCTTCAGGTTGGGGAAAGGTGCACTGGTGTTACACAAGTTGGCCACTCCACAGGGGCCGACAATGTGCGTACAAAAGTATCACGGGGTCCCTTTATCGCCCTGTGTGTGGGTTTTGATTCACATCGTTTAAAAAGCCACGAGGACTTCCTCTGTATCAAGGTCATGGAGGTTCTTTTCCTTGTGGTTGGCCCGGTTTGGGCTCTGCTAGGGGAAACGGACTGAGATTTACGAGATGGAAGTGGATTTGCGTGTCCGTGGCCTTCCTCCTTTTCCCAGCCTCTGTCTTTCAAGTTGTGACATTCTGGGCTCATACGATGCTTCAAAACAAACAAGGGGGAGGTGGAGAGACGTTGACAAAACACGATCATATAATTGGCTCTGCCAGCTGCATATAATGTTAATGCTGATAGATTTAAAAACATGGGCGTTGAAGGATCCCCTTGAAATGCAGCGTGGGTGCTGGTAGTAGGAAAATCTGCAACAGGTTCTGCTCCCTACGCCCAGACTTCCCCAATTTGATAGAAGTAAAGCTTCCAAATTGTGCGAGGTACTGGTTGTCCTCTATTCTGCACTAGTTAGGCCCCATCTTGAGTACTGCGTCCAGTTCTGGGCACCACACTTCAAGAAGGATGCAGACAAGCTGGAGGGGGTTCAGAGGAGGGCAATGAGGATGACCAGGGGTCTGGAAACAAAGCCCTATGTGGAGAGACTGAAAGAACGGGGCATGTTTAGCCTGGAGAAGACTGAGGGGAGACATGATAGCACTCTTCAAGGACTTTAAAGGTTGTCACACAGAGGAGGGCCAAGATCTTGTCTCGCTCAACCCAGAGTGCAGGCCACGGAATAATGGGCTCAAATTACAGGAAGCGAGATTCCGGCTGGACATCAGGAAAAACTTCCTGACTGTTAGAGCAGTACGACAATGGAACCCATGACCTAGGGAGGTCGTGGGCTCTCCCACACTAGAGGCCTTCAAGATGCAGCTGGACAGCCAGCTGTCAGGGATGCTTTAAGGTGGATTCCTGCATTGAGCAGGAGGTCAGACCTGATGGCCTTATAGGCCCCTTCCAACTCTACTGTTCTATGATTCTATGATGCACTCCAGATGTTTTGGGCTACATACCCTATTGTCCTGACCATTGGTCATGCACCATGTTGTGAAAGGTTCCCCTTGTGTATCTCCTGGTTGTGGTAAATATATACAAGGATATTGTTGTGTCTGTGTTCTTTAATTCAATCTTTATTTATTTATTTAGAAGATTAGGGTATAATAACTTGTTTGGGCCTGTTCAGACAACTCGTTAAGTCATGGTTAGACCACTAACCCTTTTGCAGCAAACCGATAGTGAGCAGGTTTAAACTATGATTATGTAGCCAGCATGGTTAGGAATGGTTCACATGACACGCTAAATCATGGCTCACATGATGCGCTAAGCCATCATGTTTAGACCAAAGTGCTTAACTTCAGTGGCTTAGCGTGTTGTCTGAACAGGGTCATTATGAAACTTGAACACTTCGCATTGGTAATGTCAGTTGGCCACTCTAACTGACTGGAAGACCATGGGACTTGGGGCTGCGTTCATGCCGACTGTAGAGGGTGCACATAAGAATATGTGAATGAAATGTGTCCTCTGGTTCACGTCTTGGCAAAGGCAACATGACAAGATGAAATTTGAGCAAAATGGTCCAGCGAAAAAGTTTCAGACAAATTAGACTAAACTGTCCATAGGTGAATGGCTAGATGACTTTGGGGAGAGATTCAATCAAAGCAAAGGGGCCTTAACATAGACACGGGAAAGGCATAAGGGAGGTTGGCACATAGGTAAAATGGGTAGCTACCCCAAAGTAGCTTTCTAGTGATGCTAACTCTGCCCATAACAAGACGTTAGCACCTTCCATCCTTTGACCGGTCCTTCAACCTGTTGGGTAACCTCGGGCCGGATTAGTCTCTTGACTGTGTTTCTTCCTCCAGCCAAATGTCTATTGGTTTGAAAGGCAACAAAGGAAGAGCCCAACGGGACCTTTTCTTGCAGGTCGGTGGTTTATTGTAGGTCTTGGGGGTGATTTGGCAGGCAGTCGGGGTGAGTCTTTTATATTCCATAGAGGTCCATGGGTATGGCTTCATGGTTTTCCGCGATGGACGTGTTTTCAAAATATTGCTGTAATGAGTCAGGGAAACCGCATGCACACCTCGCAAGGTGAACGAGCCGATGAATTAATAAATAAGATGGGGGGGGAGCTGTGCCCTGCGTCTCCACCGGAACTCTCTTGGGTCAACCTTTCATTGTGCTTCCAATATTCTGTTAGCCTGGATACCTACTGTACAATTCCGACTCCGCGGGTTTCTAATCTGCTTATTTATAATTCAAAAGCTTGCCCATATATTAATGAACCCTTAATGAGCTGTTGAAAATGCCTGAATTACAGTCAGATTATTAAACTCAAACGGCCCCTGTAATCATACCATTTGAGTGGGCTTTAAGGTGCTTTTCATATTGGCGGCTTTGTATTGTGAAGGAGATGGGTTTGTTCGGAGGAAACGCTTTGTAATAATTTTGACCTGCAATTTATTTATTGGCCTCTGAATGCCGTCGCCTGCGCAGGCACGCTCGTCTGTTATCTGTGGGGGCAGGTGAATGCCACGTTGAAAGACAGCTAATTAGGATCTGCTGAAAGATATGCTAAACTTGTGGTTTTATAACAAAGCCAAGTTCATTGTTAAACAATGTTTTAGCGTCTGTTTATGTGATTTGTCTGGATCCTGCAGATACCGAAATGAATGGTGTGGCTTTAAGGAGATGGAAATCGGGAGCATACAGGTCTATGGTTAACCTTCTCTGGCTCACCCGTGAAGGATTTTTGAAACTTCGTCCAGGGTCGGGGGGGGGGGGGGAGAAATAGTTGGTCTTGAAAGTGGTCCTGAAAGATCGATCTAAGGCGCACCGGCCCGATCCGCCATATTTAATGTGGAAATGTTTGGCTTCAGGCCGATGCGTCGTCATCCAGCTTGAGTCGTGGTGTTTCTGATGCCATTAGTACCTCTCTAGTCGTGCAGGAAGTAATACATCGTGCTGTTCTTTCAACCCCACTCTGTACCTTTAATGCCACGGTGCATCGAAAGGTCAGCGAGCTAAACAATAATAAACTTGTAGGTTGATAGACTGAGGAATAAAAATGGAGAAACAATAGCCACCGGGTGAGCTTATGTGTCAAAAATGGACGTGTACTACTGGTGCATAATTTATAAAGGCCGATGCTCGGTAGCATCCAATGTCTGAAGCCGTTGAATCAAGGAAATGGCTGCCCTGCCAGATGAGGTGGTCTTGTGGCACCATCTTTAAAAATGGTCTTGATGAGGTCATATTGATCATCGTTAAAGGACCACGGATCCAGGAAGACCGCTGAGTAGATTTGCCTCCAGTCATGACGAATGGCCTCTCATCACCTGCTAGCATGGGGCCGTCCTTCTGTAGGGCAGCGAGTTGCTTTTTCAGGACATCTTTGTGTTGGTTCTTGTAATTTTAAAATGAATTAGGGAGGCAGTCGTTGAAAACATGTGTACCCTCCCTTTCCGCAAGAGGCCTCGGACCTGTGTGATGAGTGGATCGCTTGATGTTCTCGGTGCATCGGCACATGCAACAGACTCTGTGTATACCATGTGAAGAACTGAGCTGGGGTCATGACAAGCGATCAAAATAGGACCAGAATGGAAGTAATCCAGGTTGTTTGGAAGCAGCAGTAGGAAATGACAAAGTTCCAGCACTGATTTGTCCTAGTGGTCTCAGAGTCCTTGTTTTGATACAGAGTCTTTCAAAATGTATTCAGGGTATGTGTGACTCTGTGTTTGTGTGTGTGTATAGGACCTAGGAGTTTGATCAGGGTTCATCAATGAGACCACCACAAATGGCTAGAGACGGGTGAATCTGTCAAGTTTATTTTCAGCCAAGTTATCAGGATTCCACAGTTGAATCTGTTCCATCCCATTTCTATATTGACTTGTGAACAGTTCTTTTTTTAAAAAAAAATAAAATAAAAAATTGCAGATGTCTGTGGATTTCTTCATATATATGAATTTTTGCACGCCATTACCCAAATGTATGCATTTCTATGCACATTTCTAAAAATGCACACATTTCCCCCGTATGCTAAAGTGCTTTTGAGTATACATTCCCCTAACATGTGCGATTTGGGTTCCCTTTTTTGGTAATACATATAACTTTTGTGGGTGTGTTGTTGTTTTTTAATTGCCAAAATTGAGCTGAATTAGGCTGACCATATGAAAAGGAGGACAGGGCTCATGTAACTTTAACAGTTGTAGAGAAAAGGGAATTTCAGCCAGAGTCATTTGTATGTAATTAGTTCCTGGTGATATTCCCTCTTCATCACAACAGTTAAAGTTGCAGAGGCCCTGCCTTCTTTTGTATATGGTCACTCTAGTATAGTGCCTGCAACTTTAACTGTTGTGATGAAGAGGGAATTTCACCAGGAACTAATTGCATACAAATGACACTGGCTGAAATTCCCTTTTCTTTACAACTGTTAAAGTTACATGAGCACTGTCCTCCTTTTCATATGGCCAGCCTAGCTGAATGTCCAGGCAAATGCGGATTTTGGAGAGCAATTCCTTTCAAGTTTGTGCTTTCGTTTGGGGAGGGCAAATTAGGTCCCTTGGCATCAAAACATGAACAACAATCTCATCAACCCCTAGTAATGGGAGGAACTGAAAGACAACTTGTCCACCATTAGTGATTGGTTGCCATGAGCGTACATGGGGTACCTGCAGGGCTGTGCTTCAGGCTCATAGTACAATGGTGAATCCTGACCTATGAGAGGCAGCAATGGTTTCGGTAGAGACATCAACATGGAAAAGGTTCCAGGATGGTTAAAAGTTTGAAAACCCTTTCCCAGAGTTGGATCCAGGATCTGCCTTCCACAAGAGGGAACGTCCTTCCATGAGAGGAAGGGCTCATTTACAGAAGATTCTTCCATCCAGTTTTGGGAGATCTCCCCTTTCACCCTCTATCACAGCTCACCCCATTCTGCAGGATCCCCTAATTTGCTGTTTAGCATTTTTAGGGGTGTCATTGCAGGGGTCAGGAAGTCCACTCCCATCAGCACAGTTCATCCGGTGTAAATCTGGATCCAACAACCCCCAACAATTAGGCAGTTGTAAGCAGAGCTCCAGCTTGGTTTGCTATGGAAGCTGGTGCTGGGCCGGATCCTGCCCGCTATTTTCAGGAACTTTCTCGCTCCCTGTGAAAGAGGCATTGCTTTTTTCTGGCTCTTTCACAGGGATGGAGGGGAAATTCATAGAATTTTCTCCTTGGGGAGTGGGGCAGAGTTTCACGTACCTTTTTTTAAGTATAGCCATTTGCAGAGGGTCCTTCCTATTTTTTTTAGTTTAAAAACAAACAAACACCTCTTTCCCCCAGCATTTAAAGGAGCCCAGCAGTTCTTAGTGAATGCCTATTGGAGACCATGTGACCTCTGTCTCTCCAATAAGCATTCAGGAAGAACTCCTGGGCTCGTAAAAATGCTGGGATTTTTTTTAAAAAAAGAAATAAAAAGACCCCTCAACAACTGGCTACATTTAAAAAGTTTTGTGAAAAACCTGTCTCCCCTCCCCAAGGAGAAAATTCTCCAAAATTCTTACCCCTCCCAGCCTCTTTTGCCCGAGTTTCATTCCCCCACCCACCCACGAAATGCCGAAAATGGGATGGTCGGAATTTCCGGCACAGCACTCCCGGAAACCTCAAAGTCCACCAGCCAGAAGGAGGCGCGAAAGGACAGATTGGGGAGGGGGTGGAGCCAGATACAGAAAGGGGCGGAGTTGATGCGAGAACCCACGGTACCCCGTGGGAGAACAGCACATTGATTTCAAAAAGTGCACACCACTGATGCGCCCGTGAGGGGAAATGTGCCCGAAATGGATGTGGATTTCCGTGCGGAAAGGTCGTGATCTGATAGGAGCTAGAACGAACTTTGCCGGGGAATTAGGGAAACCCCAAGAAGCTCAGCTTTTGTTGATTGAAGCCTCCCTACTATGAGACTGAGCGATGGCCGTCTGCTTTCATATCCCCCTCTTCATGGTTTCGGGCGCAACCTTGCTTGGCTCGACCTGTTCTCTAGGGCAACCGGGTGTTATGTTTGCATTCCTGCACGTTCTTGCAGTCTGTTCGTTTCGGTGCGTGCGCCTTCCAAACCTTGACCATCCAACATCGGTGATGAAGACAAACAGTTTTTCAACAGGGTGTTTCGCTCGCTTGCCTTAACGGTATCGCAGGAAATGGTTGCTTGTCACAAAGGAGGTGGATTTCAGGATGTGTGTGTGTGTGTGTGTTGTTGTTGTTTTTAATACATTTGCCGTGCATCTGGCGAGGGACTGGCCGATGTTTGTGCAGATGCGCAGAGCCAAAATATGCAAATCTCTCTCCCTCCCTCCCTCCCTCCCTCTCTCTCTCTCTCCCTCCCTCCTCCCCCCCCTCAGCCCCCCGAGGAATTTGGGCTCGATTCAGGCGGGTGAGGCAAATTCCATTGCCACGTCTGATCCGATCACTTGGCAGTTTATGGATGTTACTGTCATGTCAGCTGCACCCGGCGCTTGAGCGCTGCTGTGTATAAATAACACCGCGGAAGCAGCACCGCCATGCAAGCACAGTAGGTGCCAGCTCTTCCCTCCTCCCTCCACCCCCCCACCCCCCCCGCCGAGAGGAATCTGTCAGGAATACCTGCTTTTGAAACCGATTTGAAGAGGTTAATTGGGCTGGGATATTTTGGGGCCGCATTACAGCTTTAACAGAAACGCCGATCCGAGGAGGCGCGGCTCTAGCGCTCTCTCCCCCCCGCCACACACACACCTCCCGCAACGGTAATTATATCTCAACTTTTGTTTTTTTCGGTGGTGTTGAGAACGCCTTGGCAGCCTGCCCGCCTGACCTGATTAAACCTACAAATTGTCAGCCTTGATCCGGAGTAGTCAGATGAGATTGCTGATGGGGCGTCATTTTGGAATCCTCTGTTCAACAGCAGAAGCTTTGGATTTATTTATTTATTTTTTGGGGCTGCTGTTAATAAACACATGCTGATGTTCCCCTGCCAGATGCTGGTAACAGTTGTTTGCGTCGTCGAAGAGGGATAGGGAAGAAATTCATTCAGCTCGGCCTTTTTGGGGATAAAATTTGCAGATTTGCACTACCCGGACCCATACACCAGAAGCGCAGGTCCTTGGGGCAGGGAAGCAACTGGCCCTCTGGATTTTTGGGATCCCCCCAAATGGCTAGGACTCCTTCTCCTCCCACCCCTCTGCCCCCAGTCACCGAGTATTTTGTGGTTTCCCAGCTTTCGTGCAGGTTATTTTTTTATTATTATTATTTTGCCATTCCAAAAGTTTGAAATGCCTCTCCTAAGCTAAAATATGCTGGTATTTTGGCCCTGCCCCTTTTGCCTTGGCTCCGCCCATCACTGGACTGCACCCCCTGAGAGTTTCTCTGCAATGGAATTCGGCCCTCAAACGAAAGGCGGTTCAACTCCCCTGCCCGTACGCAAGACGGAATGCATTACAAGTTAATATCCTCACTTTCCCAAAGTTTGCAAGCGAAATTTGTCCATCAGCAACTGCATAGAGAAATCATAGAAGTTGGAAGGGGCCTATAAGGCCATTGAGTCCAACCCCCTGCTCAACGCAGGAATCCACCTTAAAGCACCCCTGAGAGATGGCTCTCCAGCTGCCTCTTGAAGGCCTCTAGTGTGGGAGAGCTCACCAGCTCCCTAGATCATGGGTTCCATTGTCATACTGCTCTAACAGTCAGGAGGTTTTTCCTGATGCCCAGCCAGAATCTGGCTTCCTGTAACTTGAGCCCATTATTCCGTGTCCTGCACTCTGGGATGATTGAGAAGAGCTCCTGGGAAGATTCCTCCTTGACTTCTGGAGAGTCTTGGAGAATATCCTCCTCTGCTTCCTGTCTTGGCTGGTATACTTCTGGTTCTTAGAATCATAGAATAGTAGAGTTGGAAGGGGCCTGCAAGGCCATTGGGTCCAACCCCCTGCTCAGTGCAGGAATCTACCTTAAAGCATACCTGACAGATAGCTATCCAGCTGCCTCTTGAATGCCTCTAGTGTGGGAGAGCCCACCATCTCCCTCGGTCATGGGTTCCATTGTTGCACTGCTCTAACAGTCAGGTAGTTTCTCCCAATGTCCAGCCGGAATCTGGCTTCCTCTCACTTGAGCCCATAATGCCTAGCCAGGGAAGATGTGCGCAAAAATGTATATGTTGCATTTCAGGGTATACAAGAAGGACTTACCATAGGGAAAAACGGATTCCAAAAGTGCATATAATTTCAACGATGCATACAAAATGTGTACAAAATGCATACATTTTGAGAAATGCACATAAAAATATGTAAACATTTTCATGCAATAATAATAATAAAAAACCCTAACTGAAGACAGTCCAGAATCAACTTAAATTTGGGTGGTGGTGGGGAATACCAAAATCAACATTTACAGATTCATCCATCCTTAATTTTGAACATTTACTTTTTTTTTGTCTAACGATAGGGCCGGCCCTACTGAGCTTTCTGTATAGCGGAGCTAGGTAGACACCACAGGGTATGCTAGAAGTCATGACAACATCAGCAGATTTTTGACCTAGTGGTTGGATATGTCCTCAGGGAGAGCTATCTAGATATCACACCCATTTCATCTGCAACTTGAGTCTCAACACGCCACACACAGAAAGTAAAAGCAAACTTTAGCATTTACACACAAAATATGTTTGTGGAGTTTGTTACTGAAGGACAGTTCGAATCCTGGGGATCAAGTTGCTAATCCTCATTGTTTAATCATAAAATAATCAATGGCTCGTGAAATCTCGTAGTCTAATGGGATTAGGAATAGGGCTGATCACGAATTGTGTGTGTGTGTGTGTGTGTGTTGCATCACAGGAGTCTCTCTATTACTAACAGACACAATCACTAATCATGCAAATAAATGCAAAATTTTGCATTACTTAGATTTAACCATTACAAACCTTTCTAACCGAACTTGAACCTCAAAGAGCACTCCCAGAGCTGCCTGCAATACGTTATCAAGTAGCAATAAATAGTCATAACTTTAATGGAAGGCAGATAACTTACTAGCCTTGTCAACTTTGCAACTTTGCAATCGGCTGCCAGCTCTTGAGTGCTGCACATATCACGGCATCAGGAGTGCCTGGCTGACTTGTAGCGCCGTTGATGTGATCTGCTAAGCATATTCTTCTACCAACTGCCTGCATGTTGAACATGTCTCGTCCCTGTGATGGCTTTAATGACGGGCCCCCTTTGAGTCTTTTTTTAGCCGTTTGCTTCCATTACCCTCAGTCGATGGTGGACGCGTCAATTAACTTACTCGAGTCACAGTATTTGTCGCTTCTGGAGTTCCAGCTACCCTGGTGCAAGATCTTTATATTCCCCCGTTAGCACAGAATGTGCCCGGCACTTAGTTATAGCTTCCTTCTTGAGTGACAAGTGCTGGGGTTGAAAACCGGCAGAAATCCATGTAGAAATGGCTTCCAGCAGAGAGAGAGGTGACTCTTCCTCTCTCTGCTCTAAAGACACAAAGAGGCACCT
Source organism: Anniella stebbinsi (assembly GCA_029215795.1). Taxonomy (NCBI): domain Eukaryota; kingdom Metazoa; phylum Chordata; class Lepidosauria; order Squamata; family Anniellidae; genus Anniella; species Anniella stebbinsi. The sequence continues at coordinate 94,726,942 of JARDYH010000008.1, read as the reverse complement.
TAAAGACGAAGCTTTCCTGGGCCATAGCCCCCATCATCAGATGCATGAAATGCTACAGAGTTTCAGGGCTATGTACAGTCCATACGGTGGCGGTGGTGAAATTGCAAACATGGATGTCAGAAGAAGAGATGTCATGGGTGCCTATCCGGGTCCAAGAGTCTGATGGGCTGCCCCGTGTTTAAACCCTGGACCTGCCCGCATGGCCCAATGAGCGCCTGGCGGCCGTCCTCCCCATCCAGAGCCTCCATTGTGTGCGACAAGGGAGGATCCGGAAATTATGTAATTTCCCCTACTGCGGAAATGGAGCCTTTATAGCCGCCAATCACATAACAGCATTTCCCCATGGCACAAATGGCAACTGTAAAGGCCCCATTTACGCAACAGAAAAGTCGCAAATGCTCAAGGGGTCGGACCCGGGTGAGTTTGCCCACCCCTCGCACGGGAACGAAATGCAGAAATTACTGACAGTGACGATCGCATTATTAATGATGATCATTCACAGGGCAGTAGCTGCTGATAAGGCAAACATGCTGGCAGTGAATAAGCCAATTAAGAGAGCAATGCTGTAGCCCCCTAGACAGTGTATGGGCGCCATAGAATATTTCGGGGACCTGGATCCGAAGTTGGAGGCAGCGGTCTTACCTCAGATCTAGAAAACTGCTCTCTGCCTCCCATCCCCTTGAAGCTGGCATAAAAGGCATACGGGTTGCCTCTCTGAGGTCAGGAACTCAACCTCAGACAGGGGTTAAATGGGGGGTTTTTTGGTGGGTGAGGAGGGGAGGAGTCTGAAGAGGGCGAGATACAAGCTTCCACTACTCCCTGCTGCTCCTCCCCGGGTTCAGAGGCTTACGAGCATCAAAGGCAGAAATCATAGGATTGCACCCCAACACCCATAGCAAGATTAAAAACAACAACAACCCTCTATTCTGATTCAAGCCGCTGGTGATAGAATTAAACCTGTTGATGAATTCAAACTTGGCAGTGTCTCACTCAGATCCCCCTTTGAAGTTTCTTTGTCCCACGGTGGGCACTTTTAAGATCAGTGACAGAGCGCCCGGGCAGGCTGGAACATTCTCCCCAGTTTGCTGAATATTTCCATTTCTGATGGAGGATTTGGGTCAGTTTCCTTTTCTGTAGAGACCGGCCTTTTAGCCTGATATAGAATGTGATAGGTCACTGCTGGCCGAAGGTAGCCTATATCATAGGCTGACCATATGAAAAGGAGGACAGGGCTCCTGTAACTTTAACAGTTGTAGAGAAAAGGGGATTTCAGCCAGTGTCATTTGTATGCAATTAGTCCCTGGTGAAATTCCCTCTTCATCACAACAGTTAAAAGTTGCAGGGGCCCTGCCTTCTTTTGTATCTGGTCACTCTAGTATAGTGCATGCACCTTTAACTGTTGCGATGAAGAGGGAATTTCACCAGGAACTCATTGCATACAAATGACACTGGCTGAAATTCCCTTTTCTCTACAACTGTTAAAGTTACAGGAGCCCTGTCCTCCTTTTCATATGGTCAGCCTACTATATCACATTGGAAGATGAGCGAGTGAATGGGACCCTGTCATAGCGGGTGACAGAGTTATGTCCTGTAATCGTGATTCCAAAGGAGATCCGGGGACAGAGACGGCATCTGGGATTGTTGCAGGGCCTGGTGTCTAGGTTTGTATCCATGTTATGTGACCTGGTGTTGCTAGTGAGTCGCTGCTTTAGATAGGGTGACCATATGAAAAGGAGGACAGGGCTCCTGTATCTTTAACAGTTGTGATGAAGAGGGAATTTCAGCAAATGTCATTTGTAGGCACACAGCACCTGAAGAAATTCCCTCTTCATCACCACAGTTAAAGCTGCAGGAGCTATACTAGACTGACTAGATACTGACTGCAGCTTTAACTTTTGTAATGAAGGGGGAGTTTCACCAGGTGCTGCATGCATAATAATGACACCTGCTGAAATTTCCTCTTCATCACAACTGTTAAAGATACAGGAGCCCTGTCCTCTTTTCCATATGGTCACCCTATTTTAGAGGGGAAGACTACCTATGAGCAAGTACAACCCTACCACCCAAGGCATGCGAGAGGCAAATGCCATCATCCGGAATGGGCTGTTTTACCTAGGGATCAGAAAATTCAAGCTCAAGAGTGTTCTCCAATTGTTTTACCTTTTATCTGTGCCTATTTTCATAAGTATTTTTTTCTCCAAACGTACATATCAATTGTGTCCATTCATCTCCCTAGGATTAAAGCATCTTTGCCCGCATTTCTACAAAGGACGCATTTTTTTCATGCTCATTCTTCAAATGCACACATGCTGTCGGGCCCGCTTTTGGGGGAGTCCGCGGATCTCACTGCAAACTCTGAAATGTGCAGATTTCGACCGCAGCTTGCGTCTGAGTCCGTGTTCGGTCCGAAAGGTGGGAACGGGGTAGATCCTGATCCGAAATCCAACCTAAATGAATTTTCTCATGCCACCCCTGTTTTAGCTGGGAGCTCCCTCTGCTGTAGCTGGAATAGTTAGCAGGGTTACAGGATGCAGGACGGATTAATTTAGGTCTTTCCTTCTTTTCACTCTGCTTCACCCAAAGGTCTCAGCATCCGAGGAGCGCAAGAAGAAGACCCACCTGACCCCCAACTAATGCGATTGGACAATATGCTTCTCGCAGAAGGAGTTTCAGGTCCCGAGAAAGGGGGAGGATCGGCGGCAGCGGCGGCGGCGGCAGCAGCTTCTGGCGGGACTTCAGATAACTCAATCGAACACTCAGATTACAGAGCCAAATTGACCCAAATCAGACAGATTTATCACACGGAGTTGGAGAAATACGAACAGGTTAGATATTTTCCCTGCTTTCCCCTTGAATGCATGCGGCTCCGTCACCTTCCGCTTCGTGAGAGTCCAGTCTCCAGGGTATTTCTCTTTCTTGGCTCTTATTTAATACCTTCAAGTTTAATAACATAACGTCAGCAAGTAACTCCAAGTAGGGATGTCGGAGGAATCAGTCCAGGGGGGAACTCAATGAGATTTTGTCAGCTTGCCCCCCCCCCCCCCCGCCACACCTGGACTTCGGCTCATTCCCCCACAAGCTAGCCCAACTCAGTCTGCATCGTGCTGGGCCACCTCAAGGGTTTTTCTGGCTGAGAGGCCGGCTGTGGCTGAGCAGGCTGGATGATAACCCAGATGAGCGGTGCGTCGTTTAGCGAGCGAAAGACAAAAATGGGATCCAGCAGATCCCGCTGAACAGGAGGAGTTGGGGAGCGCAGAGGAACCAGAGAGATTTTACTATGTCCAGTGGCGCATCAATGCCGCAAATAAAGAAATGAATAAATAAATGGGAAAATATCATTGAGACGCTGGCCCAGTTCAAATGTAACCATCCCAATCCAATGGACCATGTTTTATCAGACTGGGAATGGGCATTTGCCTGTGTGCTCCCTTCTCCTTCTCCTCCTCGCTCATCTGGTGTCTCAGTTCAGACAACACGTTAGTCAACGCGGTGCGAAAACTCAACTCAATGGTTGAGTTTTTAAGATGTGCTCCTCACACAACATGTTCTAACTCCACCATTGTGTGACTGTGGGCTCCCGCGGAGTTAAGTAGAAGTCAATGCAGCATTTGAGTAACAGTTCCTCTGCCCTCTCTCCTCCCCTGGTCCTCCCGTATCCCATCAGCCATTGCTGATAAAAAGCCCAATCCTGGCAGCTCTCCTAGAGCGGCACTCCCTCTTTTCACCACTCTTGCCAGGGAACTCTGTAGCCAGTGGGAAAAGCCAACTCAACGTAACGGGAAACTCCACGGAGCCCGCCACGCAACGGTTGGGCAGGAGCTCTCATCTGCGCAGCGTGGGTATTCTACGTGGAGTGTTTTCCAAAAAAGCCTCCACCATTGCATGGAGTTCTCCCACCAGACAACACAGTTCTCAAGGGTGGCGTAAAAACTCCACCGTGGAGTTCTAAAACCATCGTTGGGGAACGTGTTGTCTGAACCGAGCCATTCTCTCTCCCTCCCACCTTCTCCTGAATTCATTACATCCAGGGTTTCTTAAACCACAGTTTCCCGTTAGGTCTGAACATAAGCACCAACCTATACAGCAGCCACAATGCTTTCCCTGAGTCCGCGGGTTGTTTCCATGGATTAATTAGATCGGTAAGAAGCATGGTTTATTGGACTGAAGCTCTTAATGCCTGACCTGGGCCATTCTGTAGGACTTCCCAAAACAATTTGGAATCTGTTTTGAAATCTAGTCTACTCAGCCCAGTATCCCATGTTAAGAGGAGCCCTTTATTAGAGAGCCAGTGTAACCTACCGCCTCAGAGACAGAGCGTGTGCACCGGAAACTCTCTGGTTCAAGCGATACACCTTTGGTTATGTTTAAAGTATTTATATCCTACCTTCCTGTCCATCAGGTTCCATGGGATGTCCTAACAGCAAACTAAAAACAGATTGAAGGTGCAATCCCCTGCATGCTTAGACAGAAGAAATCCTGGATGGGGAATGCTGGAAGTTGTAGGACTTTTTTCTGTCTGAACATGCGTAGCATGGTTTAAACGAAGGATACATGAAAATTTAGCTTTTGGTCGCAAAACAGGTAAGCACCCCCTGGTTGAAGCTCTGAATGTGAGCGTGAGGACACATCCTCCGAAAACGTCCGCAAATCGTCGAACATGTCCTCACGTTCACCTTGTTCCCAGTTCAATTTGTGGGAATTTCCTGATTGGCACAAATTTTCTCTGGAGACCGAGTCAGCCGCGCTTGAGACTGTGGGGGAAATTTGCACAAATTTGGGGGCGTTTGCGCAACTCGACCGTCTGGGAGCTGCTTGATTTGCGCAGTTTCCCCCATTCGCGCAAAGTGAGCAGCGGTCGAAAATGTGAACGGGAATCTGGCACAAGATAACTGGCGAGACCATGTCTGGAGGAGTCCAGCTTTACCAACAATGCTCATCCGCCCATCCTTCCTTTAAACATTACTGGCGAATAGAAAGCATTGTCTCACCCCATGTAGCAAGCAAAGAAACTGGGAGTTGTGGGACTTTTTTCTGTGTCAACATGCATAGGATTGCACCCTAAATAATATTATTTTTACCCACTACTTAAGAACCTAAGAAGAGCCCTGCTAGATCAGACCAAGGCTCCATCTAGTCAAGCTGTTGACGAGGGACCCGCAAAGCAGGACATGGTGCAACAGCACCTTCCCACCCATGTTCCCCAGCAACTTACTGCGTCTGATACTGGAGGAAGCGCATAGACATCAGGGCTAGTAGCCCTTGATCGCCTTCTCCTCTAGGAATTTATCCAACCCCCTTTTAAAGCCATCCAAATGGGTGGCCATCACTTTTCAGTTTTATGGCTCATCTTGTAGTGTTTATTTGTATTATTATTAACAGTAGTGTGATAATGTTGTTTTTATTGCCTCTAACCCACTTTGGGCTCTTTGAGGAACGGAGGAATATTTGTTTTTTCGATAGATAGATAGATAAATAAATAAATAAGTGACCACTCAAAACATAAATGAAAACTGAGCCTTGGCCCGACTCGCAAGCGGCAGCATTGTGCTGTTTTGGGCGCCTCCTGAAAATATCCAGAGGCAGGGGATTTCATAGACAAGGGGCCACCACACTGAAGGCTCTTCTCTGTGCGGACTCCAATTGGGCCGTAGGTCCATGTGGACTCTCATGCCCGGGTGTCTCTTCTTTCCTTCTGTCTTCACTCCAGAGCAGCCCTCTAATGTGCTGGACTACAAATCACACCACGGGGGATAATCGGAGTTGTAGTCCAACACCTCTGGTGGGGAAGGCGACTTCGCAGGCATGGTGACCCAGAGCATATTTTGTCCGCAGGCCGTGAAGGGTTTTTCTCTCTCTCTCTGCCTCCCTTGTTTCTCCAACACGTCACTCTGCCGAGGCACAGACGGAAGACCGGAGGACTCGGCTTTGTTGCCATGCCAAAGGCAACGCCGTCTTTGTCTCCCCAGAGTGGCCTTGCGAAGCTTTTGAAGCATGGGTTTTATCAGCTCGGTGAACCATAGGAGCGTGGAGTCGGTCCTCAGAGCTGAATTTCCGAAGGAAGGTCCGGCTGGGCCTCAGGGGACGCGTGTCAGTCGGAATGAAAGGGAAACGAAACCATGTAACTGCAGTGGCTAAACAGGGGCTAATCGGGGGCTGCCATCCTACCAGAAAACACTCAGGTTGGTGTAGATTCATGCTAGCCTCAGCTTTCGCATTACAAAACCGTGTCTGTCAGAGAAAGGGAGAAAATCTGGCTTTTCTCGTCAAGAAAATGCCCCCTTGCACCAGGCCGCTTCAGGCTTTATGGGTACAAATCACAGATTTGTGGTGACAGAGTAGTAGTTTCCCCAGCATATTGCATATGGCACCCATTTTATTTTTACGTTGAGTTAAATCAACCGCGTTTGTAGAAGCGTGTGTGCGTATTCCCTCGCATTTCATCTCCTTCAAGATCCACTCCCATCATTTCTAGGGATGGCCAAACTCACCCACGTCTGATGTGTCGGACACTCGCCCCAGCATAGCCCAATGAGCACTCGTCAGCCATCTGCCCTTGCTCCGGAAAGTACGCATTTCCCCCGTTACGTAGACAGCAGCCGTAAAGGCCCCATTTACACAACGGGGGAAATGCGCAATTTCCGGAGCCTCCATTGAGGCACCAACTGGGTCGGGGGGCGTGGATGCGGGGGAGTCCGTTGGACTCCCGGTCTCAGTCGGGCACCCGCAACATCACGAATTATTTCTGCTGTTCCCAGAATGTAAGTTGTTTAAGCACAGCTCCGTAAACCTCTCGTTACGACGGCAACCTGGAGCCCTCTTTGGATGGAAGCGATGCCTGGATAGCCTCAACAAGACAGAACAGGGGCAGGAATAAATTCCGAGCGTTTGGGGCCGTCGTTTTCCTGGCCTCGTAGCCTCTGACTGTAATAAATGTAAGCATTTGAAAGGGGGCCCTGCGTTCTAACCCCGTAGCTCCATTTGCAAAGGTTTCGACTGAAATGTCAGATCCATCCGTCCAAACCCCAGGAAATTGAAGCGGGGTGCGGTGCAGGGATGGATGGATGAGGGGGGGAGGGAGGGAAACGCTGCTGGGAGAAGAAGAGACAGAGCTGATGTGAAACACGCAAGTTTTCCCCTGTTGATCCTGACACTCAGCAGTGTGTCTACTGTACAGAAATATGATAATTCCTCCCCCCCCACCATACCTTGCAACAAACTGTCTCGTACTATTTTGTCTGGAGAACTGTGCCTGGGGGTCAAATGGGACCGTTCCTCCGCTTTGATTGGCTCCAAGTTTCCTGAAAGGTTGTTGTTACAGGTGGAAGCAGTGGAGGGTGGACGGGTGGCAATGGGGTGGGCAGGCGGGGGGGGGGAGGGTGAGACCATGGGCCTTTGGCTGAGCTGCTTCAGATGCATGCTTGTGTGTGATGGGAAGGCAGGTCGAAGTGTCCGGTTTGGGGAGGAGAGACAGAGGACTGAGGAGGCGGGTTCAAAAGCAGTGGGGTGGGTATGTGGGGGTAGATGATCCAGACCAATAGACCTGCAACGTTTTTATACCCGTTCTTTGCTCATACATATATTGGGACGTTGCAGATTCCTGCCTGGGTCCGGGGGTCCATGGGACTCCCCCGTGTCCCCCCTGGACCCAGCTCACAGGACGGCAGCATCTGGAGCCTCCATTGCTGCGCAGCAATGGAGGCTCCGGAAATGGCTCCAGCTCAAAAAAAGGACCCCTGTTAATAAAATGACTGACTTGGGATCTAGGATAGTACTCAGAACTTCATCTCAGGAGTCTTAATCAGACCCTCCAGGGCTTCTCCAGAAGGCCATTCTCCCTTCCCCAGGCCCCAGCTCATTCCTCAACCATTGGATAATTCTCTACATTTTGCGCGGGCTTTTCCTCATCCTAAAAAGTTGAAATGCCCCTCCAAATCTTCGCTACTGGCAGTAACAGCTTTCAGGGAAAATAGGCTGGTGTGTGTGTGTGTATGTGTGTGTGTGTAGCTCCGCCCCTTTTGTCTGTTGCCCCGCCCACCACCGGAATGCAGCGCCGAAGAGCTTCTCTGCAATGGAATTTCAGCCTTGGGGCTGAAAAAGACAGGAACCCGGACGCCTAAGGAAAGGATTCGGAGGTACAGGAGGATTGCTTGGTCATTGCCATGGGGGCTTAAGGGTGGAGAGCAATGATGGGATGGTGTGAGGTTGTGGGGTCAATTCCCAGCACCTCCAGAGGGAGCTTTGTTGAGATCATCCTCAGTTCTAGTTGGGCCAAGGCCAACTTATCATCCTTCAAGCGAGGGCACGTCCCGCCTTCCCTGACCGACCTGGCAGGATACGATTGGACAAGGACCATGCCTGTTCCAGTGGTTCTGGATGCCTGAGAGTGGATTCGCAGGGTGGGGTGGGCAGGACTTGCAAAAGCCCACCCTCTTTTGAATGTGAGCCACTTCTTCCAGACCTCCGGCTCCGTCGTATTCTGCCCCGCAAGAACCTAAGAAGAGCCCTGCTGGATCAGACCAAGGCTCCATCTAGCCCAGCGCTCCGTTCCCACAGTGGCCGACCAGCTGTCGACCAGGGAACCACAAGCAGGACACAGGTGCAACAGCACCCTCCCGCCCATGTTCCCCAGCAACTGGTGCACACAGGCTTGCTGGCTCTGATACACAAGTCCTTCAAAGCCCATTGTCTCGCATAACCTTATTGTACTCGCCTTGCCGGCTGTGAACCCAGAAGGAAAGGCCAATGTTGTCTTTCTGGCTGTGCATTTTCCCTTCTCCCAGCCTCCTTCCTGCCCCCTGCCAGGAGTTTGATTTTGACATGTCTTGCCAGTTAAGGGAATGTACTTTAAAGCAGTGGGGAAAGAAGAAGGGGTTGGGGGGGGGGGGAGAGAAATCCACCCCTCCAAGAAAGTGTGTCATGCCATCAGCTCCGCTCCCACTTTCTTAGTGCCGGCAGAAATGCTTCCCTTCATAATTTACAGCTGCTATAATAGAGATGACATATTGAAAGCTATCTTCTATAATTACATTGAAATACATTTTTGCTGGAGGCAAAAGCATTGTCAGCGTCCCAAACCTCCCGAGCAGCTGGGAACTCGATGCCTTCGCCTGCGCGCATAGCGCCTGGTTGCGCCGTCTCGGAAAGGCTGCCTGTGGTGCTGGGTAAAATCCAGAGGGCGGCGAGCAGAACGGGGCCAAGGATCGCCACACCTACGAGGGCAGGTTGAAGCAGCTTTCTCCAAGCCTGGGCCTTTCCAGATGTTTAGGACACATCAGCTCCCATCAGCCCCAGTGTGCATGACCAATGGTCAGGGATACTGGGAGTTGTAGTCCAAAAATTAGGGAGGGCACCGAGTTGGGAAAAGCGGTGTTTGGGGCGTTCTTATTTCGTCATAAAAAGGCAACGACTGGGGGACATCGGTTTCAGAACTGATGGATTCGGGATAAGGGAGAAATCAATTTAGTTTGCATTTTAATATGAACCGGCCTAATTTTCACTCACCAACTTAATATGCGAACTGGAAAAATGCGGTGGGCAAACTTCCCTGTTCGTGCTCTGCTTGCCCGCGGTTTGCCCAACACCGGCGAGCTGCCAGACAATCCGTGGGTGCCCGGCAAATGCTCACGTCTTTGCTTTGTCCGCGTGCTGAGATTTGCGCAAATTTGTGGCTGGGAATATTTATGGAAATCACGATTTGCGCAAACTCGCAGCCATGAATAGCACGATTTGTGCGAAAATGCAGGCAGAAAGGGCTACATACGTCTGCAGTTTTGCACAAATCACGTTTTCTGTAAACATCAATATCCGTGAATTTACGCAAATCATGATTTGCACAAAATACAACCAAGCGGGAAACCACGAGCTGGTGTCCGAGGGAGGGGGTTGAGCTGGCAAAACCCCGCCAAGCTCCACCCCAAACCTGATTCTTCCGACACCCTTGGGAACGCAATTATCCCTCAGTTTCGGCCCTCCTCTAAAGTTTGGGATGCAGTTCTCTGATCAAAAACTGTGTCCTAAAATTCCATACGATAGGGGAAATGGTGTGCTAAAAATGAGTATGCACGGGGGAACGAACATTGCGGACATTCGGAAAGCGATGTGGAAAGGAGTGAATTCGTGCTTGAGAAATGTGAATGTTGTAGTAAAGGAAACAGACACATTTCATTATCCCGGCTAGGAGTGTTGTACAGAACAAGGATAGAGAGGTATCCCTCCTTTACTAAGAGCAAAGCTTGGGCTGATCCAATAAAACCAATTGACAGGAGATTCCTGTCGGGATAAAAAGAGTGCCTCTTTTTACTGCTAAAAGAAACGTAGAGGGTATTAAAAGGGGAGGAGACCATGGGGGGGACTATCCATCTGTGGTATCATAGCTTTTCACCCCATTCTCAAACGTTACATCTACACCCTTCCCACCCCATTCTAAAACATTGAAATTCCTCTCCTAAGTCTTAATTACTGCCATCACAGCTTTAAGTTACGCTATGCTGGTCATTTTGCCTTCAGCCCTGCCCCCCTTTGCCTTTGGACACACCCCCTTTTACCGCCAGCCCCGCCCACCAGTGGAATGTCGCCCCGAGTTCCTCCAAAATGAAATTGGAAACAGCCAACACATTCAGAAAACACAAAAAATGGCAGCGTATTGTAGCTTCAACCTCTTTTATTTTGAAAGTTTTTAGAGAGGCATTTTATTCTCTTGGTCGTGGGGAAATGGGGTGTGGCAGTGAGGGGAACCCCAGGGGGGCTGAATGGACCCCAGGCAGGTCAAATTCGATTTCTGGGTGGGAGATTCTCCACCTCTAATCTAGCTCAGTCTACTTTCAACCCTCACCGCCCCCATCTATTATTATTATTATTATTATTATTATTATTATTATTATTCTCACTCGTGGAAGTTTTTCTAGATGGACATGACGGGCTTTGCCAAGTCATGCTATCTTTTCTTGATTTAGGAATTTCCTGACGAATGAGCATGTTTTAATTATGACTGCTTTCTGGATGTTGGTGTGGGTGTATTTTGGTAGGCCCAGTTTCTGGAGGTTTTCTGTCTATATTTTTTGATGTGATGCTGGTGACTGATGTGACTTAATGGGATAATTGTGACTTTTTCCTGTTGCAATAGTTCTTTGACTTCCATGGCCAGTGGTGTATAATGATCTCTCTTTTCCTCTACCTTTTCAACAACATTTTTGTCATTTGGTATTGCTATGTCGATGAGGTACTTGTGTTTTCCTTTTTTGTGTATGAGCGCTATGTCTGGACGGTTGCAAGGTATTGTCTTGTCCATATGAATTGTTCTGTCCCAGTATATTTTATGATCTGCATTTTCCAAGATGGTTTCGGGTGAGTATGTAGAGTATGGTGTAGGCTGTTTGATAAGGTTGAATTTGATGGCCAGTTGTTGGTGAATTCTTTTTGCAGCTGTATTGTGTCTGTCCGCATAGTCCATTCCTGCCAGAATTTTATATCCTCTTGTTACATGGTCTATTGTTTCTTGAAATTGATGACATCTTCTACATAAATCTGTTGTTACACTGTTACCTTTTATGATGTATGTTTGGTAGTTCTTGGTTGCTATAACTTGATCCTGTATAGCTATTAGGAATCCTTCAGTTTCTGGAAATAGCTCACCCTTCCTGAGCTATTCGCATGATTGTTCTTTGTTCATTTGTGGGTTCTGTATTATGTTGTAATGCTTCCCATGAAGTGTTTTTTGTACCCATTTTTCTTTTTTCTCTGCAAGTGTGAGTGGTTGTGTTTGGTCTTCGTTTTGTAGTGGTATTATTATTATTATTATTATTATTATTATTATTATTATTATTATTTCTGTACTGCCCCATAACCAAACCTCTCTGAGTGGTTACAACCATTTTTTTTAAAAAAAAATGCAAAATACAACATAATCAAAATAGTCTAAATTTTTTCACATAGAAAAATCAAAACAATGAAAGCAGCTAAAAACAATTTAAAGGAACTATTTTTTTTTCTTGTTTCAAAACAGCAGACATAGGTGCCTCACCATATACTATTAAATGTCTGGGAGCAGAATCTACTGTTTACTTGGCGCTGAAAAGATGACAGTGTCGGTGCCAGTCGGGCCTCAGTGGGGCGCTCATTCCAGTGTCAGGGGGCCACCACCGAGAAGGCTCCCTCTCCCTTCTTGCTACCGTTCAAGCCTCCCTTGGAAGTGGCACTCGGGGGGAGGGGGAGATGTTGAACATGATGTCCCGATATGTTTAGGTTGAGAGAGGCGTTCGTCAGGTATGTTACCCATCAGTTCTCCATGCAAGTGTCCCATAAGCCTGCTCCTAATTTTTTGAAATCATTTTTACGTAGTACTAACATGTGGTCTTCCTTCCTCTGGGTGAAGTCCTGGGGTTTTGATAAGCCTCGCTTCCGGGGGGGTGGGGGATGTAAATGCCCTGGCTCTGCAGGGGGAAAGGAATCCTGCCCTATTGTTTTTTACGTTTGCCTGCGCAAAGGCGAAATAGAGCTGCTGTGCCTTCAGCGTGTGCATCTTTCTTAAGGGCGTACCCGGATTTTAATTATCTAAATGTAAATACTTAACAAATTTTACTTAGAGTAATGAGCTAAAGTGCACACTACATAAATGAGATGTTCTAATTAATCATGTATGAACTTCTGGTTGAAAGGCAAGCTCTGTGAATCCCGCGGATATGCTGGTCTGTTGCCAAATTGCTAATCAGTGTTTCCATTCAGAGGCGTCTTCGCTGTAATAAGTTGCGAGAGATGTTTGGGGGAAATGACGAGGAGGGCGGTGGAGTTGTGTGCCAGGTTTTTCTTCCGTATCATCATCATCATCATCATCATCTTCTTCCTCTTCTGCTTCTTTTAAAATCTATTGAAATTGATTTTCTTGTGCCATGTAAACTCTGCACTCCAGACTTCTTTACCTCTCTGCAGGTTTATTGGTGGTAGTGGTATTTTTATCCCGCTTTCCAGACAAATATTGACTCCCAAAGCAGATGGCATTTTTATTTTTATTTATTTATTAAATCCAGCTAAAAAGTCAAGACGCACGTGGGAAGGGCAGTGGCGAAGAAAGCTAGGCAGGGGAGACCAGATCAGTAAGACAAGACCGGAACTAAGTCGTAAACAAGGGCACGGATCCAGGATCTGTGAAAAGAAATAGTCTTCCACCCGATTTTGGGGGGATTTCCCCCACCACAGATTGTTTTGGGGGGGATTCCCCCTCTACACACCATCACCCCATTCAGCAAGGTTTTAGACGGGCTGTTCACATAACACGCTAACCCACCCCCGGTGGTGGGCTGTAGGTTGTTTTGAACCGTGGGTTGTTTTTCGCAGGATGGGTCAGTGTGTTGTCTGAACATAGCCCAGGTGGCTTGTTAACCATGGTGTGTGGCTTGTTAACCACCCTGACCAACACAACAACAAACCATGGGTTCCTAAGGTGGCTTGTTCGAGAAAAATAAGCCACGCTGCATGGTTCACGAGTTTTCCTGGCTGCATTCAGACAACATGCCACCCCCGGTTCAACAAACAATCCATGCTCAACCACTGAGTATGGGTTAGAGTTTCGTGTGAACAGCCCCTGTGTAGCATTATCAGGGGGCTGGAGGGGTCGCAGTGGGAAAGAGAGGTCAGAAGTCCCCTTCCATGCTGTTCCAGCGTAAATCTAGATCTAACCCAAAGTGTGTATATCCGTTTTGGGCCAGCTGATGTCCCCTTGCTTAGAAGACCAGACTCTTCGTGTTTGAATAGCATTCTACCTGTTCTAGGGATGGGTGGGATTTTGTTTGGTTCATTTTTTGGATACCTATGTACCAAACTTTGCAAATTTCTTCATAAGCAAGATGGAATAGCTTTGAGATTTTTTTTTTTATTTTTAAGCAGATGTGAGAGGAAGCCAGGCAGAGGGTTTTGCATGTTTAGCTCTGGGTTTGATTCTTGGTGCGTTCAGCCATGTCTGTGCTGCTGAATTAGGGTTACTACCTCTTTTTTCCTAACAGGATTCCCACCTTGAACATCCTCTCTACATTAGGAATAGCTGCATTTCTTGAATTTGGATGAATGATTTTGCTAGGAACTTAGCAAAATTTGCAAACTTCTTTATAGAAGGGACAGAAATATATATTTTTTTCTTTTCCTTATTTTTGTTTTGTTTTGTTGAAATTGTATAATAAAAAAGTATACATCTGAACTTACCCAAATTCAGAAATTTATGTACAGGACAAAAATATGTTTTTTCCCTCTTTTTTTGTTTTGTTTTGTTGAAATTCATTAAAAATTATATATAAGAATTTGCCAAATTCATACATTTCTTTATAAACAGGACAGAAAGAACTTGAGATTTTAGCAAAACAAAACATCTGAATATGAGAGAAAAACAAACAGGACTTAAAAAACCAGTCATGTTGAAAAGAAATGGCTGGCAGCAACTTTGTTGCAACTTTCTACAATAGTGTATTAACTAAAAATAGCTACCTATAGTCGAATTAATATTATATTATGTGAAGCTAACTGCAGAACATAGCTCCACATTGCTGGTTATAGACCTAAAACACTGTTGATCTGGCTGTGGCTTGCATAATAAAAGCAATTGACTATGCAATTGTCTTCAGTGTGTAAGTACAAAGAGACTAGAGTCTCAACACTTGACAAATGGTGGCCTGCACCTCCCCAAAGTGTCAAAATGGGACTGCAACGTCGGAAGGCGAGCTTATACACCCGCCCCTTCCCCAAGCTGGATGTCAACGTTTTAAAAATGGAAAAAGTTGCAAGGAGGCATGGTGCTCCTTTGGCAGGGAAGACTGTGTGCTGAGCTAGCTGTTGAGTTGATCAGTTTGTCAGATACCACAGGCAAACCCCACGTGTTCCCTATTTGTTTGGTACTTCTATATCACATTTTTCTTTTGTTTTAGAACTCAAGGTGGCATAAAGCCAAAACAGCCATGACCTTAAATCCATATCTAGCAATGACCATCTTTGTGTTCTCTTCAGTTTTATTCGCAACTAGGCACAGAGAGGACAATCTGGATCTTCAGAGTACAAGTACCCCATCCCTCATGCTAGGATCCCAGTCTGGAGTGAACTCCCTTTTGCCTGCTCTAGAGTAAATATATAGAAAAAGACATCGCTGCTAGATATGGATTTGAAGAAGTGAAAGCTGGTGGCTCCAATTTTGGTGAATCCTTTCTGGGTTTTAATCAAAACCAGCCAGAAGTCTAAAGGAGATATCAAAGGTGCTAAACCTATTTTTGGGATAGAGTTCAGCACCTTGGATAGCTCTTTTAGAACCACTGGCCGCCACTGAATTAAAGTAATGGCTCTTTTGGCCCATCTATTTGTTTTTCTAGCATCTCCCGTCTGGGCACTGACCGGACCCAAGCCTGCTGGCCTTCAACAGGATGGACATTTCACATGCACTCAATCCATGCCCTGAAATATATCCCGCCTTGTCCCAAGGGATGAGGACAGATTCAGCCTGAACTCAGTGTTTCCAAAAAAACGGTTTCCAAACAAACTGCTGGACACAGAATCTATTAATCCCAAGCACTTCTCTGACCCAAAATCTCACAACCTCTGCTAAACACTAGGGATGTGCACTGACCCCCCGGATCGGATCGGATAGCGGATCGGAATCGGACCTGGGGGGTCGGATCGGATCGGATCGGATCGGAGGCTGGTCGGATCGGATCGGACCAGATGTCCGATCCGGATCGGACGCCATTTTGAATGCTTTTTCCCATAGCCAAGTATTGTTTTACAAAAACGCCTATAACTTTTTCATTTTTAAAGATAGAAGGATGAAACTTGGGGACATTGTAGACTGGTTAGGGATAGTTATCTGTGAGAAATTTCAGAAAGATTGGTGCATGCGTTTTGTGGCAATTAATTTTTTAATAAATACCCAGGAATGCTTATAACTTTGTCATTTTTAAAGTTACAAACATGAAACTTTGCCACATTGTAGGAGGTACCTTGGGACCTATGTGTGTGAAATTTCAGAAACATAGGTGCTTGCCTTGTGTGGCAATTAATTTTAGAAAAATAGGTAGTAGTGGGGTAAATACAGTTACGCCTCCCATTTTTTTATTTTTTAAGATACAAACAGGAAACTTGGGCACATTACAGGTACCACTTGCCTTGATATGTGAGTGAAATTTCAGAAACATTGGAGCTTTCCTTGTGTGGCAATTAATTTTTGAAACAATGAGGAAAGAAACACCTATAACTTTGTCATTTTTAAAGTTACACACATGAAACTTTGCCACATTGTAGGTGGTACCTTGGGACCCATGTGTATGAAATTTCGGAAACATAGGTGCTTGCCTTGTGTGGCAATTAATTTTTTAATAAATACCCAGGAATGCCTATAACTTTGTCATTTGTAAAGTTACACACATGAAACTTTGCCACATTGTAGGTGGTACCTTGGGACCTATGTGTGTGAAATTTCAAAAACATAGGTGCTTGCCTTGTATGGCAATTAATTTTAGAAAAATGGGTAGTAGTGGGGTAAATACAGTTACGCCTCCCATTTTTTTATTTTTTAAGATACAAACAGGAAACATGGGCACATTACAGGGAACACTTCACTTGATAGGTGTGTAAAATTTCAGACAGCTGGGTCCAGGCATGTGGTGGCAATTAATTTTTGAAACAATGAGGAAAGAAACGCCTATAACTTTTTTATTTTAAAAGTTAGAAGTCTGAACATTGCTCACTTTGTAGATGGGTTAGGGGTAGATATGTGTCAGAAATTTCAGAATGATAGGTCCAGGCATTTGATGGCTATGGAATTTTTAAATTACATGTTTCAAAAAAATTTCTACAGAGGCCAGGTCTTCCCCTCCCGCTTCCCGCGAAGAAAAGGAAACACTGTCTCGTCTCGATCCCTTTGATCCTTGCTAGTATCCATTACAGGGCTCGTGTCTGCTTGAGTAAAAAAGTGAAAGTAGGAAAGCAGACACGAGCCCTGTAATGGATACTAGCAAGGATCAAAGGGATCGAGACGAGACAGTGTTTCCTTTTCTTCGCGGGAAGCGGGAGGGGGAGGAAAGGAAGACCTGGCCTCTGTGGAACATTTTTTGAAACATTTAATCTAAAAATTCCATAGCCATCAAATGCCTGGACCTATCATTCTGAAATTTCTGACACATATCTACCCCTAACCCATCTACAAAGTGAGCAATGTTCAGACTTCTAACTTTTAAAATAAAAAAGTTATAGGCGTTTCTTTCCTCATTGTTTCAAAAATTAATTGCCACCACATGCCTGGACCCAGCTTTCGGAAATTTTACACACCTATCAAGTGAAGTGTTCCCTGTAATGTGCCCATGTTTCCTGTTTGTATCTTAAAAAATAAAAAAATGGGAGGCGTAACTGTATTTACCCCACTACTACCCATTTTTCTAAAATTAATTGCCATACAAGGCAAGCACCTACGTTTTTGAAATTTAGCACACATAGGTCCCAAGGTACCTCCTACAATGTGGCAAAGTTTCATGTGTGTAACTTTAAAAATGACAAAGTTATAGGCATTCCTGGGTATTTATTAAAAAATTAATTGCCACAAAACGCATGCACCAATCTTTCTGAAATTTCTCACAGATAACTATCCCTAACCAGTCTACAATGTGCCCAAGTTTCCTGTTTGTATCTTCAAAAATAAAAATGTGGGAGGCATAACTGTATTTCTCAGTGGGAAAGTGCAATGCAATGATTCCCTATGGGAAAGTGCAATGCAATGATTCCCTATGGGAAAGTACTGTCCAATGAATCCTTATGGGCAAGTGCTGTCCAATGAATCCCTCATTGTTTCAAAAATTAATTGCCACACCAGGCAAGCACCAATGTTTCTGAAATTTTACACACATATCAAGTGAAGTGTTCCCTGTAATGTGCCCAAGTTTCCTGTTTGTATCTTCAAAACTAAAAAAATGGGAGGCGTAACTGTATTTACCCCACTACTACCCATTTTTCTAAAATTAATTGCCACACAAGGCAAGCACCTATGTTTCTGAAATTTTACACACATAGGTCCCAAGGTACCACCTACAATGTGGCAAAGTTTCATGTGTGTAACTTTAAAAATGACAAAGTTATAGGTGTTTCTTTCCTCATTGTTTCAAAACTTAATTGCCACACAAGGCAAGCTCCAATGTTTCTGAAATTTCACTCACATATCAAGGCAAGTGGTATCTGTAATGTGCCCAAGTTTCCTGTTTGTATCTTAAAAAATAAAAAAATGGGAGGCGTAACTGTATTTACCCCACTACTACCCATTTTTCTAAAATTAATTGCCACACAAGGCAAGCACCTATGTTTCTGAAATTTCACACACATAGGTCCCAAGGTACCTCCTACAATGTGGCAAAGTTTCATGTTTGTAACTTTAAAAATGACAAAGTTATAAGCATTCCTGGGTATTTATTAAAAAATTAATTGCCACAAAACGCATGCACCAATCTTTCTGAAATTTCTCACAGATAACTATCCCTAACCAGTCTACAATGTCCCCAAGTTTCATCCTTCTATCTTTAAAAATGAAAAAGTTATAGGCGTTTTTGTAAAACAATACTTGGCTATGGGAAAAAGCATTCAAAATGGCGTCCGATCCGGATCGGACCTCATCGGATCGGATCGGATCGGATCGGAGGTTGGTCGGATCGGATCGGATCGGATCGGATTTTCCCGATTTTGGGTCGGATCGGATTCGGATCGTGGATCGGATCCGATCCGATGCACACCCCTACTAAACACCATCCAACTATATCCTTTGTTCTCCCCCCCCCCTTTTTCCGCTAATAAGATCATCAAACCAAACTCTGACGCTTCCATCTTCACAGAATTACTGATGTGATAAAAAATGTCTCTGACCAGATATGACTAGCCGGGCGTGATGATGTTCGCCCTAGAAATCGGCCCTTGCTTTCCTCTACCCTCCCCATTTCTTTTTCCTTTTGTATCATGTCTATCAGTTTGTGAGCATGCAGCCAGGGTCTTTCTCATCTCTTAATCCATGTTCAGCACTTGAGATGCGTTAACAATGGCAGTAACCGCAATCACCGGGCATGTGGAAGCTTGGTTAACATTTTCTTCTTCGTTTTCAAGACCAGAGACCCATTTTTGGCTTCGATGTCGTTTCTTGACATCTTCCAATTCCTTGATTCCCAAGTTATATGCTGACTCATATGTCTCCCCATGGGTTAAATCCATAGGGGAAAAAATCACTTCTATCGGGCTTTCGCCCTCTTATTTGTTGGCATTAGGCCCGGAAAAGGCCAGGGCCTTATCTAAACAATGATTGATAGATATTGACAACCAGGAACTTCTTGGTGCTGCCACAATCACTGGGGTTGTCATCCAATCCTACTGAAGATGGAATGCAGTACTTGAAGTGGTTAATCATTCCCAAATACAGGAAGGCCTTTACGTTGGCCAGGTTTAACGCCCTCCCTTCAAAAGTTCTTGAGGGCAGACTCAAGAAGATTCTGTGGTTCCTTAGAATTTGCCCATGTAACAATTTAGATGTAGAGACTGTTGAGCACGTTTTGTTCTCATGTCGCTTTTATCAAAAAGCAAGGGAGGATTTAATCTGGCCTTTTATACGACCTTTAACAAATCTCACCCCAGGATATCATTTAACCCTCTTGCTACAGGGCACAAATGAGGATATTACGATACAAGTGGCCAAGTTTTTGAATGTGGCTATATCCATCAGAGCAATGGTTCTTGGTTAAGATAAGTGTTTTAACTTTTATGAAATGTCTAAAGTATTTTAAGGTGTGTTGGATCCTGTTATTAACAATTTTAAAATTTTTATTCTGTAATAACTTTACCCTTGTCATATTTCCTATGGTCTATGGACTGCAATAAAGGAAGGAACGAGCTTGGCAAATATTCCCTCTCTCTAACCGGCCTTTTTCCTCCCCAGGCCTGTAACGAATTCACCACGCACGTGATGAACCTCCTCCGAGAGCAAAGTCGGACACGGCCCATTTCTCCAAAGGAGATTGAGAGGATGGTGGGCATCATCCATCGGAAATTCAGCTCCATCCAGATGCAGCTCAAGCAAAGCACTTGTGAAGCAGTCATGATCTTGAGGTCGCGGTTCCTAGACGCCAGGTAGGCGATGCGACGCTTGACTGGAGTACTTGGCCCAACGCTACTCAACATCACCCATTCTGTACCATCAAGCCGTATGGTGTTTTGATTTACAGCTGGGGTGGGAAGAACTTAGATCCCTTCTGAGGGAAGGTTGCAACAGCTGGGATTCTTTAACTTGGAAAAAAGGAGGCCAAGGGGAGACGTGATCGATGTGTACAAAATGATGCCTGGTGTGGAGAAGGTGGATAGGGAGACATTTTCCTCCCTCTCTCAACATACTAGAACCCAATGGGGTCATCCCATGAAGCTGATTGGTGGGAGATTCAGGACAAATAAAAGGAAGGACTTCTTCACACAGCAGATAGTTAAACTATGGATCTTCCTGCCACAAGAAATAGGGATGGCCACCAATTTGGACGGCTTTAAAAGGGGGTTGGATAAATTCCTGGAGGAGAAGGCTATCAATGGCTACTAGCCCTGATGGCTATGTGCTACCTCCAGTATCAGAGGCAGTAAGCCTGTGTGCACTATTTGATGGGGAACATGGGCGGGAGGGTGCTGTTGCACCATGTCCTGCTTGTGGTTCCCTGGTCGACAGCTGGTTGGCCACTGTGTGAACAGAGTGCTGGGCTAGATGGACCCTCAGTCTGATCCAGCAGGGCTCTTCTGACGTTCTTATCTAGAACTCCTGGACTTCTGATTGAGTTGCAATAGATAGCAAGGATTTCTGATTCCCGATTATCTAATAATAACAGCTGCAAAGTGACTCCTCTCAACTCCCACTCTAACTTATACCACTGAAACAAAGATGGCTTGGGGTAAGCAAGAGCGGATTTTTGGGTAGAAAGATGGCATTCAGCTCTGTTCAAAACAACCTGCTGGATTCAGAATTTGTTAATTCCAAGTGTAGGTCTTCTGCACCAGTCTCCGGTCAGTGGATCCCAGGGTTCTAGCAAAGAATAAAATAACGTGAGCAGTGAAGAGGCCAAGTTTGCCGATGACACCAAATCATTTCGGGTTGTGAAGACAAAAGGGAATTGTGAGGAGCGTCAAAAAGGGTCTCCCCAAACGGAGCGATTGGGCATCCCATTGGCAAACGCAGTTCGATGCAAGCAAGTGTAAAATGATGCAGGTTGGGGCAAAAAACAAATCCCGACTTCGCGTATAACGTGATGGGATCTGAGCTAGATGTTACCGAGCAAGAAAGAGATCTTGGGGTTGTGGTGGACAGCAAGACGCAAATGTCAACCCAGTGTACCGCTGCTGTAAAGAAGGCAAACTCCACGTTAGGCGTAGTTAGAAAAGGAGTTGAGAATACTGCCTTTATACAAATCTATGGCGCGACGACACTTCGAATACTGTGCACAGTTCTGGTCACCACACTTAATAAAAGATATTGTAGAGCTGGAAGAAAGTGCTGAAGAGGGCAACTCAAATGATCAAGGGGCTGGAGCATCTCCCCTACGAGGGAAGGTCACAACAGCTGGGATTGTTTAGCTTGGGGGGGGGGGAAAGGAGGTTCAGGGGAGACACGATAGAGGTGTACAAAATTATGCGTGGCGTGGAGAGAGTAGATAGTGACGGGGACCTTATCATCCCTTTTTCAAACATGGACAAAGTTGCCGTACATCCCCAGAACAGGTGAGCCATGCTACTAGCAGGTGTGCCACTGAGGGAAGATGCTGGTCCCGTGGTGGGGCAGCGCCCCTTTCGGAGGGACATTTTGCAGGCCGTTCCTTTCAAAGAACTCGAAGTCGAGATGAAAATGGGTGGACGTGGAGTAATGAGATAGATATGGCTCCAGGGAGAGCGGCTGACTGCCGGGGAATAGCCGTGCCATGATACTGATGGAAGATCCCCACGGAGCCTGGAGGGGGAATGGGGCTCAGAAGAAAAACACTTAAAGAGGGTTCCTAAAGAGAAGGCTGCAATAGCAAACTCTGTGTTTGAGTGTGTTTGTGTGCAGAGCAGCTGGAATAAAGGGCTTTACAGTGATCCTTGCGATAAAAATTATGATTCAGCCAGTGAATACACAAAACAACTCTGCTCTGAGAACACTGCCACAGATCAATTCACAGAGAGTTTAACATTCCAGAGGCTGACTAGGCCCAAAGCCTTCCAGACTACTTCTAATTAAATCTTAACTAAAACTACCAGACCCCACAGCCGTGCCTTTTATTCCTGACTGATCCGTTCCACATCCCAGCATCCCTTGAGGCCTGCCTGGCCCTGTGTAGCATTTCCTGGTTGTTGCTGGCAGCTATGTTGAGGCTATGACACTGTCCACATCTCGTGATGGCCCCAGCACAGGTGTGCAAGAATGCCATGTGTGCGGATTTCGGATGGGAACGGGAAATGGTGGCTGCCACGTTCAAAGCTGCTATGCAGATCTGGGCAGCGGAGATCCTGCTGGAAGGACAGGGTGGCCTGGCCGAATTCAGCCGTTCTTGCCACGGAACTCTATGGTAGCTTTGATAACCAAGGGCCTTACAGATGACTTGTTAAGCCATGGTTTGGGCCATTAACCCTGTTGCAGCATGTGGTTAGTGAAGGAGGTTAAACCGTGGTTATGTAGCAACCATGTTTTGGGTTATGTAGCAACTGGGCAGGCCTGATCTCTTCCAGAAAGCCTACCCAGTTGAATTTTAAGATGTTTGACTGTTATTATAATAATGTATTAGTTTTATATGTTTTTAATCATATATTTTATAGTATTTTTGTATTCAGTGTTGTTCCCTGCCTAGATCCAGAAGGAGAGGCGGGTAAGAAATAATAATAATAATAATAATAATAATAATAATAATAACAACAACACCCTACACAAGACACACTAAGCCTTCATGGTTAGGTCATGAAGACAGAGAGAGAGAAAGAGAGAGAGAAAAAAGAGAGAGAAAGAGAGAGAGAGAGAGAGAGAAGAGAGAGAGAGAAAGAGAGAGAGAGAGAAAAAAGAGAGAGAGAGAAGAGAGAGAGAGAGAAAAGAGAAAAGAGAGAGAAAGAGAGAGAGAAAAGAGAGAGAAAAAGAGAAAGAAAGAGAGAGAGAGAGAGAGAAAAGAGAGAGAAAGAGAGAGAGAGAAGAGAGAGAAAGAGAGAGAAAAGAGAGAGAAAGGCCTGCCCTACATAGATCTCCTGGCTAGATTTCAACCACCGAGTTTCACGGTTGTGATTTCTCTTTTTTCTTTCCCCGCTGGCGTCTTCTCTTCGCAGGCGGAAAAGGCGTAACTTCAGCAAACAAGCCACAGAAATCCTGAACGAGTATTTCTACTCTCACCTCAGCAACCCCTACCCCAGTGAAGAAGCCAAAGAAGAGTTGGCGAAGAAGTGTAGCATCACAGTATCACAGGTAACACGCCGGGACGTCCGCCGGCCGCTTGAGAAAAGGCTCAGGGGGCAGGAGCGGGCCTCTCCCTGTGTCTGTCTTTCCCTCCCCTAGCTAACGGCAGCCCATCTCCCAGAGTATGGTAGAGCTTGGTACTGCTATAGAGGGATTCCTGACATTGAGCTGTTTACATTCCCCACGTTGTGTCAATTACCGTTGAAAGACAACTGCAGTCTGGAGGGCAGAAGTTCTATGGAATGCAAGAAGTAGCCTTGTCTTGAGTTGGGTCGTTGGCCCATCTAACTCAGTGCTCTCTCCCGCCAGCTGCAGATGTCTGGGGCTTGATAAAGGCCAGGACAATAGTGGTTTGCCTTTACTGGGCCTGTGTTTCTAATGGGAGGGTTGCTTGAACCCCACAGCTCCGTTGCACAGATGCGCAGCTGTGTAACCCCCCCCCCCCCAACCCCTGCCCAGGAAATCGCTACCCGGAGCACAGGGTTTAATCATATACCCTTCGGATTCTTGCTTTCTCGTTCCTAAGTTCTTCAGGGAATCCTGTCGCAATTGACAGGAGCGATTCCCTCAGAAAAGAAAACAACTACAGGTTTCAGGGCTGCTGGGTGAATTAGAAGCCAGCGGAAGTTGCATTGTTATCAGCAGGACGTTGCCTCAATTTGTTAGGTCTGTGAAAGTTTTGCAGGTAGAACCGAGTGCCTGGAAGCCTTGCCATGGCTGCTTGGCTTTGGAGTTTAATTTATAACCTTCCTTGATGCTCTTTCTGCATGGAAAACACCCAAGGTGACATAACGCTCTTTGAAATCGACAATTAAAACGTCATCAGCAAAAATGAACCACCAAATTATCTGCAGATCCATTTATAAATGCCTGAGAGAATTTATCTTTGGGTTTTCCCCCCCTTTTTTTCCTCCTTGCAAGTGCCTTTCTGTCCCTCCGCTCCATGAATAAGGTGGCCTGGCAGAGTCTTGGTGGGCACTTGGTTCCGTATCCACAGTGCCACCACTGAGAAGGCCCTGCTTGTCGGGCTGCGTAAACCGTTCCATCATGTCCCAGGCAAGGTTCAAAACGAGGTGATCGGCTGCATGCAGGTGGTCTTGCTGATTCTGTTGCGCAAGCGATCCCCACTGCTTGCGCAACGGTGATTCGGCACTTCCAGGGGCAACCCCAAATGAGCGGAAACTCTCATTTCTGAAATGGAGCACGTCAGCAGAGTTCACATAAGGGAGCTCTGCTGACCTGTCCCCTTCCAGAAACAAGCATTTCTGCTTGTTTCAGGGCTTTGCCCCATAAATGCTAAAACACTGTTGCGCGATCGCAGGGCTCTGCTTGTGCAGTGGGATGGGGGGGGGGGCTGGCCGCACGTGGAACAAAAGTGGTGCTGGGCCCTATGGGCGGACGGGCAGGATTGGATCCTGCCCCAAACTACAACGGTGTCAGTACCGTGCAAAATCCTTACTTGTCAATCAGATGGTTAAATGGACCGCTCTCTGCCTTGCTTGCCTGAGGCTCATTGAGTCAATAAGTTGAAACATATTTTTATGGAGTCAATTCCCCTTCGATTGGCTGAATCCCACATGGAGCCTCTTCCCCGTAGCCAATCGGGACGCAGCCCTTCGGTAACAGTTCAATGACAGCTGTTTGTGCCATAGCAATAAAAGTCTAGTAGACAAAACGATTCTGGCGCTTTGGTACATTAGAAGTGTCACAGGCTTAAAATACTACGTCTCCTGCCTCAGAAGAGATGACTTTCGCTGTGGGGAGAGTTTTAGATTTCTATTCATGCCCCAAACATACAGCTTAACGACTCACGGCTCTAAGAGACATCACGGTTGTCTTCGATGTGATGTTTGCTGCAGCACCGGCGATGTTTGGAAATGAAAAGGAGGGGGCGGGCGGGCGGGGAGGGGAGGGGAGGGGAGAGAGCAAAACTCTTTATGGTGGATGTGTCTGGAAAGAGAGCATAAGCCCTTAGAAGGATGCGCTTTTGATTTTGCAGTGCTCAGCTTTAACACATTCATGGACACGGCATGTTGTCCCTATCTTCAAAAAGGGCAAAAAGGAGGAACTTGGGAACTACAGAGCCGTCAGTCTGACATCCATCCCTGGGAAAAATTTTGGAGCAGATTATAAAGAAGTCAGTCTGTAAACACCTTGAAAACTATGCAGTGATAACTAGAAGCCAGCATGGATTTGTCAAGAGCAAATCCTGTCAGACTAATCTGATCTCAGTTTTTGATCGGGTAACCTCCCTTGTGGACTGTGGGAATGCTGTGGACATAGTATATCTTGACTTCAGCAAAGCTTTCGACAAAGTGCCCCATGCCATTCTGATTCACAAACTAGTGAAAAGGGGAGGGCCAAGATCTCTTCTCGATCAGCCCAGAACACGGAATAATGGGCTCAAGCTACAGGAAGCCAGATTCCAGCAGGACATCAGGAAAAACATCCTGACTGTTAGAGCAGTACAACAATGGAACCAATGACCTAGGGAGTTCATGGGCTCTCCCACACTAGAGGCTTTAAAGATGCAGCTGGACAGCC
This sequence comes from Anniella stebbinsi, assembly GCA_029215795.1. Classification (NCBI taxonomy): domain Eukaryota; kingdom Metazoa; phylum Chordata; class Lepidosauria; order Squamata; family Anniellidae; genus Anniella; species Anniella stebbinsi. Next base: position 94,700,967 of record JARDYH010000008.1, on the reverse strand, counting down.
ACCTGTCAGGGATGCTTTAAAGTAGATTCCTGCATTGGCAGCGGGTTGGACTCGATGGCCTACGATTCTATGTTTTTATGCTGGATTTTTGCTCATTTTGTTCTCCCCACAGAAACCATCCCTCCCCCCCACCACTACCTCAATGGGGAGTTTGCGCTCCTGAAGGCAAACTCAGAAACTACTGGAAATGCTTGTTTCCAGATAGGGACAGTTCAGCACAGTTCCCTTCTGAGGGCTCCACTGACCTATCCCATCCTGGAAAGGAGCATTTCCAGTGGTTTCTGGGTTTGCCTTCAGAAGTGCCAACTCCCTGTTGCGCTAGTGATGGGTCCTGTGCACAGGATAGTGCCCCTAATTCCTGTCAACCCATTTTCAATGAATAGTCCAAGAGATGATATATAGCAGATGTAGATTTAACTGACGATATCAACCAAGCCGGTCGTCCATGCGGAAACCTTCTATCCTACTCCAGTTCTTCCGAACTCAGGTCCTCCAGATGGGTTGGCCTACAGCTCCCATTGCCCCCAGTCAGCATGGCCGTTGGCTGGGAATGATGGGGATCGTCATCCAACACGTTTGGAGGACACCCAGTTGTGGAAGGCTACATCAAGGTTTGCAAGAAGGCTTAGCAGTCCAGCCAAGGCAGGGTAGCTAGCTTCTCTAATGAGGATGGGGTGTGAGATTTTGGCAAACAGACCTCCGATGTGAGGGTGGCAGGTCCAAGTAGTAGCACAAGCGGCATTGTCCCCAAGGAGAAGTGAAAACATCGCCCTAGGAGAGCAGTCATTCCTGCACCAAAGAGTTGCCTGCTCCATTTATTTATTTATTTATTAGTAGTACGTATATACTGCTGAACATTTAAAATAAAATCTGGGGAGCATTCCCATGGCCTTTATTTATTTATTTATTTATTTATTACATTTATATACCACCTCATGGCTGAAGCTCTCTGGGCGGTTTACAAAAATGAAAACTGCGTCTGAGGGGCCATAGGATATTTCAGATTCCCAGACAGCGCGCCAGCGTCGGAGCTTGGAATCAGAGTTCCGACCCCTCTTCCCCACCCCTTCACAGCTGGCATGCTGCCCTCTGAGGTCAGGAACTTGACCTCAGAGGACAGGGAAAGGGGGCATTGCGGTGAGCAGGGAGGGGAGGAGATTGAAGGGGCCAGGATGCGAGCTATCCTGAGGCCTCTCCAGCCCCCTTCTCTCCTCCTCCAAAGCACCCCAATGAGATAGATGAAAATGAAGGGCTGGGACGAGCAGGGAAGTGAAGATCGACCCTGTGACTCTCTGTTGGATGACCATAAGCCCCTGAGTCATTGCAATAGCAATGTGCTCTGAGCAACTAAACTACCCAACCAGGATCTCTTCTTAATCATCCCAAAGTGCAGGATGTGGAATAATGGGCTAGAGAGCCACCTGTCTGGGATGCTTTAAGGTGGATTCCTGCACTGAGCAGGGGCTTGGACTTGATGGCCTGATAGGCCCCTTCCAACTCTACCCTTCTTTGATTCTATGGCCACATAAACCAGGGTGAAATAAATCCGCAGGAGAATTGCATGTTTTAAGCTGGTTGCAAGGCATTTTGGCTCTTTATTGTAAAGAGAAAAGCGACAAAAATATCCAATAATAGTAATAATAATAATAATAATAATAATAATAATAATAATATCAAATGTAAGGATGCACTTTGGGTATCCTAAAGTGCAACACAGTTGCTCAGTATAAATTCCTGCTGCCGTTGCTTGCCCTTTTATTAATACCATTTGTTATTGCCACAAACTTCAGTAACAGCTCAGAAGCAGGCAACACCCCTGGTAGTGCAGGCGCCCCATCCTTTACCACCCCCTGCAAGCGCAGACCTAAAATGCCCCTCCATCTCCGCTTAGCTTCGCCTGCCCTGAAACGCAGTAATTAAGAAAGCTCCCAGGAGCAAACTCCAGCCTTCAGGGTCTTGGGAAGCCTTTTTTGTTCCCCTCTACCGACTCCTCTCTTCCCTTGTCCTTGTTTTGCACTCCTTCATTATCTCCTCTTTCTGCGTACACGCCCTCCAATTGCACAGCTGGCTGCTGCGCCACCAAGTTTTTGTTGCCTTGGGGGCAAGAGATGGAGGCACAAAGCTTCCCCCATCCCCCCGTTCTTTCCTTATTCGTGTCTCCGAGCGTGAAGTTGGGAAGCTTAACATCAGCCTGGGCCGGGATTTGCCCATTGGCTGTTTTGTTCATACATACAGAGAGCTGAAGCGGCCGGGCCTGGAGTCTTCTGTAGAACTGGCGGGCAGAGGGCGGGTGCAGGCCGTAAACACACGCAAACACACATAGACTCTGTACCAAACACAGGAGCCTCCTGTCTTGGCTCTATTGGACAAGCTAAACAGCCCCAGGGCGCATTGTTTCCACTCCACTTCCTTTGCGCTCGGAAAGCTTTCTCCGGCTCTCAGGGCCTTCTGGCTGATGGCAGAGCTTGTGCCGATAGACACTAATTAGAATTTTAAAAAACGAGATCTGTGCATGATACGCTTTCTTTTCTTTTCTTTTGAGTGGGGGGGGGGGAGAAGGGTCTGCTCACATTGAACTGCACAGTTACAGTCTAGGAAGGGCGCATCTGAACCTGTTTGAACCCATTCTTCTGTGATGGTGGATGGGACTTGCGTCTGTTGAACAGAATGGAGTGTTGGTGTTTTTTGGGGACGGGGTGACTTGGAAACGTACACCCCAGTCTAGTGGGTACTTGGGAGCATGGGACATGCAATGCACACATGTGGAGATGCCTTTCCGTGCAGATAAAAAACAAAAGATCTGTCTTGGGGGTGAAGCTCATGGTCTACCAGCTACTTGTTTCATTGGGCCCAATGCCTGTTCAGGTTTGAAGAGCGCGTAGTGACTTCAAACCTGAACAGGGTTTGGGTCCAATGCCTGTGCTCTGCACAGGCACAGCTCGGTGAAGGCTGGTTTTTTTAACTGGAGATGTGGATGTGGGACCTTTAGGTGCAGTGCACAGCTGCTCCAGCACTGAGCTGTGGCTCGTCCCACATTAAATATGTCTGAAGGAACTTAAAAAGCTTGGAACATCTCACTGCTTGTCCCGTGCCTGATTCCCGTTCACGTTTGCTCTGTGCGAGCGGGAAACGTGCGCAAATCGAGCAACGGTCGAACGGGAGATTTGCGCACGTTCCCCCAAATTTGCGGAAATGTCCTCCATAGGCTAAAGCGGGGCTGATTCAGCCTGCCGAGGGAATTTGCGCAAATCAAGGCATTTCCACAAATGGAACTGGGAATTGGGAACAACAGGAACGTGACCATGTGGTCTAGAATTTGCGAATGTTTTCAGCGGGCACATGCTTGCGCCTGCGTTTGCCGCTTCAAATAGGGTTCACATAGTTTACAAGCAAAAATGAAAATCTAATGCATTCCTAGTTAGTGCATCAGCTCCACACAAGAGGCCAGGAGAGGAATACACCTGCCAGATGTTGAGCGAGAGTTTTGCATTCATGCGGTTCCCTACAGAACATTGGGTGAGAAGGACCCAGAAACAATGGTCACTCCAAGATCTCCCCTGGAAAAGTGTCCTCTTGAACTTAGGGATGTCGTAAGAATCTAGTTTGGGTGGGTGGAACTCAATGAACGTTCATTGGCTCGGCTTGTTGGACTCCATTCCGTCTTCTGCTAGCTAGATTTGCGCAAAGTTTTGGCCATCATTTGTGCAAATCTCTATTTGCACAAATTAGGCCCAAGACCCCCCCAAAAATGCCTTAAAAGTCCCCAGAACTTTGGGAAACCATACGGCTCGGCTCACAAAAGTAACCTGAAGTCTGACATGACACGGAAGTCTGGCGTGCGCCAAAAGGACCAATTGTTCCAGCAACGGACGTCCCTTGAACTTTCACCTTCTAGCAGGGAAGCTGTATTTTAAAAGCGTCTTGTGGTATCTTGAAAACACTAGATGTCCTGGGACTGTCGGTTGTGTTTGTACCTGTGGTGCCTGCTAGAAGGCTTTCATGGGGGCATTCTGGTAGCACCTCTGTGGAGGATCATGTTAAGTCCAGAACTAAGCCTGTGGTTTTCACCTAAGGCTAGAGGCAGAATTGTGTTTTTGGAATTAGAGATCCACCATAGCTCCTGCTCCTCAAAATGCATTGCTAGCCGTAATCTAACACCTGGCCGAGTCATTCAAACTGCAAATCACCGTTTTGAGACTGGGTCTATCTAGACTGTGGACCTCATGGCCAGACCCCTGGCCAATTTTTGGACTTCATTTCTTTCCTCCATCCCATGCTTTCTTCTTCTTTTTTTCCTGATGAAGAGCTCTGAGGAACCCGAAAGCTTGCACAGTTTTGTGGAATTTTGGTTGGGTTCTAATAAAAGTATTTCCCAACTGCGTTTTTGATTCCCCCCTCCCTTCATGGATCAAACACAACATCCAAAATGCCCAATGGAATAAAGACACAAAGTCTCCAGATGTTGAAAAGATATGTAGTTGTTTTGTTTACCCCGAGGAGTTGCCATATGTATTTCATCCCTGGCTATTATATTCAGGCCTCCTTTAGTGGTCTGTATTTCTAAAAGTGCCTGCAGGAACCTCTGACAAAAGATAGTTGCCAAGATGAATCCTGCAATAGAATTCATTCAGCTGGGACCCAAATGCCAACGGTTACTCCTCGGAATACAACTACATATTTTTTTCAACTTCCCCAGACTTTTCTTTCTTCCATTGTTTTTTTCTTCTCTTTGTTTTATTCGTTTTGCCATCATAGGGACAGGTCCAGAATAGCGTTGGCACTGAAATGCAAAACCAAGCTCACAATGCTAAAATAAATGCAACTCCGCATTACGAGTTCCAGGTTTCATAATCCGTTGCATTTAATTAGGAGCTGGACGCAGACAAAAACAAGGGGGAAACACAGGAAGAAACTCTGCCTTCCAGGCTTGTGCCCTGTAAATTTGTGGCTTTCTCCTGATTTCCCCAATAATGATGCTTCAGTGACCAGCGTTTCTGTCACAGATCAGATATGCGCCTCCCGCAAGTGAGAGCACTTGTCAGGGAAAGAATCCCAAGCCCCGTCTCCCTGCAATTGTGCATCTTGATGATTTAAGTAATAATTTATTGCCTTTTTTATTTCACATTGTAATTAACATGATAAATAAGTGCAAGTGTATTGTTTGAAATGTAATATACAGTTAAGCCCAATTAATTAATTGGCCTTCAGTGATTGGGAGCAGAATGATGTTCATTGGGTTTTTTTATTTAACATGGAGATAGTTTGTTTTAATGAAAAATGTGCTACTAAATAGCTTTATCTCTCCCCACCCCCAAAATATATTTAAAAAATAACTTCTAATGCACATGAAGAAGATGCTGCAAGATATTTGGAAGTATTTGGGGCGTAGAACGCTTTGCTCATGACAGAGTCAAATGTTTAGAGTGCTTCATCCTCAGTAAAATGGTAGGCGACCCTTTTAGACAGTGGGCGCATTTAGCCGTGTGAGAACTTGTGGGCACTGCCACAAAATGGCTGCCACGGGAAGCAGGGCAAAGGGCAGGTAACCTGCCCAAATGCCTGAGTATCTACATTTCAATTAAATATGAGGAAAAACTTCCTGACGGTAAGGTCTGTACAACAGTCTACCCACGCGGGTTGTGGGTTCTCCATCTCTGGAGGTTTTTCAGAAGAGGCGGGACAGCCACCTCTCAGGGATGGTATAATTGGTTTTCCTGCACATTGCAGAGAGTTGAACTAGATGATCCCTGTGGATTCTATGATTCTACAAGGTATTGGTGGGGTCTAAACCCCAGCACACTAAACAACTCCCGGGAACCCACAGTTTTCTTCACCAACAGAAACCTATTTCACAACAAACCTAGCTGCTGCTAAGAAAATATAAACACTTTTTTAAGGAAGAGGGAGGGGCTGGCACCTTGGGGGCCACCCGGGAATGTATCCGAGGGTGCATTAGCACCCACTGACACTGTATTGCCTAACTTTGCTGTAAAATGTTAATTCTGGTTTTATTTTATCGCCTGTTCACCCCCCACTGCAATGACAATTCCTTAGAAGCTAGCCGGTCAAAGAAGAAGTTGAGTAACAGCAGACAGGTTTGCTGAAGAACAAATCCACTGTTACTGATCTTTCCCTCCATGGTGCAACATGGGTGTCTTTTAAGTTGTATGCATAAGGCGCAATCCTATGCATGTTTAGACGGGGGGGGGGGATCCTACAATTCCCAGCATCCCACAATGGAGGCTCTGGATGTGGGTGGACACCAGTTGGACTCCCAGACCCAGTGACATCCCAAGATGCACCAGCCAAAGCCAGGTGCAAAGCACGTACACTTAGAATTAAAGAGCAGGGTGTCTCTGAGCAAAATATGAGCCTAGGAATTTGTTCTTCGTCCCAGAACTGAACTGAGTTCACACAGAAGCCCGTTTCTGATAATCTCAAGCTTCCTTCATCGCTTCCTTCATTGCAGCAGCCTGGATTTAGGTGGGAAAAGTCGTTTTGCCTTGAGTCTTGTGGAACACTTGGAAGTGTGATCTGTTACAAATCACCCAGGGATCTACCCATAGATGCTCACCTCCTGAAATAAAGAATAGATCCACGTTCAGAGAGTTCCTGGGGCTTTCTGTGTAGGGCAGCAGCATGCTTCCCTGTCCACCCCCCAACCCCAGGCTCATTGTACAGGATGGAAGGAGACCACATGCACTTAAGAGTCCAGGAAGTCTTTCTGTTTACTCCAAAAGGTCTTCATAAATCCCATTTTCCAGAGAGTGATGTCTTCCCAGATGGGCATGAGCAGCGCCTTAGTCAACGGAGGCTGCAGCGTCTCTTGATTTGATTTGGCTTCCTTTATTGACTTCTGGAGCAATGGTCAACATAACCCAGCCGGGGTTATGCTTTGCATTGCCATAATATATATATATATATATATATATATATATATATATATATATCTGCTCTTGCTTGTTTCTTGTGGCTGCCGTTTTGCTACTCTTAATTTTTCTAGTATGAGTCTCTTGGTGGCCAAATTCACACCGGAGAAGCTGAGACCCTAACAAGGTTCTCTGAGGACAAAAGGATGCAAGGAAGGAGAAAGATTTCATCCTTTCTGGCTGGTTGGGTAATCTGAAACAAGAGGTGATCGGCTTTCCTTTAGGCACAGAGGGGCAGGTGGAAGACAAGCCTCCATTTTCCCCAGTGTGATCTTGTTGGCCTATGGAGGTGGACGGACTCACCCGCATTCAATTGGGCGGACGGCCCACCCCGCCACTGCCCGCATGAGCTTCATTTGAGACTTGGCAAGGCCCAATCAACACTCGCCCTCGCTCCAGAAATAACGCATTTCCCCCCCTTGCGTAAACGGGGCCTTTACGGCCGCCATTGACACAATGGAGGAAATACATAATGGAGACTCCGGATGAGGGCAGATGGCTGCCCGAGTGCTTATCGGGCCTCACGGGCACTCGGAGAGCGGGTCCGTGAATGCGCTACGGATGCCCGGCTGGGTCTAGGGGGGAAACACGGGGTCATCTGTTGGACTCCCAGGCCCAGTGACGTCCCTAATTAGGACCCCAAGATCCACCAACTGGAACCAGGTGCAAAAGACATACACTTAGCATTAAAGAGCAGGGTACCTCTGAGCATAATATAAGTCGGGCACCTGCAACATCACTATTAGTATAGCACTCTGCTAGAAGAATTGGGACCTTCTAACCGCACACACACACACACACACGTCATTTAGCAAAATAGGAATAAATGTATATTCCTCCATTTTTTTTAATCAAATGTTTCAGCTTCTGCCGACTTCAGTGATGGTACAAGAGTTATCCTCTAAGTTCAAGCAGTTTGGAGTCAATTCATCCACTCTGTAAATGTTGGTCACATCCTTCAGGGTCCCAGGCTGTGCCTGATTGTAACGCTGCTTAGTTGCTTTGTCGAATTTATTTATCTATTTATTCATTTGTTTTCATTTCTAATCCACCCAATAAGTAATGTTCCCTGGGTGGATTGAGAAACTAAAATACCATAGAACAGTTGAAAATATGACGTCCAATAAAATATTTAAAAGAATACAATGCAGTGCAACTCAAAACAGTAAACAGCACAGAAATTGATGAATCAGCCACAAAAGGTCTAGAACTACTTAAAATGCCTGGGAGAAAAGATAATAACTTAGCTATCTATCTATTATTTAATTAATTTCATATAATTTATTTGTTACATTTCTATCTCGCCTTTCCTCTAAGGAGCCCATGGCGGCAGACCTGGCTTCCCTGTTTAGATAGCACTTTCCTCCTGCAAATAGGATCCAAGCTGGTCCAGAACATAACAAACGGTCATAGCTCATCTTAAAATAAAGTAGCTTTCAAATATGCACAGTTGTACCACTTCTAGAAACCAGCACAAAAAAAACTTAATGTAGCAGGTAAGATAATATTCCAGGGAAAGAGGCAGAGGAAGAGGGGAGCGGTACACATCACCCCAAAAGAGGAGAAAATACCCAGCGACACACTGGAGAAAGTTTCTGGAGAACGTTCCATAACCGAGGGGCCACTCCGGAGAAGGCCCTGTCTCCGATCGCCACCCCTTTGACTTCCACAGGCGGAAGCACCCAAAGAAAAGCCGCACGCCTTCAGTAGCCTAGTAGGCCCGTGTAGTAGGCCCAATCTAAACGTTGCCTGTATTGGGGCAGGGGGAAGGCCTTAAACATTTTGCTCCAGGGAGAAGTTCAATCTCTGTACATTTGCCTTGCTGGGACTTGAGGTGCTGAGCTGATCCGTCAGTGGCAGCCGTCTCAGAGCAAATGGGCAACTCTGGGGGTCCACCATTTGCACAAAGGATTCGCCCAGCTGTTTCCAAGAGGGAGCTGATTTTCTGGTGGATGCTTGGGTGCTATAGAACAATGGCTCTCACCTCCTCCGTTACCCCCAGCTGGCAAAATGGTCAGCCTGGGCTTCAAGGCGGCAGTGGGGCGGGGGAAATTAGGTTAGCCCAGGGCTAGTTGGGCCATTGGTGGCTGCCCACATTCCAGGCAGCGGGCAGAGCTGTTGGCTCTCCCATAAGCACGTTCCGTGAAAGACCAAGGAGGCAAGGATTTCTTGACTCCAGCGGCCGAATCCTGCCCCCGTCTGAATTTAGCTCCAGGGACGCGGATTGCGCAGAGCGAGAATGTGGAGCGATACCTTGAGAAATGCCGTGTCCCGTTTTGGGTGGGAGGAGGCCATTCTGGGCTTAGGTGTTCATTTGGATGCGGTATGCAGGTTAAACATAACGTATGACCCGCTGCTCCTTTCATTGCTTCCAATTAAACCTTGCTTGTTAGTTTAACCTCTTGGTAATCCCATCAGACAACGGATGTCAAGGCAACACTGCCCACAGTGGCTCTGGGTGAGTGGCCATTAATTTTAATTGCCTTGATATTAAAGATTAAGAAGTGGTGGGGACTAGCAGGGTGGAAACGATCCAATGTCAAGCCAATCCACTCGCCGAGCCTTCCCCAGGCTGCGGCGATATTAAAATTTTACTGTGAGAATTAAACAAGCCTTTATTAGCGATGGCTGTTGTTTGATTGGTCCAGAGGTGGGCATAAACTCCAGATTCTTATACATCCGCGGACAATACCGTCGACGTATAGAGATTCTGCAATTATGAAACTGTTAATAAAGCCATAATTGGATTGTCCACCGTAATTATTTGCTGGCTTTCATTAATGTATTATTGCTTCCTGACTGACAAGGTAATATTAAGTGCAATATATATAATACCGTGGTCCGTCGTCCTGGGAATGCGGCCTGTGGAAAGATGCACCCTCGCTTATTGCGTTTCAAGCGGGGTGGGGGGTGGGGGGCTTTCATTAATTTATGTTAAAGCAAATGCCCAGATTATGGAACTGAGAAAGAATTTCCCATCTCTCTCCCAAATCCCCCTCAAGTCATGGCCCTGCTAGCTCTGGCCCATTAATAGGGTTGGCACTGCTTAAAAGCAATGAGATGGAGTTCTCTCGAGAGAGATGCTGATGCTGAGGAATTCTCTTCGTTAGAATAGTACCAGTTTGATTTATAGGGTGGGGTACCACTTTATGAAACTGAATCTTTCTTGGACCTTTTGGGTGGCATTGGGTGGTGGTGGGGGAACAAATGAGACAGACTAATACCTTTTCTTCCTGCAAAGTATAAGCAAGTGTTGTTTTCTGCCTATAGCAAGGGCAGGCAGAAGGTAGACCAGGATCCGCTGGTAGATCTCTGGGCGATTTGCAGTAGATCAGGAAGCGTTTCCGATTCCCAGTTGTCTAACAGGAGCAACAACCGGATTACTTTTCCCCACCTACATTAGGCTGCAATGAAGAAATCTTGGGATAATCGCCAGCGGATGTTTGTGTGAGCTCCATTCTGTTCCAGTATGGAAAACAAATTCCTAGGCTCGGTTCTTTAATAATAAGTGTCTTTGTTTTTGTTTTCACACCTGGCTCTGGTTGTTGGATCTAGGAGTTCTAGTAAAAAATAAAATAGATCTGACTGGCTTGAAGACTGCCAACCCCTGTCCTATACCCAAGTTTGCAGTAACAAAGGCTATGTCTAGACAAATCTGTGTGTTGTTTCATGTGTGGGTGGTATTTTTTTGGACTCTGAAATTCATAGGAAGCTTCCTTAAAGTCCAGCCTTCACCAGCTTGGCATCCTCCCAACATGTAGGACAACTCCCTAGTTGGGGGATTCTGGGAATTGTTGTCCCACACCTCTGACGGCTCCAGGGTGGGAAAACCTGTTACAGAGTATTTGTTTAGCTAGTCCAGTAATTCTGTTAGTTGTTGCCTTTCGAAGATCTCAGGAGGAAAGAAGCAAAATATTGCTTTGTTAAACAGGCTTGGAAGAAGGAGGCGGATCACATAGAGGGGAGCACCCACCAGGAACCCGTTAGCTGGAGAGCCCACCTAGATCACCACATTCCCACCATCCTGGTGGGCATCTTAGCGGGAAATCACTGTTGTGATCTCTTGTGTTCCTTCTCTTGTAGATCTGGTTCACCAGGGACTTGCTCTCTGTTATATTGGCATGGACACACTGTAGGAACTTTTTATTATCTGCTTTTCTGTATTATTATAGTGCCGGGGCACTGGGAGGCAGGGGGGATGTGGGGGGGGGGTTAGTGAATGCTGGGGTGGGGGACCAAAGAGGCTAGTGAATGCATGCACACATAGAACATTGTATCAGGGGTTAGATGCTTCAGGATTTAGATAGGATCTGATAAGAGAAAGATTTTGGAAATACGATTTGAAGTTACTCAAAGATGTTACTCATAAGACTGGTACCAACTATGTTGCTTAAGGACTCGTGACTCATGAAAGACATGTGACATGGTATTATGCAAAGATACTAGTCATATAAATTTGTGACTTATATTGACCTTATATATTCCTTTTAAGGGAACCATGTGAAAGGTCTAGGGTCAAGAACAGGTGAAGTTGTGGTTAGAAAACCCCCATGTCCATAAGAACAGAGAAGTAAATCAGACCGTTGACCACAAAGAGAAAGGAATTTGACCTTTTGTTGTCACAAACACCTACGACAGAGGAGGGAGGTATATTCTGGGAAGAAGGATAGTCTAAATTATGACATGGACCATTTCAGAACAAATTTATATATAATGAGAGGGAGGGTCTTTGTCTTTGGAAAGGGTATTTAAGTCTAGTCAACAGGAAGAACGATGTCTTTCCTTTCCCTCGGGCATGACATCCAGGATGTTGGTCTGAGCCTAACATGGAGGCTTCAGTGACCCCTTGGTTGCCTGGGAGAATTGGAGGCCCTTCTGTGGAGTGGAGCTCCTTCTCAGAGCTGTATGAATGTGAGTGTCATTGGGGGTATGCTTGTCTACGTTTGTCTATGTTTGTCTATGTTCTTATGAAATCTGTCAGACTTGTGGGTATATACCTTTAATTTGTTAGGCTGAATGGAGAGGTTTGTGTGTTTGTTTAAATTTAACTTCCTTAAATTGTTTTAATAAATGTTTTAAAGCAATAACAGTTTCATTGAGTTCGTGTGTAAAGGTAAAATCGATCATTCTGAGTGTCTATCTTCACATCCTCCTTTTCACCTACTGGAGTGGGGAATTTAGGGAACATTGATGCAAAGTAGCTGTATTCAGTGTCCCTTAAATAAAGGTCACCTGAAAAATCCCCCCTACAACGCAAGTACGTACCCTTGCCTGCCAGCAAGAGAGGGAGTTTTTCATAGTTATTTCCTCCCGTTATTAATTACAAAAGTCCTGCTAACAGCCAAGATTGGGAAATAGTTTCTGCATGCCGTTTTCCCAGGGGCTTTGTTTTAGCTGCTCTGTCCGTGACCTTTCGGCGGGTTAATAGGTAGAGCCTTAAAGCGAACTTGGCAACGGTGCAGCCATCCTCAAAGGTGCGTGCGTGAGACAAAGCGACGTTTCGCCCGTTATTGATTTACTTTAGCCCCCTCGGTTTCTGCAGCAGACTGAGCTCAGTTCTGTTTGTGGGCCTGTCAAGGTCGACGCAATACCGCAAGCACCCCACAAAACAAAGGACAATGGCGTGGTTACTCTGCAAATCTCCTTGTTCCTTTCCCATTGGCCATGTGCCGCTTTGATCTGTCTCTCTCCAGCTTCGAGTCCTCGTCGTGGTTTCCTTTTGACACGGCCTTCGCCTCAAATGTCCAGGGAAATGGTTCCCAGTGCGCCGGCCAGGTCCAAAGTGGCTGTTAAAGGACATAAGGACATAAGAAGTGCCCTGCTAGATCAGACCGAGAGTCCATCTAGTCCAGCACTCTGATCACACAGTGGCCAACCAGCTGTCGACCAGGGAACCACAAGCAGGACATGATTGCAACAGCACCCTCCCGCCCATGTTCCCCAGCAACTGGTGCACACAGGCTTACTGCCTCGGATACTGGAGGTAGCACATAACCATCAGGGCTAGTAGCCATTGATAGCCTCCTCCTCCAGGAATTTATCTAACCCGCTTTTAAAGCCATCCAAATTGGTGGCCATCACTTGTGGTAGTGAATTCCAGAGTTTAACTCTGCACTGTGTGAAAAAGGCCTTTTATCTGTTGTGAACCAATCAGCTTCATGGGATTGACCCCTTTGAGTTCTAGTATGAAGAGAGAGGGAGAAAAATGTCTCCCTCTCCACATTCTCCACACCAGGCATTATTTTGTGCACCTCTATCAGGTCTCTCCTTAACCTTCTTTCTTCCAAGCTAAACAATCCCAGCTGTTGTAACCTTCCCTCCTAGGGGAGATGCTCCAGCCCCTTGATTATTTTAGTTGCTCTTTTCTGCACTTTTTCCAGCTTTATAATATCTTTTTTTAGGTGTGGTGACCAGAACATTACACAGCATTCGAAGTGTGGTCGCATCATAGATTTGTATAAAGGCAGTACGATACTGGCAGTTTTATTCTCATTTCCTTTTCTCATAATGCCTAACATGGGAGTTTGCCTTCTTTACAGCGGACACACACTGGATTGCCATTTTCATGTAGAGATGGGCAAACCAATGATGTTTGAGGTCGCCAGGCTTCTCTGAACATTGCCAAGCTGAACTTCTTGTGCCTGGTCCGCATTTGCTATCGCTGGGAAACTTCCACAAATGAGAAGCTTCCACAAAACAAGCAGCCATCGAATGGAAGATTTGCGCAGGTTCCCCCAACTTTGCACAACTTTCCTCTGTAGGCTAAAGTGGGACTGAATCCGTCTATGGGGAATTGCACAAATCAAACTGGGAATTGGCAACGTGAATGGGGGGTGTCTGTCACCAGGAAGTCTGGCCCTTTTGGACTCGTCGAACTTCCGCAGTCCACCCGACTTGGCTTGCATTTGCGAGCCGAGCATTTCCCCCGAATTCTGAGGACTTTTAATGTTTTGGTCGTGATTTTACAGAAATAGACATTTGCGCAAAGTGCAGCTGCAGTTTGTGAAAAATGTCTATTCCCGCAAATAAAAGGGAAAAAATTCAGGAAATCCGCCAGCTGGCCCGACTTGTTGCGGACCAAGTTGAGCCATCTGGTGGAAGATGAAATGGAGGGCCAAGCCGAGAAAAAGCTATCAATCACTACCTCCAACCGGATTGCACTGATGTCCCTAAACAACTTGAAAGTGAGCACGTGGTTCAACAATTTACAAACATATTCGGTGGACGTTTGCTCATGCTTCTTGGGAGCTTCAAACAGGACGTGTTTACATGTGTCATGAGCAAAACCAAAATTCGCATACATCCCACGTTTCATGAAAGGGTACCTCATTGGGAGGGGACATAACGGAGGGATTGTAGCTTAATGGAATAGGTTTTTTTCATGCAGGGGGTGCCAGGTTCAACCCCAGGTGCCTCCAGGTACAAGGATTAGAGAGTATGGGATGGGAAAGAAAGACCCTCCTTGGCCTGGCTCCCTGGTTGTCAAATAGTCTGGACTGATGTAAGACAACCTCCTTCATTTGCACTAGGGCTCTTAGCCATGATATCAGAATGGTACTTGCTGTTCTGACAGTGATGGATGGATTGGTCCATTTCTGGCCCATGTCAGTTTCACATGGGTTCATTCATAAGTCCGTTCCGCCCCATTTCTGCACCAATCTGCATTCAAAAAAATAAACACATAAATATTTGCTATTTTCAATCTTCCCCCAGCACACATACAGACAATAGGCATTCTTGTATGCTACAGGTGCAGACTTCAGGCATGTTGGGCCCAATCCAGCCTTCTGCAGGTCTTCATCTGGCTCTTTGGGGACCCCCAGATAGCCATGTCTCTTTCCCTGAGCACCAGTCATTTTGTGGTTCCCCAGCTTTTATGCATTTTTCTTCCCATTGTAAAAGCTTGGGATGCATTTCCTAAAGCTTAGTTACTGGCAGGAAGAGCGTTAAGCAAAAATATGGTGGTGGATTTGGCCCCTCCCCTTTTTTCTTTCGGCCCCACCCACCGCTGAAATGCGGCCCCCGAGAACTCCTCTGAAATGGAATTCATCCCTGAAGCTGAAAGACATTCAACACCCCTGTCCTGTGTGCTTTACCCTAAAATATATCTTTTCCTATGCATTGTACTCTAAAATACGAATTTTGCCGTTTTTTGAGCCGAGACCTTTCTCGCACAATTCGAACAAGAAAACGGGAGGAAAATAGTATTCTGATCCCCCAACTAAGGCTATGGTGCTAATAAGGAATGGTGACATATTGAGACCATGAAGGAAGTAGAGCAAGGTACAGCTTGATACAGAAAAGCTGCCCATGAATGTTAGGAGGAAAGATGATCATTCTTGTTTTCCTCTCCATTTCTTACTTAGAACTAAGATACCACTAAAAACACAAAATGAAACAAACCACTATGTTGTTCTTTGCCTCCACCTAAAGTTTTAGTAAAACGATGTAGCAATTTTTATTGAACCTATCAGGAAGCCTACATCCCTGATTGGTTGGATACTAAATGTTCAATTGGCCGCTTTAATGAGCTCAAAGGCTAGGAATTCTGTATTCGAAGGGGGGGGGGGAACAAGCATCTTGGAAGGATCGCATGGGCTGCCGCTAAGCATGATGGGAGACTTGGCTCTCGCTGGTGTCCATTTTTTCAAAATGTCCTTTCCTTTCTGTGGCAGGTATCCAACTGGTTTGGCAACAAGAGAATCAGGTATAAGAAGAACATAGGGAAATTTCAGGAGGAAGCCAACCTTTACGCGGCAAAAACGGCGGTGACAGCCGCGCATGCCGTGGCGGCAGCTGTCCAAAACAACCAGACAAACTCACCCACCACGCCAAACTCTGGTACGTAGCAGCCACTCCACCACAGCGTGCCTTAGATTACATCTTTAAAAAGCAGAGGTGGGAGGGGAGCGAGGAAGGGGAGGTTCTATGCAAGGAGCAGTGAATTCTAGGGCTTTGCCAGCCTCAGGCCTCGGGGTTCTGAATCCGAGGCCCAGAGGCCATTTTATGGCGGATCCACCACTTTATGACAGATCCGCCATTTCCTTGCACAGTCCCAGGCCTCTGTACGGTCTACAAATCCCAGCATGCAGTGTTGGGGAGGGCTGTACTTACCGGGGGGGCCAGGAGCAGAGGGTAGACCTGTCCAGCGCCGCCATTGCCCACTCCTCGGGATGATCACGTCTGTCTTCCCTGTGCCATTGTGTCCTTCCCGGTGAGATCGCTGGCTTCTCCATGCGAGATCTGTGCGAGGAAATGGCGGATCCATCATAAAATGGCGGATCCATCATAAAATGGCCTCTGGGCCTCGAATTCAGAACTCCGAGGCCCAAGGCTTGCACAGCCGTAGTGAATTCCATTTGGGTGGATGGGTAGGACTACCTTAGCTCTTCGACAGAATCCTTTTTTGAATGGATGGGATTTTCTTAAGGTGTACCCTTTGTTTGCTCAGTAGGTCACCTGGGAAGTTCATTTACATGAAAAGTGGGGTGTGGTATCCTTTTCTTAAGGCCTTCCAGAATGATAATCTTTTGACCAAAGATTTGGCGGCCTAGTTCAAAATGAATACAGGAAAATCTGCCCTTCTATCTTTTTTTTTAAAAAAAGAGTTCTCTAGACACATTCGCTCTGAGCAGTTGGGATGTTTGTAAGTCTTCTGTGGTTCCTGAGGGAAACTATCAGGACTTTACACCGTGCTTCCCAAACTCAGTGGTTGGTGAGGAACTGGAGCCCTGTGGGAGAGCAATGCCCTGCCCTCTTTACCAGCCTAGAGCTGTAGAGGAGGAGAGAAATGTATTTGTTTTAGTTTTATTTCTTTGTAAAATTTAGAAACTACCCTTTATCCACAAGTGATCCCAGGGTGATGTACATAAAAAAACAGATTCAAGCAGCAAGCAAACGAAAAGGAAACTTTTGATTTGCCTTGAAAAGAAAGCAAAGGGAGGCATTCCAAAGTCAGGGTGCCACCACAGAGAAGGCCCTGTCATTTGCAAATGTGTTATGCATTTCTCCTAAGCCTGGTACACAGAGAAGGACCTCCTCTGAAGATCTTAATGTATGGATAGGATGATATGGGTTGAGATATCTGGAGCCTTAGCCATTTAGGGCAGGGGTATAGAACGTCTTTCAGCCCGGCAGCCAAATAAAATAACTGAATAAATTCCATTTTGGGAAACCTCTCAGGAGCCGTATTCTAGTGGCAGGTGAAACCAAAGGCAATAGGGATTGATCCCAAAAAAACCCAGAAGCACCAGCCTATTTGGCTTAACCATCTTACTGCCAGTGCCTAAGCCTTCGGAGACGCATTTCAACTTTTTAGAAGGCAAATAAATAGATAAAACTGCACAGAAACTGCCAAATGATTGGTGGCCAGGGGAAGGGGGTGTGGTGGGGAAAGGGGTTTGGCCAGAGAAAGGGATGTGGCCAGAGAAAGGGGTGTGGCCAGAGAAAGGGGTGTGGTCAGAGAAGGGGTGTGGTCAGAGAAGGGGTGTGGTCAGAGAAAGGGGTGTGGTCAGAGAAGGTTAGGGAAAGGGGGTGTGGTCAGGGACAGGAGGCATCTGGGGAACCCCGGTGGGCCAAATTGGTATCTCCAAATGTGCCAGATTTGGCCCATGGGCTTGATGTTCAACATCCGAGTTTTGGGTTTTTAAATGTATGGCCCGTCCAGTTGCGTTGTGCTTCTTGTAAGGCCCTCTGAGTGACTCGGGATACCAGCACTTCTATGGGGGAGAAAATCTCCCTCCCTCTTTGGATCCAAGTTTGGGAGGAGAACTGTTACTCATTCCTCTTGCCCTGCTGAGCGGAATTGTGGTCCTCTGCCCAGACACTTATCTGTGGGCTCCTTATTAATGTTACTATTAATGGTCATTAATGGTGGGAAGCCCTCTTGACCATTGTGTTCCAGCTTTGCTCTTCTTCTGTAATGGACAGCCCTGGGAAAGGGATGTATGTATGTATTTATTTATTTATATCCCACCGTTTTTCCTCCACGGAACCCAAGGTGGCGTACATAATCCTCCACCTCTCCATTTCATCCTCACAACAACAGCCCTGTGAGGTAGGTTGGGCAGAGAGAGTCTGCGGCTGGCCCAAAACCACCCAGTGAGCTTCCATGGCTGAGTGGGGCCCAGAACCCGGATCTCCCGACTCCCAGTCCGACACTCTAACCGCTACACCACGCCGGCTCTTGAGGTGTACTCTCTTTTTGTTTGCAGAAGGACAGAACCAAACAAGCTGGTGCGTGCCCTAGAATCCATATATATATTTGGTCCCACAGGAGGAAAAAACTGCAGGACATGGCTGTGTAGGATATTGAAATTCACAAAGCTTAATCTGTCCCATGGGAATTAATCCCTGGTACCTTCGTGATTAGTCTACAGGAGATCCTGGCCAGCTGGAGCTTCAAGCAAGGTGTAGGTCAAGAGACGAAAAGCTCAGGTAGAAAATAGGAAGACCAGACAAATGTACAAATATGATTTGGCTTCATCACAGCGTTCAAGAAGGCGATGATTTTTCAGGGATGAGCCCCTCTGCAGCGAGGTGTCTGGCACTGGAAGAGCGGGGAAATAAAGTCCCCTGTGGGGTAGTGTGGTAGAACATTGACCACAGAAAGGGCTTTGTTGAGGATAGCTAGTTTGAATGGGTCTACTCTAGATCCATCCATAGAGAGGAATAACAGGAAGAAGGAGGCTTCATCAGGCGTTTCCCTCGAGAAATGTCTGGGGGACGTCTCCCCTGGTTCTAACTAGAAGACAACAGAGCTGGGGGAAATGTCTCTTTGGGGTTTCTGCTGACGCAAAGACAGCTCAGGGTTGATGCAACATCACCACCGCGAAACATCTTTCAAATGGTAGAAACGGCGCAGCTAAGCGACAAAGCACATGAGAGGTTGCTTCTCCTGATGAGAACAAATCAACTTAATTAGCAATTACCAGCCGTTTCCTCGTAAGGAGGCATTAAACCCAAGCTGAGGATGAGGCTTTCCTTCAGTATTTAGTGACAGCACCTAGAGATAAAAGGAACCATGTACAATACAGCTCTTTGTATAGGGCCCAAGATCTTTTCTCCAGCACCATGGGATATGGTCTCCCATGAACGTTTGCTTGGGGTTCTGAATTCTAATACATAAAATTGCCAGAATGGTCTTTATTAGGGCTGCAGATTGCTAAAAGAAACATTGACCAATTTAATTATATATGGGCTAAAGTCAAGCAGGGCACAATCCTAGGCATATTAAGAAAGAGAAAAAGTCCTACAACGTTGGATGGACTTTTTTCAGTTTAAACGTGCACAGGATTGCGCCGTGAATTGGTTATTCCGTCAATTAAACTTTCATACGTTTGCATTTGGGGAAATTGTGTTTTTGAAGCAAGCAGGATATTCGCTGGGTTTTTAGATTGAGATGGCGCTTGTGTGTTCCTGAGATGTTGCTGGGCTGGACTTCTGTCATCCCTCACCATTGGCGTGAGCCAATGGAAGTTGGAGTCTACCAACATCTGGAGTGCCACATGTTTCCCCACCTCTGTTTCAGATGATGCAAACTCCTGTCATGAAACCAAAATCGAAAGGAGGGGAGCATCCAAGCCAGGTCAGAAAAAAGAAACGGGTTTTCACTCAGGTTGCAAATAATTCATTTTCAAGAAGTTTCAGCCTGTACTTTATTCAAGTCACCATAGATTATCACAGGAGACAATTATCTTGCTAGAGGAAATTTTGCAGGCACTGTCTTCTTTAAAAAAAACCAAAAAACACCCTGAGGAAGGCCTTTGAATAAAGTACAGGCCGAAACGCATCAGACTTCGTGAAAATAAATGATTTGCTTCCTGAGAAGCCATTTCTCCTTTTTCCAAACTCCTGTCATGGCAAGATACATTTCCTTGAAGAAATATCCCTCCCATGCACAAGAGAAGATACAGTGCCTCTTTTAAGATGAAGCAGTTTTTATAAACACGTATATTTATTTATTTTTAAGAAAAGCATTTTAAAAAGCAAAATAACGAAACCCTATTAACTGATTAATTTGGGGCATAATTTTAACCAATTAAGTTTTTGTGTGGTGTAGTGGCTAGAATGCCAGACTGGGAGTCGGGAGATCTGGGTTCTAGTCCCCACTCGGCCAATTTAATATGGTATCCCTAGTATTTATCCTTAAGCCAAGCCATTTTCGACCTTACTTGTACACTACAAAGTTAGAATGAGCCCTGTTTGCTGAAGCCAAGCCAAGAACGCCGTTTCCAGGGGCCGGTTCACACATGCAGGGAATTTGCTTGATTTCCCTGCCGTTGGTTATTGTCACTGGATGACGCACAGTAAGGTTACTGTGTAAGGTTACTCTATAGAAAAGCGTGACGTCGGAGGCCCTGCCTGTATGGGGTGAGATGCCTGATGGGCCCATTCACACATGGGAGTTGTTCCCCGGAGTTCAAGCGATGAAGCTGCAGGCGCAAACTGGGTTTTGAAACAATTCAGGAAGATGCTGAGGTTCAGTTTTCAGGAAGAAAAGGACCTTCAGAGGTTTGGGGCAAGTACGACACAATTATTCTCCTTTTACCATTCTCCGTTTGGCAAAGTCATGCGTGGTGAAGGTGAGCAAGGAATGTAATGGACTCCGTAAATTATATTCCGCCCTCCTCTTGCATTTAGGAGCTCACATGAGGAGCCCACTTCCATGAACAATCCAAGGGGGAAGGAGGGAAGTGTGGCTGCACCAGAAACCATCTCATGAGAAATGTGGAAATCCTCATTTGTAGGCCAACGTTTGTAGGACATGGTCTACATGACCGGGCCATCCGCACAAGCCATTCAACCTGCAAGAAAGCAGCCTAACATATCAAATTCGCCCTGGGCCCTCGTGGTCAATCAGATGGTGGCAGGACACAGAATAATGGGCTCAAGTTACAGGCAGCCAGATTCCAGATGGACATCAGGAAAACCTTCCTGACGGTTCGAGCAGTACGACAGTGGAACCCATGACCTAGGGAGGTGGTGGGCTCTCCCACGCTAGAGGCCTTCAGGAGGCAGCTGGACAACCATCTGTCAGGGATGCTTTTAGGTGGATTCCTGCCTTGAGCAGGGGGTTGATGGCCTTAGAGGCCTCTTCCAACTCTACTGTTCAATGATTCTATGAGGGTGTAAGGTACATTTAGAACAGCGCAGACCGAGTGGGCACCAAGGCTAGGAATGGTTGGACACCTGCTAAGGGCCTACACCCCAGTAGGGACCCCCTCACAAGCCCCCGGAGCAGCTAATGAGAATGGCGGTGAGGAGGTAGACTCACTGAGGGAGGGCGGCCATTGAGAGGGAGGCATCCTGCCTCAAACAGTGAGGAACCACTGCCAGACTGTGTCAATAATACTGGGCTAGATGGATAAGAGAACTTCCTGTGTTGCTATGTAAGACAGCCAGTGTGGTGTAGTGGTTAGAGCATTAGGCTAGGATATGGGAGATCTGGGTTCTAGTCCCCGCTCAGCCATGAAGGTCACCGGGTGACTTTGGGCAGCCTAACCTACCTCGCAGGGTTGCTGGGAGGATAAAACGGAGAGGAAGAGGACCATGTAAGCTGTCTGGTGCTCCTTGCATGAGGAAGAAAATGTGATCATAAATTAACTTAAACCAATAAAAGTTTAAAACAAAATAAAAGCAGAGTAAAAGCCAGCAGCAGTGTGAAGTTCTAATAACACAATCACTCATTTCAGAAACAAAACGGAAGGGCTAAAAAGCCTGGGGAAATGAAAAGATCTTCAAATATAGGCACCAGATGAGCCTCTATGAGATGGCATTCCACAACCAGGGGGCCATCACTGAAAAGGCCTTGCACCTTAGTAGCCACCCACCTCACCTCATTTGGGGCTCTAAAGGTGGAGCTCTAGAGA
This sequence comes from Anniella stebbinsi, assembly GCA_029215795.1. Taxonomy (NCBI): domain Eukaryota; kingdom Metazoa; phylum Chordata; class Lepidosauria; order Squamata; family Anniellidae; genus Anniella; species Anniella stebbinsi. The sequence goes on along the minus strand of JARDYH010000008.1, from coordinate 94,679,168 downwards.
TAATCATCAGGTCTGGACAGGTTCTCAGTGTCGATGTCTGTTGGCTTGTCTGTGGACCTCTTTGATTTTATGGGGTGTCGTTCTCTGCACAGCACTCCCTGCCTTCCTCCTCCTCCTCGACTTCCTCTTCCACCTCCACCTCCTCCTCACCTGTAACAATCTCCTACTTGTCCTTCTCCTTGTCCTCTTCCTAGTCCTCTTCCTCCTCCTCCTCCACTTTGTCCTCCTCCTTGTACATATCCTCCTTGTCCTTGTCCATGTCCTCTTTGTCCTCCTCCTCCTCATCTGCAACCATTTCCTCCTCCTTCTCCTCCTCCTCCTTGTCCTTCACCTTGTCCTCGTCCTCCTCCTTCTCGTCTTCATCCTCCTCGTCCTTGTCCTTTTCCTCCTCCTCCTCCTCCTCCACCACCACTACCTTTTCCTCCTCCTCTTCCTCCTTCTCCTCCTCTTCATCCTCCTCCACCACCTTGTCCTCCTTCTTGTCTTCATCATCTTCATCCTCCTTGTCCTTGTCCTCCTCCTTGTCCTCCTCTTTGTCCTTGTCCTCTTCTTCCTCCTCCTTGCCCTTCACCTTGTCCTCTCCTCTTCCTCCTCCTCTTCCACTTTGTCCTTGTCCTTGCCCACCTCTTCCTTCTCCTTCTCCTTCTCCACCTCCTCCTTGTCCTCTTCCTCTTCCTCCTCCTCATCTTCATCCTCTTCCTCCACCTTTTCCTCCTCGTCTTCCTCCTCGTCTTCCTCCTTCTCCTCTTCATCCTCTTCCACCACTTTATCCTTGTCCTCCTCCTTCTCCACCTTGTCCTCCTCCTCTTCCTCCTCCTTGTCCTCCTCCTCCTTGTCTTCTTCTTCCTTCTCCTTGTCCTCCTCCTCATCTTCATCCTCCTCCTCCTCCTTGTCCTCCTCCTCCTCGTCCCTTTGCCTCCAGGAGGTCTCTTGAGGGTGGATCGTGTGTTGTTTGCCGCTCTCTGTTATTCAGCTACTCAACTCTTTCATTTCCAGGTTCTTCGGGCTCTTTTAACCTCCCTAATTCTGGGGACATGTTCATGAACATGCAGAGTCTGAATGGGGATTCTTACCAGGGGTCCCAAGTCGGAGCCAATGTGCAATCACAGGTAGGAGAAAAACGCCCCCTCCAAATTAGGGCCTCTCTGAGCAGGGGATGGTTTGGGCTTTATTTTTAAAAAAAGAAAAAGAAAAAGAAAAGATTAAGACAAACAAACAAACAAAAACAATCCAACCCCAAATTTCACTTCTTCTTTTTTTTAACCTCTGGCCCTAGGACGCCATTTGGTGCCTCTGTTCAAAATCGGGCTGCCCTGTTAATTACGGCATTTGACGGACGTTTGCTACCCTTAGTACTGAACCTTGCCAATGGAAAGGGATGGCTTCTCCCCCTCCCCCTCCCCACCCCCAATTTGGAATTTTTTTCAAGCTTTGTGAATGCAGTTCGGCTCTGGCTTGAGCTCATGGCGCTGGGTTGGGTGTGTTGTTTTTGCTGTCAACTCTAAAGCTTTTGTTTATTGGAGTGTCTTCTTTTTCCCTCTCTCTCTCTGTCTCTCTCTCTCTGTCTCTCTCTCTCTGTCTCTCTCTGTCTCTCTCTCTCTGTCTCTCTCTCTCTGTCTCTCTCTCTGTGCTTTTTCGGTTTCAGTTTTGTGCTTCATGTACGGGATCGCCTTCCATTTCAATATTTTTCCATTTCCAAAACCAAGATGGCTGAGCTGTGTTTCCCCTCCCCTCCCCAATATATCATTTTCTCTCCGGGTTCCCGTTCCTGCCCCCATTTTGACCAGTTTTACCCGGCCACCCACAATCTCCGGGGCTGCGTATATTCAGCAAATTTTGGACCACGCAGAACTGAGCATTCTCAAAAGCTTGGCTTGCGTTCGTTTTAAAAACAAAAACCAAGGTTCTAGCCCTTAGGGCTAGAACGACGCAAAAGCAGCAACTGGTGAGATCTTGGAAGCTAGGAGAAAAGCAGGTCTTAATTCCAGTTCAGGGATGGCAGCGCTCCAATGCTCCCGTTAGTATCTGGCCTCTCCTTGGCTAGCAGAATTGGAAATAAACTACCAGTTTAGCAGGTATTTGCACATGATACAGGACATATTCAGCTTGTGGGGTGGGAATTTGCATTCCCCCCCCCCCATTTTTAGGCTGACCATATGAAAAGGAGGACAGGGCTCATGTAACTTTAACAGTTCTAGAGAAAAGGGAATTTCAGCCGGCGTCATTTGTATGCAATTAATTCCTGATGAAATTCCCTCTTCATCACAACTGTTAAAGTTGCAGGGCCCCTGCCGTCCTTTGTATATGGTCACTCTAGTATAGTGCCTGAAAATTTAACTGTTGTGATGAAGAGGGAATTTCACCAGGAACTAATTGCATACAAATGAAACTGGCTGAAATTCCCTTTTCTCTACAACTGTTAAAGTTACATGTGCCCTGTCCTCCTTTTCATATGGTCACTCTACCCATTTTTAGCTGTGTGTACACCAGAGTGTCAAAATGACATAGAGGGACAAGCTCACACAAGCAGTGCCTGCGGGGTGGAGGGGTAGGGTGACCATATGAAAAAGAGGACAGGGCTCCTGTATCTTTAACGGTTGTACAGAAAAGGGAATTTAAGCTGGTGTCATTTCTAGGCATGTAGCACCTGGTGAAATCCCCTCTTCATCACAACAGTTAAAGCTGCAGGAGCTATACTAGAGTGACCAGATACAAAAGAGGGCAGGGCTCCTGCAGCTTGAACTGTTGTGACGAAGAGGGGATTTCACCAGGGGTTGCATGCCTACAAATGGCACCTGCTGAAATCCCCTTTTCTATACAACTGTTAAAGATACAGGAGCCCTGTCTTCCTTTCCATATGGTCACCCTAGCTCAAGGGGACATCCAAAACTTTCCAAGACATGGTCATTTTTTTTAAGGGTGGGAGGGGTTCTCCTACCCAGGCTTAAACATGCTGCTGGTGGCCTTCAACAACCACGCCAAGTGACAAAACCAGTGGAAGCTGGTGCCTCCAGTGTCGGCAGGGCGGCGAATCTGTTCCGGGTATCAGTCAGAACTCTGAAGGATCTATCCAAAGTGCTTCGCACTGAGATCCTCCTCCTCCTCCTCCTCATTATTATTATTATTATTATTATTGTTAATTTCATTTCTGTAATGCCCAATAGCCAAAGCTCTTCGTGCAGTTTGTACCAATTCATAAAAAATAACAACACACAATATAAAATGTAAAAATAAAATACAGCTTAAAAATTTATATAGACAACATTTAAAACAATTTTAGACAGCTAAACACAAATTCCAATATAATGCAAGGCCTGCCTAGATGACTGGCATAAATGCCCCTCTCATATGCCACGAAATGCTTGGGAGTCCAGGGGAGCCTTAACCCGGCACCGAAAAGATGATGGCGTTGGCGCCAGTATTGGTTTAAAGTATTGGTTCATTGGTCCAAGGATTTGGTTCAAGTATTCAAGTATTGGTTGTAGCGCAACCCAAGTCTCCTAAATCAGGGGTACAGAGCCACATCTGTCCTTCCTGGAATCTAACAGAAGGCCCCGCCCCTTTCCCCTGGCCCCGCCCCCTTTCCACCAACCACCAGTCATGTGGTGTCATCTTTTCCCCAACCTAAAAGATTGTTACTGGCAGTAAGAATTTCCGGCTAAAATATTGTAGTGTTTTTTGGGGGGGAGGTTGTCCCTCCCCCCTTTTTGCCTTTGGCCACACCCCTTTTGCCTTCAGACCCCTCCCGCCGCTGGAATGCATTTCCCAAGGGCTCCTTCCAAATGAAATTCGGCACTCGCATGGAAAGAAGCTCTACACCTCTATCTTAGATCGGTAGATTTGCCTCTCAGGGAACATCTAACACATGTTGACCCTGTTCAGACGACATGCTAAACCATGGCAGTTAAGCATTTTGTGCTAAACATTATGGCTTAGGGTGTCATGTGAACGATGTCTTAGTGTGTCATGTAGACCATTCCTAACCGTGGTGGCTACATAACCACTGTTTAAACATGCTCGCTAGCCCTTTGCTGGAAAGGGGGTAGTGGACTAACCATGGTTTAGCGTGTCGTCTGAACAGGCCCCTTCCTCTCCCCATTTTGTTTCCCACCTTAGAAATAATTCTCTGTTGTAACTGACAGTATGTGTGTAACTAAGATTTTTTTGTGGAATGATGAGATTATTCTTGCTTGTGTGTACGTTCCTTTCAGGTGGATACCCTGCGTCATGTTATCAATCAGACGGGAGGATACAGTGATGGTTTGGGAGGAAATCCGCTGTACAGTCCACATAATTTAAATGTGAGTACCACGGGGGGAACCAGAGTTTGGAGAACAAGTAACACCGTGTTTTGCATATGGACATGCTAACCCGCGGTTCAACCAACAACCCAACCTCAGCCACTGAGCGTGGGTGAGCGTGTTGTGCAAACCCAGTCTGCGTCGGGTTTGGTTGGTTGTAGACCTGCAACGTGTCCAACGGGCTGTTCTTTTATTGGTTTTATTGAAGTTTTACCTGCCTGTTTCGGTGGTTTGATTTTTACTTTGTAGTTTACTTTCTGATCCGCTGTCGCTCGCCATCTAAGGGGACGCGAGAGCGAACTCGCCCCGGTCGTCAGACACTCGCCCCACTGACACCGCTGACAGGCTGCACAAGCTTCTTCGGCGGCTCAGCTGCCCTCGCCCGGAGCCTCCATTCTGCGTGACAGCGGAGACTCCAGAAATTATGTCGGTCCCCCCCCTTGCATAAATGGCGCACAGGAAGGCCCCATTTATGCAAAAATAAACACGTGAATGCTCCGCTTGCACCCGTCCTCTTGCGTAAATGGGACCTTTACAACCGCCACTTACGCAAGGGGGAAATGTTGAATTTTCCGGAGCCTCCATTGTCACACACAATGGAGGCTCCGGATGAGGCCGGAGGGCGGACAGCTCCCGGGTGCACATCGGGCCGTGTGGGTGTTCAACCCGTGGGCCTGCCGACACGCCACGGACACACAACTGGGTTCGGGGAGGCGGACACAGGGGAGTTTGTCAGACTCCTGGACCCAATCGGGTGCGCACAACATCCCTATTTCTCCCTCAGAAAGATACTTATGGGCCTCACCGCTCTTGCCTTTTAAAAAACACCCTCTCAAGAATCATTTATTCTAGTCTTGGGTACTTTAAATAAACATATATGCTGCTAGGTGGATTTCCCCACCCCCCTGGATTTTGTAAATCTCCAAACTGCCTTGCAAGGGTAGTGTCTCCTGAAAGGTGGATTTAAAAGATTTTTAAAATATAATAATAATAATAATAATAATAATAATAATAATAGGAGGAAGAAGAGGTGTTTCTCCCTGCCTTTCTTCTTTTGCTCCTAGGAAGCTCTCAGAAAGGAGTCAGATACAAAGCTAGAACAAGTTGGCCATTTTGGCTTAATGAACACTTGGGAAATATTGCAGCAGCCCGGTCTTTCCCACTCAAGGGGTCAGCCTGACCTTCACAGCTGCAATAATGAGTCCATTGTAACCGCTCCCTGGAAAACCATCATTTTCTGTTGCAAAAGTATCTGACTTTGTTGTCGATCAACGGAAAAGTAGGGGCTGTGGATCAAAGCTATATTCTAGGGTGTACGGACAGCACCGCCAGGCCATAATTATTCATCACTTTCGGTAGCGATTTTAACCTCACACAAGCAAAAAGGTGCACTCCGGTCAGTCCGAATTAATATCATTTTACAATCAAGTTGCTAAGGGCATTTTGGTGAAGATCGCGGCGTGCAGATCTGCTTTCCCCAACCTGGGGCCTTCCAGGTGCGTTGGACTACAACTCCTATCATCCCCAGTCAGCATGGCCAAGGGGATGATGGAAAGTGTAGTCCGACCATCTCCCTCTTTCTCTTTTACTCTCTTCTCAGGAAGTTAAGGGTGGGCTATTCCACGCGGGTTTTTGTGAGGGTAGAGAGGATTATGGGACTTGGGTCCTTTGGCCTTGCTCCTAGGGGAGACCTGGATCTGAGCGATTATTGCTTCAGACGGCAGGGTCTCCACCCGCCAGCTGCCACCCTGCCGCGTGGCACCTTCTGAGCCTAGCAGTGGCAGGTTCAAGATTCCAAGTAGTCAGCACAAACAGGGATCGCGCCAAAGGCCTCAGTGGTCCAGATCCCAGGCGACAAGCTTCCAAGACAACACCGTAGACGAGAGGCAGGCAGAAGGAGAGTCAGCGTTCAGTCCAGAAGTACTCACATACCAGGAATCAGTCGCGGAAAAGTCCAGAGCCCAGGCAAGAGCCGCTTGGTTCAGAAAAATGGTCAACGTCATTTCCAGCAACTCTTCCGGCTCCCAACTGCTGTTCTTAAGCTGAGTGGCATCTGCAAAGAGCCCTCATGAGGAGAGCCCCTTTACTCCCGAGGAGTCTCTGCAGCTGGAAGTTGTAGAACTTTTTCCGGTCTAAACATGCATAAGATCTTGCCCTAAGTAAATGGTCAGCCACCCATGAATTGCTGAATTGCAGCATAGGATTGTGCCCTTAAAGATTTAAATATTACCAGTGAATAGAAGGCATTTCTGACCCCATGTGGCAAGCAAAAATGATGATGTTTCTCCAGCCACAACACGTAGCTGTGGATACCAGGGCTGGACTAAGACATGCTGAGGCCCTAAGCCATGTCAAGGTTCAAAGGCCCCATATCATAACAATATAGAGAAAGAAGTGTATTACATTATAAGAGAAAAGGTAATGAAAAGTTACCACCCCCATCATTAGGAGATGCTTTTAGTTAAACAGTATTCGATAATCTTCCCTGAAAATGGGTATAAAAGCACTACAAAAGTAAGTCGATTTTGAACTCTTTTTAAACTGGCTCCAGTCTGCGCTTATTGCTTGCAATACTGCATTGCAACTCTTCCTCTATAGAAGGCAACTTTGGTGTAACTCACACCGGACTTTACAACGTATTTAAGCCAAAGCAATTCCTTCTTACATCTTAGCTATCGCCAACATATTTCGAGGCCCCTCGTAATTTGAGGCCCTAAGCCGTGGCTTTCTTGGCTTGTTCCTGAATCTGGCACTGGTGAATACGCGCCTCACTGCGGCGGAAGAACCGCTAATGAGGGCAGTAGGGAACTTGCTGACAATCAGTGAGGCTCTGAAAATGTGTATGAAATGACGAATCACGAAAGTTGATCTGAACTTCTTTTAAACCGGCTCTAGTTCACGTTTATCACCTCCGATACAGAATCTTGCATTGCCGCACTTTCTCTATATAAGGCAACCCTGCCCACAGACATTCCAACGTATTCAAGCCAAAGCAATTTCGTCGTACGTCTTCGTTATCTCCAGCATATTTACTAGGGATGTGTATCGTACCGTTAGAATTTACGATAACGATACAATATGCTCTTTATCGTGCACATGAGTTACAATAACGATACGATAGAAAAACCTACGAGAATCATCGGAGATGATAATTTTCGGGCGATTTTATCATTTTATCAGACCGCCATATATACCTATAACGTCTGTATTTTAAAAGTTAGAGGCTTGAAACTTGGTCACAGTGCTTCTGGGGTATGCCTAAGTATGTGTATGAAATTTGAGATCGATCCCTCCAACCCTTGATTTCATATGAATTTTTTAAATATCGTTTCTGTTCTGACAGGTCTGGCGAGCTGTCATTCTGATCTGTTAGAACGGAAACAATCTTTGATAAATTCATATAAAATCGAGAGTTGGAGGGATCGATCTCAAATTTGGCACATATCTGTAGCACATGTTGCTACACATATGTGCCAAATTTGAGATCGATCCCTCCAATCTTCGATTTTATATGAATTTATTACAGTTGTTTCCGTTCTGACAGATCCGAATGAACTGTAATTCTGATCTGTCAGAACGGAAATGATCGTTAATAAATTTATATAAAATCGAGGGTTGGGGGGAGCGATCTCAAATGTCATACACATACTTAGGCATACCCGAGAAGCACTATGACCAAGTTTCAAGCCTCTAACTTTTAAAATACAGAAGTTATAGGCATTTTTTCTTTCTGCCAAAAATATCATTTTTAAACGATAATTATCGTGAAGACAATATGGATCACCTAAGATATGAATGAAGACGATAATTTTTTTCATCCGAAATGACGATAAAAAATGATATTTTTTGGCGTGCACACCCCTAATATTTAGAGGATCCTCATAATATGAGAGCGTAAGCCATGACTTACTTGGCTCGTTCCTAAATCCAGCACTGGTGAATCCGTGCCCCAGTGCTGCCATAGAACTGCTGATGAGGCCAGGAGGGATCTGCTGACTGTAAGTGAGGCTCCGAAGCAACGAAAGTGCCTGAGAGAGATTTGGAGACCCCCCTCCTCTCTTTTTTCGCAGCCTTCCACTTGCCACAAGAGTAAATATTAATGATTTAAAATGTGATTGAAGACGTTCAATTGAGAGGGAGGTGGTATGGGAAGGGAGAGTCCCATTAAATACTCAAATCTTTTTCCATTTGAGATGTCAAATCTTTCTTTTTGGGGGGTTTATAAATAACTCATAATAACCCACAACAAGCCATATAAAAAGCCTTTTAGTCGCATTTCTCCCCTTTTTCATTTAAGTGTTTTGAAATGCTTCAGAGAATTTGCGATATCCTTATCAACATGATAAAATATGAAGCCCTGATTGCCTGCAGCGTTTTTGAGACATGAATTCCATCTTCACTGATGAGGTCTGATAAGGCACTGTTGTATTATACAGTGCATAATCTCAAACCACCAGAGTAAGGATTAATTTATTTGGGGTTGGGAGGGGGGTAGAGAGAGAGAAAGAGGGAGAGAGAGAAAGAAAGAGAGAGAGAGAGAGAGAGGAGAAATTCTAGCTGACAACCTCTCCCCCAGCTGCCAAGCTGAGTAAAAATATTGTACATTTGTTGTTTATAAATTTGGATAAAGAGGGAATGATGTTTACTTCAGATGGAATATCTTTAGACTCGTATCTGCGCAAGAGTTTTCTCCCTCCTTTTTAGTAGGTTTTCGTGCCTGGGGGTGCAGGATAAAAATGAACATTGAAACATGCTAAAAGAAAGAACAACAAAGCTACTGCAGAAGGGTGGTTTGTTTTTGTTTTTTACCAATGCAGCCTGTAGAGGGGTTTAGGATTTATGATCAAGGCCTGTTTAGGTTTTCCGTTTTTTTTCTTAGGAAAGTTTAAAATCAAAATCTCGCCGTTTCAATTTACGGGTGGGCGAGCTCACCCCGGTCTGACTCGTGGGATGCTCGCCCCTGCCCCCTGCCGTTTGCCCCCGCTCGCGATCTGCGTGAGCTTCTTCGGCGGCCTGGCAAACGCCCGGCAGGTATCTCCTGCCCGTTCCAGAGACTCCATTGTACATGACAACGCAGGCTCCGGAAATTGCGAAATCCCCCCCCTCCCTGTTGCGTAAATGTCAGCCGTAATGACCCCATTAATGCAAAAGTAAAGGTGTGGATGTCGCACCTTTATTCTTGTGTAAATGGGGCCTTTAGCCTTTACGGCCTCCATTTCTGCAACAGGGAAATGCGCAGTTTCCAGAACCTCCGTCGTCTCACAGGATGGAGGCTCCGGAATGGGGCAGACGGCTGCCAGGCACTTGTCAGATGTGCAGGCGCCCGACCTGCGAGTCTGTGAACATGCTGTGGGCACCTGACCAGGTCTGGAGAGGTGGTAGATGCGAGGTAGACTATTGGACTCCCGGCCGGGCGGGCGCAACATCCCTTGTTACAATAAAAGAAACACACACGCCACATTTCAGTGACTCGTGGGAGGATGATTTAAGTCTCTCCTTTGAGTCAAAAATCCCCTTTTCTTGTTTTGCGGGATGAAGAAGCCAAAGAAATTCCTTGGGGAAAGGGGCCGAGCAAGCGACCGGCCCTCACCACGGCTCGGGAAGGCCAAGTGAGATCCGTGGCGGATATTTTGCCATCCGTCGCTCGCTGCTCTTTTCTTGAGCGAGTCGACGAGAGAGTGCGGCAGCCTTGACGCCCGCCGCTTTCGTCGCGGGCCACATCGCCGGGAACGTCGGCGGAAGCGCTCGCCTCCCCCGTTTGGTGGGACCGTGCTTCTGGGTCCGGGAGCCACTCCCTGCAAAGGCTACCGTGCGCCAGGAGCGCTGGGAGTCAGCCTCGCTTGCTCCGACAAGCGCTAGCCGGCCTCACGCCCGTCGCTTCCACTCAGCGTCCCCCCGGCTCACCCGGCCCGCGCCTCCCTCTTCTTGACTGACATAAAAATATGTAGCGACAAGCTGTCTGCCACAGCAGAAATCTGATCGGACGTTGATTTCAGCAATTGCCTCAATGGGCCAAGACATCAGGCGAATTTGTTTCTGAGCACCGTTATTGCTGATGCAGGTCTAATGCGTTGGGGGGGGGGTAGCCGCAGCCCGACACAGGGAGAAGCATCCGGGGGGAAAAAATAAGGCTGGGGGAAGGGAGAAGGGTTCTCTTTGTGGGTAATTGGAAAATAGATCCGAGCAGGGTGCCCCCTGCGCCTCTTCCTTCCCCTCTCGTGGCTTTTGCTCGCGGATTATTGCGGATGGAGGGGGAACGCAGGCCTTGTCTCCACTGGCCTCTTAAATGGCTCTGACATGCGCCCAGAAGGGAGACTTTTAAAAATGAAATTAAGATCCAACCGTGTTAGAGTTTCGCTCTCCGTCCTCCCCCGCCCCGGTTCGGGTAGTTACATTGCTGGAAGAGCCCAGAGTCCCTGGCTGAGCTGGGGGCTGTGTCAAATTGGGCACTGCTCAGCTTCCACAACGGAGGCAGGGAGCCGGGGAGGGGGAACAAGCCCAGCATAGAGAAAGGAAATGGGGGGGGGGGGTTTCTTCCAAGGGACATGCCTAAACACCTTTTGAGTTCCGCAGGGCCGAACTCCAGACAGGAAAACAGTCTCTTTCCTAGCTTGGCTGAAGCGATCGCGGGGAGGTGGTGGAGGAGAAACAGGAATCTTTGGCTCCCGAAGGGAAAAACATCCATTTTCATAGAAAGCCCTTGGAGAGGAGCAAATCTGGCACAGCCTGGAGTGGATTTCCGAGCTGCCTTCTCTTTCGAAAGCAAAACCGAATCAAAGCTTTTGACTCTGTTCACAAGCCGGATAAGTATTGTCGCTCTCGTGAATTGGTTCGGCTTCTTCCAGGCGTGGGCTAGCTTTGGCTATGTGGCACGAGCTTGCCCGGAGCCAGCCCAGGAAAGCTTCAGCTCACGGCAACGCTCACTCGAGTTGTGAAACTGATCGACGACAGCATTTGCGGTTAGGGATCAATTTAGCTCATTTCGCGCGTGCGAACCGAAACTCAGCCGTACTTTGAGATTTGCACCGCTCTGAATTTGGGCAGTGGAGTTCAATATGTGTACAAGGTGCATATATTAGGGGAAATGGCATTCAGAAATGCACGCCATGTCTGCAATCATTCTTAATGTTCATGCAAACAAAACAACAACAACAACAACAACAACAACAACAATAATAAATCTCCATGTTTGGGATGATGTCAGCTCCAGACTGGAGAAATTCTCAACAGTTTGAGACAAACTGAATTTCAATTTGGGGGGAAAATGAAGAGCTAAAATTGACAGGCTCCTCCATCCCGATTTGCAATGGACCTGGCCTCCGACTCATCTGCTTGGGCTGTGTCCCTGCAGTGTTTTGTCACATAAATGCTTGGCCTTGCAATGGTGTTTTTGTTGGAAGGCATCCCTATGTCATAGAATCATAGAATAGTAGAGTTGGAAGGGGCCTACAAGGTCATGGAGTCCTTGTAGGTCCTTTAATCCACCTTAAAGCATCCCTCTTGGATGCCTCTAGTGTGGGAGAGCCCACCACCTCCCTAGGTCATTGGTTCCATTGTCGTACTGCTCTAATAGTCAGGGAGTTTTTCCTGGTGTCCAGCTCGAATCTGGCTTCCTGTCATTTGAGCCCATTATTCCGCGTCCTGCACTCTGGGATGATCGAGAAGAGATCCTGGCCCTCCTTTCTGTGACAACTGTTCAAGTCCTTGAAGAGTGCGATCGTGTCTCCCCTCAAACTTCTCTTCTCCAGCCTCTCCTCATAGGGCTTTGCTTCCAGACCCCTGATCATCCTCGTTGCCCTCCTCTAAACACGCTCCAGCTTGTCTGCATCCTTCTTGAAGTGTGGTGCCCAGAACTGGACCTAATACTCAAGAGGAGGCCTAACCAGTGCCAAATAGAGGGGAACCAGTACCTCGCACAATTTGGAAGCCATACTTCTATTGATGCAGCCCAAAAGAGCATTTGCTTTTTTTGCAGCCTCCACACACTGTTGGCTCATGTTCAGCTTGTGGTCTATGGTCCTTGGTCCTCTTCTGAAACCTTCCGCTGCTGTTGCCTCCCCTTCCCCCATTCGCATCAAATTCGACCTTGACGTCCGACTCTGATTGCGCTCCTTGGTCTTGTGGTTGCTTTCTTATGGCATGAAAACTCAAAGTTGTGGTTCAGCTGTATGCATCTTTGAAAGGCACACCTTCTTCTCCCGTGGATTGGAGCGTGGCTCTGCACATATTGAAGAAGTACACATTTTTCCATGCGCCTTTTTCATGCACTACGTTTTCAAGACGGGTAAAATAGGAAAACTGGTCTGCCCCGATGCCATCTCTTTCTGGGTCCATTTCAATTGGGATTGAGGCCTGATTTAGGTCATCCCACCCCTGTGGGATGACCTGTGGTAGGACAGAGACACGGGTAGGACAGAGACACATGCTAATCTTCTGGATTAGCATCAGCCATGGTGTCCTTCTGTAAAGGTTGTCTGAACTGGCAGGACGATATTACAGTGTTACACTCATAATTGGACAATGATTTTGAGAAGCGGGTGCTGGGGGACCCCCTAGGCATTTATCCGTTAGGGTCCCACAAGGTTCCACCTTGTTCCTCATGCTCTTGAACATGTACATGAAGCCCGTGAGGGAGGCTGTTTGGAAGTTTAGCACATGGTGTCGTCAGTATGACACGCAACTCTATTTCTCTTTTGCGTTGCAACCAGGTGAGGCGATAGACGTGTTTAAACGGTGCCTAGCCACAGTAGTGGACTGGGTGAAGGCCAACAAATTGACACTCAGTCCAGATAACATGGCGGTATTGTTGGTAGGCGGCTCACCTATCCAGGCTAGTGGTGTTCCATTTGCTCTAGATGGGATTGAACTCGCCCCGTAATGGATCAGGTTCATAGTCTGGGTGTGTGCTTGCCTATCCATCTTTGTCACTCAAAGGAGAAGTGTCCTCAGCAGCATTTACGTAGGCTGGTGCGCCTTCGGATGATAGGCTGGTATCAGTGATCCATACTCTGGTAACCTGCCATCTCAATTAGTGTAATGTCTTGTATATCAGTCTGGTTAGTACAGAATATGGCGGCAAGTGTATTAACTGGAAATACGGATGTTATTGTTATTATTATTATTATTATTATTTATATCCCGCCTTTTTCCCAGAGCTGGAATTCAGGGCAGTTTACACGATTAAAACATGTACAATTAAAACATAGAACTATAAGTTTACAAAAGTTAAAATTGAATTAAACCTACAGTAAAATTAAAAACATTTAAAAAATTAAAAAAAGTAACATTTTTTTTTTAAAAAAAACAACCACCACCAAAACAACCGTATATTAACATAGGTCCAGAGTATTTCAAAAAGCCTGCTGGAATAACAAAGGGTTTTGCCTGCCTCCGGAAGTGTAGCACAGAGGGAGCCAGTTTGGCTTTCTTAGGAAGGGAGTTCCAGAGCCTTGGAGCAGCCACGGAGAAGGCCCTCTCCCGCGTACCCACCAGGCGTGCCTGGATGTTGGTGGGACTAAGAGAAGGGACTCCCTAGAAGATCTCAGAGGATGGGCAGGCTCATAGGGGAGGATACAGTCTTTCAGGTAACCTGGACCCGAGCCGTATAAGACTTTATAGATGATAACCAGCAGGTGCCTGACGGAGTCTGGGAGTCCAACGAACTCCCCCGTGTCCACTCCCTGGACCCAGGTGGGAACCTTCAGCACATTTGAGGACCCGAGCTCCAAGTGCCGCCAAGGCCTGACGAGCGCTCCGAAGCCATCCGCTCTCGTCCAGAGCCTCCATTCTGTGCCACAATGGAGGTTCCGGAAATTAAACATTTCCCTCCATTGTGTAAAGGCCCCATTTACGCAATGGGGGAAATATGTAATTTCCGGAGTGGGATTGGATGGGGGCAGCGATGGAACGAGTGTCCGACAAATCAGATGAGGGTGAGTTCTCCAAGTCCGAATAGAACTGGTCGCTATCATCATATCATGCCAGTTTTGTATCATCTCCACCAGCCTCCAGTTCATTTCAGGACTTAATTCAAATTGCTGGCTTTGACCTATCAAGCCCTTCGCAGTTTGGGGCCACTGTATCTGAAAGATCGCCTCTTCCCTGTGTTCCTGCCCTGAGGCCCCTCTCCAATTACCCCCCCCCCAATACTGAAATTCAGCAGGTGGCTACTCGTGAGCAGCCCTTTTTGGTGATGGCCCCCAAATTGTGAAATGGCACCTGCTTTGTGAATTTTCCGGCGACGGTCGAGACCGTTTTATTCTCCCAGGCTTTTTCATTTGGGGCTCGCTACGTGTTTTACTCCCGAGGATACATTTTGAAGATGACGTTTGAAATTGTCTTTCTCTGCGCGTGCTGCCTTGGTATTTATCTTCTGCTGCTGTTGGTGCTGCTGCTTTTATTTTCTTTAGCTTTAAGTGACATTGCTTGTTTTAAAAATTGGTTTGTCTTTGTTTTGATCATGTACCTCTCCCTGAGAGCGTTGGCTATAGGGCGACTTGAAAGAAAGAAACCTGCCTTCACAGTTTCCAGTCAAAACTCCACGGAGAATACACTGCTTGCAGGTGGCGATGTGAATATACCCGATTATATTTTCAGTGGCATGTTTTCTTTTTTCCTCTCCAGGCAAATGGAGCCTGGCAGGATGCGACCACTCCATCTTCGGTGACCTCTCCAACGGAAGGTCCGGGAAGTGTCCACTCCGATACCTCTAACTAATCTCCTTACAATGCTTTTTCGTTCACCCCAAGCTGAGATGCCTTTCCTCGAGCGCATTCAGAATCCCAGAAGGAAAAAGAAAAATCCAGAAAGGAAATGTATTTTTATTTTTTCCCTGGCCGATCGCCGATGGCTTTACTGTAAAACCCTTGTTGTATCAGAGAACTCGATAAATCGATTGTGTGTGGGGCTGTTTTCCCTTTTTTTATTACTATCTTTTTCCCTTGAAAAGATATCTTAATCATTTGTATATGTACTTAATTATCACAAAGATGTGCACACCCATGCAATGTTAAGGGGGGGAGGGAATAAAAGAAACCACCAAGCACTTTATCTAACTAGGCCAAGACTTAGCGTTGTTTCGTAGCCCTCTTAACTATTTTGAAAAAAATAATTTATTGTCAACGGGATTTGCAAGGATGCCCAACCTGATACCGGCTTCTTGGCCTTAAGGGGTAAATCAGAACCGTTCTTAAGAATAACCTCAAGTAGCAAAACCAGGCCCTGGGGGACCTCAACCAAACGGAAATCCCATTGCGATCGGAAGCGAATTTTGGACGCGGTTGTCTTTTCAATCCTTTGTTCTTTTCATATCTCTTCTAGAGCAGAAAGACGCTTTGCTCAGTTCACCTTATTTCAGCAGCCGTTATGTTTTCTTGTGCGTGTGTGTGTGTGTGTCTGTGTCTGTGTGTTTTTTAAGCTTCCTTCACCTGTCACGGTTTTCGTTGGGCTCTGTCATGTTAACCATGTCGCGTAGAACCCCGGGACGATGGCCTTCTTTCAATCTCCCTTCCTTCCTCTTTTCAACCCTTCTTAATGTAACGTGTGTGGAGTCTCACCCTCTGCTGATCATTGGCGGGCACAGATGATCCATACCAGGTGGAGATACTGGCCGTCCGCGCTTGGAGACGCCGCGAGCGCATCCGCCCAGGTTTGGCCCACCGCCCCTGCGCGGCGGCGAGATGCCAAAATGGCGCCATTCTCTGGAGTATTGTACATAGTGTAGCAAAAGAGTATTTATACATTTCACCAATCAAAACACAGCTTTATTACCTCATGCGAACTCATACGAACCAATAGAAACATGTTCTTTAGCTTAGCGTGCTCACTTCTACCTCTTAACCAGCCTTCCTCGGTCCCGCACCCTCCAGACATTTTGAACTGCAACCTCCATCATCCCCAGCCACCGTGACTGCCTGGGGATTGACCGGAGTTGTGGTCTAACACATCCGGAGGGCGTCAGCTTGGAGACGGCTGCTCTAAACAATACTCATGCTGTAGTTTGTATCTCTTTTTTTAAGGTTTTCCTATATCTTTTTTGGTTTCTTCGTTTTCGATTATTGTTATTTTTATTTTTTTGGCATCTTGTAATTAACTCTTTGTTTCCCTTCATGAAATGTAATGTACATTGTAATCTTTTAAATAATAATAATAATAATTAAAAAAAAACATTTTTAAAAATTTAGGTTGCGTTGGCAACTTTCAAAAAGAATGAAAAAAAAAAAGAACCTTTGAAGCGGAAACATTGGGTCTTTTAAGTTCAACACAGAACAGTGAAACTGTTTGTAAATACAAAGAAACATTTTGAATGTTCTTCATCTTGTTACTATACTAATTCACGCAAAAGAAAAAGAGAAAAAAACTAAAACCAATAATGGTTTGTAAAACAGAGAGGTCTCAGTATTCAGTACTGTATATTTCACCCTGTATAATTGGGTCCGGGGTGGGTGGGGTGGGTGACCTTTTTTTTAAACTTTTTCATTTTGGTTTCCCCTTCTCTCTTTTATATTGTATGCGATTCTGAAACTGATTGACTCAATGAAAAAAATAATAATAATAATTTGTGGCAGTGATTCTAATGTATTAAACCGTTTCGTGTTACTTTCTAACTGGATTACACCCTGAATTGAAGAGTCTTCCTCGTGGTAGTTCTATGTAGTTTCGAACCATGAATAAACTTTTTGCTTTCATGACCCAAAATGTGGATGTAATTTTTCTTGCCCCTCGGTGGGAGTTGGCTCTCAATGGATGGAGTTGGCCATGCAAGGAATGGCAGAAATGCCTGGCACCCAAATAACTCTGCCTTGCCCAAAAAAAACACCTCAAACTTTTTTTTAAAGATGTGTCCATTTTGGTACACATTTGATGATGCCACATAATGATCAGCCAAGAGCGTAGAAAGTCGTTTGGGGTGAAAGAACGTGGGATATTGTTCATTTTTAAAATATCCTCTACAGTGGCGATTTTCTTATAAACCCCTTACTGGGTTTTGTTTTTTTTTAAAAAAAACTTTCTTCCCATCTTCGTAAACCGCTATTTTTTAAACATTTATAATCAAACGCAAAGGTCAGCGCCAGGTAATGGCCTATTTGGGATATTGTCAGGAAATTGTCTTTCAGGAAATCAAATTAACTGTGTGTCATGTGCTGCCAATGGCTTTCTGATAAACATAAATCCTATTCAGTCTTTTTTTCTGTGAGAAAAGAAGGCAGCCTTTAATAACAATAATAGTAATCATGAGAGAAGGAAAGAGAGAGAGAGAGAGAGAGAGAGAGAGAGAGAGAGATTTCCTGCCATCATTCACCGTAGGTCTTATAGGGGAACAGCTAGACAATGGTATTTATGTTCTGGTCAGCAACGTACGCTCAGGGGTGTGCTGGTTAACTGATTATTTGCATGATTCAATTAGCTTGTGGGTCGCTTTTCCTTATCAACGATCCTTGTGCCAAGTTATTTTGTAAAGTGTCTTGAGAAAAAGAAAAGAAAACAGGAGATAGAAGAAAAACACACCCCAAACGCCGATGAAACACAATTAATCTTTTTCAATGTCCAACATGCATCACGGCAATCTTTTGATCGGGCAAGCGACGCCGTTGGCCTGCCTTTCTCCCGTCCTGAAGCAACCGTGGCTTTTCGCTCAGTCGGCCGTGAAGCACTTGTTGCCAATTAACAAATAAAACCCAGGCTGTTTGTGGGGAGGGGGGGATGAGGGGAGACACGCGGTCCTTGGGAGAGGCCCAGTGCGTGCCGGAGAAAGGCAGCAAGGCGACCCTACGCTCGCTCAGTGGTTCTCTTGGCCTCCGCACACACGCCTGGCTTCGTCCTGCAATTCTGCAGAAACCCTGTTTCCCAACGTCAAGCGTGCCAGCAGGAAGTGAGAGCGGCATAATTGAATGCACACAAAGGACGTCCCTCGTCTTGATGGCGGCCCGACTGGCCATGGGCAGAAACCCGTCACAGGCTGATGAGGTTCACGGAAGGGCCATCAGCAGCCTCATGGGCCGGCTCACGCCTTACCCCCTGCCTCTGCCCGGGAGGCATAATTAAAGGGGCTTCCTAACGACGTTAAGGATGGGTGAGCCAACTTGCCGGCGATAAGTCCTGCATCTTTTGGCTCCTTCATCGAAATAGTAACAACAAGGGCCGTGGTTCTCCTTAGGCACACATCAGAAAGGTTTTACTGCAGGCGCCGGCATTTCACATGAGCCATCCTGATCGCCTTGCGCAGTCTTCGCCGGCGGCTATGTTCTGCCCGGGACGGGCACACACCCTAATTGGGCAATAATGGGATATGGCCTTACGTGAGAACTGGATCCTTTAACAGAAGTCAAGCGCATCATCCAGCTCGTGGCAAAGGCAATTGGTAGGATATTTCACCCTTTTGCTCGCCCCCATAAACCACCCGGGTCTCTGCGCATCTAGGATTTCCTACTGCAACTTTGGGTGTGACCAGTTGTCCTGTTTTGTGGAGGAGAGTCCTCTGTTTGGGGAGCTGCCGGAAGAGGGTTGCCTGTGGGAAGGCATCTTCTCTTTGAGGCACTGCCCTGTCTGCTGGTGGTTTAAAGAATGATCTGGGTGACGCATGTCTCCTTTTTTGGATATAGAAATGGCCACCTTCTGCAGGGTATTTCTATTTCTGTCCTTTCCCCAGGCTGGCAACAATTAAACACCACACATAAGTTTCAAAACAGAACACGTGTGTTTGTGTATCTGTGGGACTTGATGTGAATACTAGGGATGTGTATCATATCGTTAAAATGTCTGATAACGATACGATAAGGTCGTTATCGGATATCCAATTAACGATAACAATACGATAGAAAAACCTCCGATAAATATCCAATCTGATAATTTTCAGCCCGATTATATCGGATTATTGGATTGCCATATAAATAAACCTATAACTTCTATATTTTAAAAGTTAGAGACTTGAAACTTGGTCACAATGCTTATGAGGTATGCCTAAGTACATGTATGAAATTTGAGATCGATCCCTCCAATCCTCGATTTTATATGAATTTATTAAAGTTCATTTAAGTTCTGACAGGTCAGAATGACAGCTCGCCACGTGTGTTCATTCAGCCCTGTCAAAAAGTTGCAGGATCTTTAAAAAAATCATATAAAATCGAGGGTTGGAGAGATCAGTCTCAAATTTTATCCAGGTGTCTAGCACATGTTGCTACACATATGTGCCAAATTTCAGATCAATCCCTCCACCCCTGTATTTTATATGAATTTTTGAAAGATCGTGCAACTTTTGACCTGTCAGAACTTAAACGTTCTTTAATAAATTCAAATAAAATTGAGGGTTGGAGGGATCGATCTCAAATTTCATACACATACTTAGGCATACCCCATAAGCATTGTGACAAAGTTTTAAGCCTGTAATTTTGAAAATACAGAAGTTATAGGAATTAAAAAAAAAAAAGAAGAAATCATCTCTATAGGGCACAAGATTTGCACACTGATATGTATACTGTATACTGATTAATCAGCATGCTGACTGTTTGTTTTTCTTTTACTTTGAAAAATGGTCTGTTGACTGTCAATAAAGATTGATTGATTGATTGATTGAAATTAAATATCGGATTTCCGATAATTATCGTGAAGACGATACGATTAACCTACAATATTATCGGAGACGATAATTCTTTTGGTCCAAAATTCCGACAACGATAAAATGCGAATTTTCGGGCATGCACATCCCTAGTGAATACTACGAAATCTTGCACCATTAAACGCCAATGCTCTTCTAGCTGAGGATACGTATCAACAGTGATTCTTGTATAAGAATAACATCCCTGCTGTATCAGACCAAGGGTCCATCTAGGCCAATATGCTTGACACTGACTGGCAGCAACAACTGATTAGGGTTTTGGGCAGGATTCTTTCCAAGACTACTGGGGGAAACTGGGGAGTGAACCTGCGAAGTTTTGCTCTACTGGTACTCTATAGCTCCTCCCCATCATTCCTGACCATTGGTCATGCTGGGTGGGTCTGATGGGACTTGTAGTTGACTACCACTTGGTTAGACTTGGAAGGAGGGAGATCCAGGGTAAAATCTCCACTCAGCCATGAAGTTCACCTTGGACCAGTCACTCTCTCTGCCTGTTCTACCTCTCAGGGTTGTTGTGAATATAGATAACATGAGGAGGGAACGGAGAGACACAACCATCTGTGTTGCCATGAGCTTTTTGAGGAAGGGCGAGCTTTCGAAAGCATAAAATAACTTCATGCCATTGGCTTTCGTGCAGTCTCCAAATAGCCCAAGCCTTTGCTAGCTTGGATGGTAATCTATAATTTCTTTATTTTACTTTAAAAAGGAGGGAATCCCTCAAATTTCAGCCTATTTTATTTCATTGCATTAAGTTGAATGCTTCTGTTTCATGGGCTGTGAAGGAAAAGGTGCTATTAGTTCTTGCGTTTGTGATCTATCTCCTTGCCACACAGAGCGTCGGTGCAAATATGAAGAATAAACCCAGCAAGGGATGCGCACTGAGCCTGCATGTGTTGTATTAGCCACAAAGGAGTTGTGATGTGATCCCTGGCTCCTGCCTTATATTGCTATTTTTTTTTTTTTAGGTTAATGGAAGAGGGCAATAGAACATATTATGAGAGGGAAAACCCTATCCATTAAAGGTGCATTTGTAGGCAGAAAAAAGTCCTGAAACTCCCAGCATTCCCCAGCTGGCATTGCAGGACCTTTTTTTCCCTGATGAGATGGCAGGTACTGGCCAACAAAACCATGCAGGCCAATGAAATCAGACTAAAGGGCACTGTGGACAAATAAGGTTAAACCCAGAAACCAATGAAATTGGCCCAGAACTTGGTGCAACTGTAACGGGGCTCCTACACTTTTAATAGCAAGCTTACTGAAATTCCCTCTTCTACACACCTATTAAAGGTGCAGGAGCCCTCTGTGCTCTTTTGCATTGGGACACCCTATCCAACACTACCATACCAATATTCTTGGGGGAAATGGAATGTCAAAGAAGCTGGGTTCACTGTTTTAGCCTTTGGTCACACCACCTGGCAAGTCCGAGAAGGGGTTGGGAGCTGGAGTCATGCAAACAGACCTGATGCTCTTTCCTCAGCGTCGACACCATCTCCTTCACTTCTCCTCCTCCTCTTTTGTTTTCAAAACTTTAGTTTGGGCAACATGTTCCAAAGTGAAACTTTTCTTCAAAACAGCAACCCTGGAAAGGGCCTTCCCTTTTGTCAAATTCCCCAGCCTCTCTCCTGAGCAGGTTCTAAAGCAAGCACCATTTGTAGCTGAGTTTCTTGCCTCCAGCAGCATCAGCAGGAAGAGCGGCAGAGGGGAGAACTCAGTGTTCAAGCCGATCAGCTCGCTTCTAGGTGATAAATCCCAAAATCTGTATCAAAGCCTATTTGATCATCAGCCTGTCGGTAGCATAATAAAAAGGATTAATTTATCTGAGGCTGACAAAACCCTAACCCATGGCAACAAATTTAAGCGCTCTTGCTTTACATGGGCAATTAAAAGCAATTAATTTCAATCGTCGGCCAGGGCTAGAACTGTGCGACTGTCTGTCCGGACATGCATCAATGCTCCTAGGAGCACATCTTTGCCCTTTCCTGGATGTATCGACCTTTGGCACATTCTTAGGGCAGGAGACGTTGGCAGCCAGCTCAAAAGCTCCTTTTGACTACAGGATGGGGTTACTTTTAATTGGGAGTGTTGAAGGGGGCGAGATGCAGGCAACCCTGTTTGCGGCAGCCACACGCTTCCCACGAGTGCTCTGGCTAAATCAGCCCCGCAGGTTTTTCAGACTATTTTCAGGAACCTGCAACACCTATTTGTGGGATGGGGGGAAATGTTTGCAGGCAGTGGGGTGGAATGTAGTGGCTACAGGTTGGCCATTTTCTGTGTATTTCCTTTCTGTGTTCAGGTTAGGTTCGACCGCTATCGCTAATTTAGTGTAGGGAGCGCTGGGTTCAAATCATGCTCAGCCATGCGGACGTATGAGCTGCCTTCTTCTAGGTCAGATTAGTTACGTCCCTCCAGCAGAAATATCTCCCAGTGCCTTTTAACTTTGCTACCTGATCCTTTACAGTTCTGACTGGTTCTGACTGAAACCCGGATCGGATTCTCTGCCCCACTGACATTGGAGTGACCCTCGTCTACTGGACTGACTTGAGATACGGCAGCTTCCTGCATTCTTGGTGTTTGAGAAAGCCGTTTCCTGCCTGGCTGAGCAACCACACCATGGAGCGAGACCATAAAGGCTGGCTCCGCCTACAACTCGGCCTCTTTGCTTCCTGGATCCCTCCCTCCCTCCTTATAAGCAGTACGGGATTAGCTAGTCGCTTCCTGGTGAGACCTCACCTGGAATATTGTGTACGATTCTGGGCACCCCATTTCCAGAAGGACATCGACAGGTTAGAACAGGTTCAGAGGGAGGCAACAAAGGCCAGATCTACACCAAGAAAGATATGACACTTTGAAAACGGTTTGAAAACTGTATAGGGAGTGTGTCCAGGGCCCCAACAGCCGTCACTACTGTTATAAACCATTTTAATACAGTAGTGTAGATCCTGCTATCGGGGATACAGGGACTTGAGGGCATGACCTATGAGGACAGGCTAAAGGAACTTGAGATGTTCAATCTGGAGAAGAGAAGACCGAGGGGAGACATGTGAGCAATATTCAGGTACGTACAAGTGGGGCCACAGGGAAGTTGGTCAAGAAGCATTTTTTGTTGCCACAGAAATTGGGACCCGAAATAAGGGGTATGTTATGGCTATCTAGATTTCGATTAAATATATGGAAAAACGTCCCGATGGTAAGATCTGTTCAACAGTGGAACGGTCTACCTACTGTTCCCATCTCTGGAGGTTTTTAAGAAGAGGCTGGACAGCCACCTCTCAGGGATAGTTTCATTGGTTTTCCTGCACGTTGCAGAGGGATTGACAAGATGATCCTCGTGGTCCCTTCCAACTCAACAATTCTATGATTCTATGAACCTTTTGGGAACGCTGAGTAGGGATTTTTTTAACCTGTCACAAATTGACTGTAGTTCAGGGGGTTTTCTTTGGCCTACTACTCCATACTGGATTTGGTAAATTAGAGGGGGCCTGGTTGATTAGGATGATTTGGAATTGGTTGTGCAAGAATTTTACGAGAACAGGTTTGGTGAGTGCTCGCCGGCACCTTCACGGTGACTGGCAAAGCTGGAGGCCTGATGCAGCACCAGGTGGGGGTGATGCAGGGTGGCCTCCCCTCATTTTACACGGATGTGTAGCCTAAGATCGGGGCCAGGTTCAGCCCAGCACCTAACTTTAGCAGAGTGGCTCAGCCGCCATGCAGACTAGTTGCCTGCAGGACAAGACCAGATTCCTGCACTGGCCACATCCACATCCTAGGAGGAGTGAACGGCCATTGTTAAAGAGAGTGCCTAGTTTAAGCCAAGCTCTAGCGATTGTCATTAATTCTTCTCTTCCTTCTCCACTTGCGAACAGAACGGGCAGCACAATGCTATAGGCATGTTTACCTGGAAGTTATTCAAGCTAAGAATTCAGCAGGTTTTACTCTCAGGTAAGTTCGGACTGGATTGCAGCATCCTCTTGATGCATCCTCTTCCCCACGCCCTTCGATTCTACGGACACCAGCATCCGGCCGAAACCGTAGCTGAGCCCGCGAGACTTTCCCCACAATGGATGATCACCCATTAATGCCATCTATCAGGGCACAAAAAAGCTGGCCCAGTCCTCCCCCTGATAAAACTCCGTGTCACGGGCACATGCATCATTAAATATGGAAATCCAAAATTTTATTAGCAATCTGCTAGATCTGAGCTGACACCAATTAAACAAAAAAGATATCATTTATAGCTTTAAAAACGGGGGAGAGAGGCCGGGTTCAAGTTGTATTAAATGTGAAATGCAATTTTCTGCTGCCGTTGATTTATTACTCGGTGTGGCATTGTTCAAAGAAGCATGTTATATATTTCAATAGAGAAATTATTGTTTATTCATTAATATTTTAAAACTTGCTTATTGCCGGCTCTGGCTCCTGTTGCAGAGCGAAACTTATGATTTAAAACATGAATTAATAAACACATTTGAAAGTGTTAGACAATATCGTAAGCGCTCGTTTTTCATTTTACCGGGAGCATATTAAATTTTTATAATTCCGCTGGTGCAATGATATTCTTTTTTTTCCCCTTTTCTGTTTTTATTTCCTCCCCCGCCGCCCTTCCCTGTATTAAAAAAAGGGGGGGGGGAGGAAGTGCAGATTCTAAATGACTAATTTCAGGTAAAGATGAGGCGAAAGTAATAATGGATGCTGGGAGGGAAAATCAGTCACTGTATCGCCATAATATGGCTTTTGTATGTTTGCACTTTATATTATTCATACTTGGGGGGGGATTTTTGTTTTCTTCATGACACGGCTTCTATTGTTCCCCAATGCACAGTCTCTGCTCCTTCACTCTTGGCGAGGTCTTGGCCCACCATCCAGACCTGTGAATTGTTTCACAAATGAAAGAAGGAAAGTTCTTGGGTAATGGTTGGCCTCCTTGGTGTGTTGAGGATGGCTTCTTGCTGTCCCCACTTGAGCCATTGTTGAAGATGCTTCCTGGATGGCTGTACCCCAAATGTTTTTTTTTTCTTTGCAGCCGAATTTCCAATGCTAATTTAAAAGCAAACGGGGTAGATTATTATTATTATTATTATTATTATTATTATTAAGTTAGAGCTCTACCAAGGAAAGCCATCAACCATAGCGCAATCCCATGCACATCTATTGGGAAGCAAATCCCATGGAGTTCAAGGTACGCGCGAGCATCAGGGGTGTTGAATGGGCTTAAAAATAAAAACTCCACAAAAGCCAGGAAACCGTCAAACAATTGGTGGTTGGGGAAGGGGGTGGAGCCAGGGAAGGGGCGTGTCCAGGGATGGCTGTGGCCCGAGATGGGGCGTGGCCATCTGCTTAACCCCAGAAGGCCGGATTGGGACTCCAGGAAAGCTGGATTTGGCCCTGGCCTGGTAGTGCACTTCGGATGTAAAAGATGGAAACCTCAATGACTTTTCTTATCCTGCCCTTCCCGTAATGCAAAGTATATGAGAACATTTCCCAAACTGATGCTCTCCAGATGTTTTGACAACCACTTCTAGTGCTCCTGAACATTGACCATGCAGACTGGAGGACGGCAAGTACGGGAAAACCTAGTCTATCGTCACATCTGGCGGTAGCAAATTCCATGGTTTAACTCTGTGCTGTGTGGAGAAGTCCTTCCTTTGATCTGTCCTGAACCTCCCACCAATCAGCTTCGTGGGATGACCCTTTGGGTTTCTAGTATCCCTGCTCTGAAATGTACATGCAGCATGGCCCCTTCCCCTCCCACGTGCCCCTCAATTGGTTACCTCCATCCCCTTCCCCATCTCTTTCCCCACACCATCCATGATTGTGTACGCCTCTATCATGTCTCCCCTCACTTGCCTTTTTTGTAAGCTGAACAATCCCAGCTGTTGTTGGTCTTCTCACAGGAAAGTTGTTCCAGCCCCCTTGTGGAATCAGAAAGTCCTCACTCTGAACCGTGCCTTTGCTGAAACACCATCTCCTTTAGAGCTCCAAGGGCCGCTG
Organism: Anniella stebbinsi; assembly: GCA_029215795.1. NCBI lineage: Eukaryota > Metazoa > Chordata > Lepidosauria > Squamata > Anniellidae > Anniella > Anniella stebbinsi. The sequence continues at coordinate 94,653,266 of JARDYH010000008.1, read as the reverse complement.
TAAAAGCTTCCCGATGAACCAGGGAAATGGATACTGTTGCTACTTCAGTTTTCAGCCCCCTGCCTGGCTCTCCAGAAGAGCAAGATCCCCCCACCACCACCAAAAGAGGTGTAAAAGGTTTTGATGATTGACCCAGGAGAGGTGGCAGAAAATTGGGCCTTTTCCTGGTAAGCGGAGCTTGCTGGAGCATACGACAATGCAGTGTCTACAGTCCAGGGCCTACCTGTGTGAGCAGCCACCCGCTTAAGGTATGGATCGCCTTTATAAAGGCTGACATTCTAAATGAGGCTGAAAATATTTCCTTGCGCAAAGCAATGAAGCCAAAACGTTCCCAGGTTCCCTTGGTTATTACCTCTTTCTGTGGCTTAAATCAGCACCATTATCCAAGACGGGGACAATCCGACTGCTTCTCATTAGGCCTTGTATAGTTTCTCCCATCTGTGGCTGACTTGGCGGAGAGGCATAAATATGTACATCAAAGAGCCTTTCTCCTCATCTAGCTGGGGCACATGGCTGCATCAATGAGTGGGACTTTACTATTCCAAGATGTGTGTGTTTCTCAAATCAGAAGCACCGGTCAGGTTCAAAACCCTGGCACAGACCAGCACGGTTTGCGACAAGCTGAGCGGACCTGCACAGCCCAGCCAAATGCAGGCCAGCACTCTGGTATAGTCATCTGTTGGGGACCCCGTGGATGGATTTCTGCAGCTACCTGGGGCTGCAGGAATGAGGGAGGGGGATATTGAGCCCCCAATGCAGACATGGTTCATGGGTAGGGATGTCAGAGAAATCCCCAATGGGAATCAAACAATTTCCGAGTGGCTCATGGCCTGCTACACTCTGGACCAAGGCAAGAGATGGAGGAACCCTCAGTAACACGCAGTGATGAGTTTGCACGGCGCTTTGAAGACAAAGTCACTCAGATTCATCATGAATTGGACACCACGACTAATGCAGTTCCATTAGTAGAGGCCCCCGGAGCACCGTCTGGTCCAGTTTTATTGGATGAATTTCAGTTACTGAGGCCTGAGGATGTGGACAAGGTGCTTGGCCACGTCTTGGTGACCACCTGTGTGCTTGATCCTTGCCCGTCATAGTTTATCACATTGAATAAGGAAAGGATATCTGGATGGGTCCAGGAGGTTGTAAATTCCTCCCTGGAAGAGAGAGTGGTGCCGGCCTCTTTAAAAGAGGCGGTAAACAGGTCACTCTTGAAGAAGCCTAACCTGTACACAAAGGATGCTAACAGCTATAGGCCCGTGGCTAACATCCCTTTCCTGGTCAAGGTGCTTGGGTGGGTGGCTGCTGGCCAACTCCAGGCACACTTGAATGATACGGATCATCTAGATCCATTTCAATCGGGCTTCAGGCCTGGTTTTGGAATAGAAACTGGTTTGGTCCCCTATAAGCTAAAGTATGAAGATCTGCATTGAGAGAGTTTTGCGCATTTTATGGGGTTTAACCCCCACATTTTCCACAAATGTGAATTTGCACAAATGCAGATTTGCGCAATTTGGGGAAATAGGAAACCCCCCACACTAATTCTGTCAACGTGCAGACGGTGGAACGAATGTCATGTGACAATCTGTGAAATGTAGATGGAATAAATTTCACAAAATCCATACCTTCCTGTTCATGGGGTGCATTCGGTCTAGGAGAACAGACATTGTATGGGTCTCCAGGGAAAAATGAATGAAAGAACAGGGTCCTGAATAGTGCTGGGCGGAATCCTGTCCCCCTATTTTCAGGAACTCTCTCCCTGTGAGAGAGGCATTTCTTTTTCTGCCTCTTTCGCAGGGAAGGGGGGAAATTTAGAGAATTTTCTCCTTGGGGAGGAGGACATAGTTTCCACATACCTTTTTCAGTGTAGCTGATTGCTAAGGAGCTTTCTTCCTATTTTTTAGTTTTTTCAAAAACAATGACAAAAACATCAACACTACCCCCTTCCTCCAGCATTTGGAGGAGACCAGCAGTTCTTAGTGAATGACTATTGGAGACCATGTGACCTCTCTCTCTCTCTCCGATAAGCATCCAGTAAACATTCCTGGGTTCCTGAAAATGCCAGGGGTGTTTTACAAAAGTGAAAAGAATGAAAAAGACCCCTTAACAACTGGCTACATTTAAAAAGGGATGTGGAAAACCTGTCCCGCTCCCAAGGAGAAAATTCTCTGAAATTCTTACTTCACCCAGCCTCTTTTGTCTGAGTTTTCATTCCCCCCTGCCCCCCCCCCTGAAATGCCAAAAATTGATTGGTCAAAATTTTCAGCACAGCACTAGCTCTGAAGTAGGATGGCTCCATCTTCTACTTTATGGAAATCAGTCCACTATTTGAAAGGCTCTCTTTCAGATGACAGTCCTCTGTTTGATGATGATGATGACGATGACAATAATAATAATAATAATAATAATAATAACAAATTAGACTATATGCTCTGGGAATGAACCTTCTCTGCTGGAGTCATAGAATCATAGAATCATGGAATAGTAAAGTTGGAAAGGGCCTATAAGGCCATCGGGTCCACCCCCCTGCTCAATGCAGGAATCCACCTTAAAGCATCCCTAACAGATGGCTCTCCAGCTGCCTCTTGAAGGCCTTTAGTGTGTGAGAGCCCATGACCTCCCTAAGTCATTTGTTCCATTGTTGTGCCACTCTAACAGTCAGGACATTTTTCCTGATGCCCAGCCGGAATCTGGCTTCCTGTCACTTGAGCCCATTATTCCGTGTCCCGCATTCTGGTTGATCGAGAAGAGATCCTGGCCCTCCTCTGTGTGACAACCTTTCATATATTGAAAAGTGATATCATGTCTCCTCTCAATCTTTTCTTCTCCAGGCTAAACATGCCCAGTTCTTTCAATCTCTCCTCATAGGGCTTTGTTTCCAGGCCCCTGATCATCCTTGTTGCCCTCCTCTGAACCCCCTCCAACTTGCCTGCATCCTTCTTGAAGTGTGGTGCCCAGAACTGGATGCAATACTCAAGATGGGGCCTAACTAGGCTGACCATATGAAAAGGAGGACAGGGCTCCTGTAACTTTAACAGTTGTAGAGAAAAGGGAATTTCAGCCAGAGTCATTTGTATGCAATTAGTTCCTGGTGAGATTCCCTCTTCATCACAATGGTTAAAGTTGCAGGGGCCCTGCCTTCTTTTGTATATGGTCACTCTAGTATTGTGTCTGCAACTTTAACTGTTGTGATGAAGAGGGAATTTCACCAGGAACTAATTGCATACAAATGACATTGGCTGAAATTCCCTTTTCTCTACAACTGTTAAAGTTACAGGAGCCCTGTCCTCCTTTTCATATGGTCAGCCTAGGCCTAACCAGTGCCGAATAGAGGGAAACCAGTACCTCTCGCAGTAACGCTGCCAGTCATGGAAGTCAACACTAGACTAGATGGAGCCAACCGGCTGGCTCATTTTAAGGCTGGTTGCTCCATTCCTCTGGCCAAGGTTTAATTATCCATAAGATAGGCTGACCAGATAAAATCCAGGTCAGGGTTCATGTATCTTTAACCGTTGTAGAGAAAAGGGAATTTCAGTCAGTGTTATTTGTATGCAATTAGTTCCTGGTGAAATTCCCTTTTCGTCACAACTGTTAAAGTTGCAGGGGCCCTGCCTTCTTTTGTATATGGTCACTCTAGTATAGTGCATGCACCTTTAACTGTTTTGATGAAGAGGGTATATCACCAGGAACTAATTGCATACAAATGACTCTGGCTGAAATTCCCTTTTCTCTACAACTGTTAAAGTTACATGAGCCCTGACCTGGATTTTATCTGGTCAGCCTAGGATTAGCAGGAGTCTGAAGCAGAATAAAAATCCAGCAAACAAAGGCAGGCTATTGCTTACAGGTTGTTGGCTAAGGAAGATGAAAATTATTCAGCAGCGAAATGCAAAGCCCCTTTGAAGGGAAATGTTCTTCCTGACACCTCCAAGCATATGTTTTAGTGACTTTCCAGGGATATTCATAACGTGCGAACAGATGACTCGCTGCATATACAGGCAGAAAATGTAATTAGATTTCTCTCAACATATTTTGATGTGTGTGGATTTTTTTTTTTGCATTTTTCACTGTATTTTATTTTTATTTGGGAGTTGTGTCTTTTTTCTTTTCTTTTTAAAAGCAATTTCTCTTTTGGGAAGATCATAATATCACACGGCATGAGAAATACATCAAAGTGAAATTCACAGAATCGGATCCAGGAGTTTTTTGGGTTTTTTTTTAGTTTTTAGAGTTTGACGAGGGGAAGGAAGAAGGAAACCTCAGAAAATATATGTTGCTTTGCTCTGTGTGTGTGTGTGTTTCATAAGGTCTCCTGGTGGATTCATACATTAAGTTTTCGTCTGTGAATACCTGATCTTATATACCGCCGATAAGGCCAAGTTTGCCTCCTGAATTCAAGACCACTTGCACAGGGCAAAGCTGATGTTGTGAAGGTCATTGGGATTAGACAAAAAACCATTTCAGAACTCCAGACTGAAACGTTTAAACATCCAGGGCAAACAATATAAGGAGGTAGGAAGTGGCGGGTGTGGCCTTGACTGCTAGCACACTGTAGCACAGGAGCGCATAATGCAAGGCCCAGGAGCCAAGTTCAGCCCCCCCAGCATTCCCAATCTGGTCCTCTGGGGTTCCCCAGAAGGTCTCACCCCTTCTGCTGGCCCCTCCCCCTTTTCTTGGTGGCTTCCGCCCCGTTCTCCAAGGTTGAAAGTGATGGGAATTATTGGCTATTGCTGCCTCCTGTTAAAAAGGCAGTGAGCGGAGAGAGAGAGAAAAAGAGAGAGGTAGAACAGAATGAGCATTTGTTTACCAGTCCCACATGCACGCAAAAGGCAAAAAGAGAATGGTGGCCATGCGCTTCTGCAATGGAGGGAAATGGTTCACACACATTGTCTTGCATATGGCAGCACAGGGTTTGAAGGGAGTTTGTTCGGTCTATTTTGTGTGTTCCTTTGCACAGGAGCGAGAGAGCAAGCCATGTGCTCTCAGCAATGGGAGAAGGTTGAGAGAGAGAGAGAGAGAGAGAGAGAGAAACCAAGGGGAGGAGCAGGAAGCCACACTCTAGGCTATAGAGATCCTAAGGCTAGCTAGGCCCCAAAGTCCCATGAACTAACTGCAACACCGCCCCTTCCTTAACTTGCAGATGGGGTTGCGCTAGTCCAACAGAAATCCCTCTCCCACTTCTTTGTTACTGGCAGTAGGAGCTTGAAGCTAAACTCCGCTAAACTATTTTGGGATGCTGCCCCTGCCCCTTTTGCCTTTGGCCCCACCCACCACTGGGATGCAGGCCGTCAAAAGTTGTCCGAAACAGAATCCGGCCGTTGGGCTGAAAGAGTTCTGAATCCCTTGCTGTAATGGACCAGGTCTGCACACACGAACCTTGAATCCCAGCACCACCACAGAGGTCCCTGGGCGGGATTGCTGTTTGGCACATCCTTTTCCATCAAGCACAGCATCCAGCCTTGGTCAATCAAAGCTTACTGGGCAAAGCAGAGCGCTTGAGACTGTGCAGAGCCACGTAGGCAGCAGTAGCCGAAACCATAGGCTTCGGCTACTATTGGCAGAGATCCAACCATCGAGGCAAAGAGGCAGCCCAACATAAGATCTCCAGGCCTGTAGACCTCCGCCCCAGGCAGACAACTTGCTCTAAAAAAACGTTGAGAGCAGAACTGAACCTTATCTCAACAGTCAGGGCCTTCTTAGTAGTGGCACCCTTGTTGCGGAATGTTCTTGCAATGCCTCTCTCTCTCTCTCTCTCTCTCTCTCTCTCTCTCTCTCTCTCATAGCACTTTTTTCAGCCAATGGTCTAAATACCCATTTCCTCTCCGTAAATATCCCTTTCCTCTGTGTCAGGGGATGGGAAGCAAGAAAGATGGATAAAAGCAAATGTTTCCAATTGGGGGTTTTAATCGGAAACATTCATTTTAATTCCTCCTTCCTCCTCCCCATCTCCTTATGCAACCTTTATTTATTTTTAAGTATATCCAGGCTCAATAAATCTGCATTATGGTATATAACTGCACCCCCTCCTCATGATTACAATTAGCATTATTTTAATTAATGGGAGCGGACGATTGCAGCGCATCCACTTGGATAATCAGTGGCTGGCTGCCAGAGGTTTTCCTAGATTGTTGTTGTGGCTGAGGGAAGGAATTATCACCTTATGGTGATAATTCCAGGGAAGGAATTATCACCATAAGAAACAGCCTGTACCAGGCAAAGCAAACGCCGCATGAGGCAGAGGTGTGCAACCTCAGCCTTTGTGATTGGCTGGAAGTTAAGGATGTCGGAGAAATCCACAAAGTATTCAAATGTGAATTTCACACTGGAGCGGCTTTTTTGGGGGTGGTGTAAGAATCCGCAAAACTGGGTTTGGCAATTCCATCTCGAAGTTCGACCCAACTCAAATCCATCTCAGATTTGCAAACTTTGGTGTGTTTTCTTTTGGCAGTTTTTGTGCCTATTTTCATACCCGTTTCCCCAAATGTATGCATTCTGTGCCTATTTTTCCTTTTCTCTGTAAATTCACCCATGTTTTTTTTTGCCTGATAAACAAAATTTCCAAGCAATTCATGTACTATAATGCATTTTTAAATGTTATTTTCATTCACGTTTTGTATGCAGTTTCATGAATATACACATTTTTGTTGGCTGTTTTTGTTTTGGCGTTGGAGAAATCCATTGCAAAATTCGGAGAGGTCCAGAATTTGAAGGATAATTGACCTTCAGTTTGTGTATTGTATTGAAAATGTGAAATTAAATGAGTTCGCATTAAAATGAACAATGAACAAATCCCTCCCCCTGTTCCTAATACTTCCCATTGCTCAAATGGGAGATGTCCCATTTCTGAAAATGTAAATTCCAGCTGTTAATTGAAACTGTTCCATTCTTTGGTTAGGGTTGTTGCCCCCCCTGTATCCACCCCCACCCCATTGCCACTGACGCAATGGAAGGAGGTGCGCATTTTCAGGAGCCTCCGTAAATTGTGCAGTTACGTCCTCCCCTGCGCCAATGTGACTTAATAATAATAATAATAATAATAATATTTATTTGTAACCCACCTCTCCCTCCGGATCGAGGCGGGGAACAGCAACAATATAAACATAAAAATCACAACAGTTAAATTTTTTAAAAAGCAAGAGAACAATAAAACATTAAAAACATTTTAAAAGGCTCCATTGATGCAGGGATAAAGGCACAAATGCAGAGGGTGGGAAATGCGTAATTTACGGGGACATGGAAATCCGTTTGGCCCCCCGTGGATTTCCCCAGAGGCTAATCGCATCCATTGGATTTCACAGGATGGCTTTCCCCCATTCTAAATGGCGCAATAAGGTCATGACGGCCGCCATTTGCTAATTGCGGGGAAATTACGGCCGTAAATTGCATTGTTTACAGCTCTTGTGGCTGTAAAGCCCTTCCTTCTATGTAAATGGCTGCAGTTTACATAGAAGGAAGTACTTTACAATGAAGTCAGTCTGCTGTGGACCTTGCAGGTCGGATTCTTGACAATCCGGCCATATTTGTGACTGCGGAGGATTTCTCTGCCATCCCAAATCTGTCCCAATGGCAATGCTCCTGTTCAGGGCTCCAACTAGCTGTGCCCTCCTCCATTTCCAAGTTCTAGGGTGACCTGGTGAAATTCCCACTCCGTCATGACAGTTAAAGCTGCAGGAGCCCTGTCTTCTAGTGACCAGATACAAAAGGGGGACAGGGCTCCTGCAGCTTCAACTGATACGATGAAAAGGGAATTCCACCAGGTGCTGCATGCCTACAAATAACACCTGCTGAAATTCCCTTTTCTAGACAACTGTTGAAGATACAGAAGCCCTGTCCTCCTTTCCATAGGGTCACCCTACCCAGTTCACATTTCCTTTCTTGTTCCATTGGTTGTTGGGGTTTTTTGCCCCCTTAGGCTTTAAATGGGGGTGGGTTATAATTCTGCAAACAGAGCACATCAATTCATCCTCTTGTTTCTCCGTGCCCCTCATTTAGGCTACAATTCTGTCTGCACGCTCCACCCGGGTTCACCATTAGAAGGGCAGCGATGCTAATAATAATCTTCCTGTCCTTCACCATCCTGGAAGGATATCCAAGACGGACTGCATTTGCCTGGGATTTTGCATTTCCACTCCTTAGTGCCGTCAGACTTGTCCGCCGTCCGTTTTTCTGTTTTTTCATCATCGACCCTAATGGAGAAACAATTAAAATTTATGAACTGGATGATGCCGAAGGAAATGGGGTTGCCTTCTCACCTGGCTCGGCTGCAAGTTGTTTGTGCAAATGGGTTTGTTTGCCCGATAATGAATTGGAATCCGATGTGACCCACACCGGATCCGTGCAATGTAAGATGTACCCATCAAGATCAACAGAGCACTGCAGCTATATGTGTGCACAGGAAGGTTTCATAATATTTAAGACATAGCTAATCTGTGTTAGATTACTTGAGACTGGACTCTTGCTTAAGAAGGTGATCTGTGCTGTGCTGAATCCGGCCATGCTCCACCTGGGCCTTTGCAGGAATTGCAGCAACCAGGCCATTGGGAGGTCATTTCCTCAGAAATTCACAATGGTCCCTCAGTGGAAGGCAAGCTACTTTCACCTCGCTCCTGGTGTAGCGATGAAGAGCCAGAGTTGTGACATGGGAATGAAGTGCCATGTTCAAATATCACCTCTGCTACAAACTTAGCTGGACATTGGGCCAGTTCAGACAACACGCTAAGCCATGGTTAGGTAGGGTGACCATATGAAAAGGAGGACAGGGCTCCTGTATCTTTAACAGTTGTATTGAGAAGGGAATTTCAGGAGGTGTCATTTACATGCATGGAGCACCTGGTGAAATTCGCTCTTCATCACAAGAGTTAAAGCTGCAGGAGCCCTGCCTTCTTTTGCATCTGGTCACTCTAGTATATGTCCTGCAGCATTAACTGTTGTGATGAAGAGGGAATTTCACCAGGTGCAGCGTGCATGCAAATGACACCCGCTGAAATTCCCTTTTCAATACAACTGTTAAAGATACAGGAGCCCGGTCCTCCTTTTTGTATGGTCACCCTAGGCTAGGCCACTAACCCTTTTGCAGAAAGTGGTTAATGAGCATGTTTAAACTGTGGTTATGTAGCCACCATGGTTAGGAATGGTTCACACGACATGTAAACCATAATGTTTAGCTCAAAATGCTTAACCACCGTGGTTTAGCGTGTTGTCTGAACAGGATCATTGTCTCTCAGCCATGGACTCCTTTGGTCTGCAATAGGGCGGGGATAACTACACTGTGTAACCTTGCAAGGTTGTTGTACAGAATAATGAGATGATGGCTGTGAAATGCTTTGCCTTTTAGGATATGGATGTGTGAGAAATTCGCTCTATTTCATTTTGTCTAAAATAACTAAATATAGATTGACCCAATTTGCAATGCCCAGGCTCAAATGCAATTCACGGTCAGAAATCTGTACATTTCTGAGCTTGCGATGTGTTCTACCAAACAAAAAGATGTGTTTGACAGCATCCCCAGCAGGAATGGATGGAAAGAAGGGATTGAGCAAAGAGGTTTAGAGTAAGATGGCCATCCAGAAAGCAAGGGACGGGCCATTCATGGCTTTCCAGATGTTGGACTCCAACTCACCCCATTCCTCACTATTGCCCATAGTGCTGCTGGGAATTTCAGTCCAACAACATCTGGAAGGCCTGCCCACCTCTGCGGAAATTCTCCGCTAGACTGGTTGATGGCCATCACCATGTTTTGTGTTAGCCAATCCCACAAGTTCATTTTGTGTCAGGAAAAGAAGAGGTTCTTCCTATAACAGGGGTGCAGAAGTTGAAGCACTTTCAGCCCCAGGGCCAAATTCCATTTGAGAGAAGCTTTTGGGGTGAGGGGCAAATTCCAGTGGTGGGCGAAGCCAAAGGCAAAAGAGGGTGGGGCAAAAATACCAGCACATTTTAGTTGGAAGTTCTTGCTGCCAGTAGCTGAGGCTTAGTCGAGATGTTTCAACCTTTTAGAATGGGATAGAAACTGTGCAAAATTTGGGTGGCTGATGGTCAGGGGAGTCAGGGGAAGTCAGAGAAAGGGGTATGTCCTTCTAGGCAGCCCCAGAGGGTCAGATTGGGGTCACCCAGAAGGAGGGTCTGCAGCTGTATTCTCCCCTTGTACACATTGCTTGGATCTCTAAATCAGTGTGAGCAGGGCTACCAGCAGGGCTGGATTAAGACATACTGAGCTCCTAAGCCATGTCAAGATTCAGAGGCCCCATAAAAATAAAGAGGGAAAAAGTGTATTACATTATAACAGGAAGGGTAATTAAAAGTGACCCATCGTTAGGGATGCTTTTAGTTAAACAGTGTTTGATAGTCTTCCCTGAAAATGGGTATAAAAGCACTACAAAAGTAAGTCTATTTTGAACCCCTTTTAAACTGGCTCTAGTCTGCGCTTGTTACATGCAATACTGCATTGCCACGCTTCCTCTATAGAAGGCAACTCTGCTGTAACTCACACCGGACTTTCCAATGTATCTAAGCCAAAGCAATTCCTTCTTACATCTTAGCTATCGCCAACATATTTCATGGACCCTCACAATATGAGGCCCTAAGCTGTGGCTTTCTTGGCTATTTCCTGAATCTGGCACTGGTGAATACGCACCTTACTGCTGCGGAAGAACCGCTGATGGGGCCAGTAGGGAACTTGCTGACAATCAGCGAGGCTCTGAAGATATGGATAAAATGACGAATCAAGTAAGTTGATCTGAACTTCTTTTAAACTGGCTCTAGTTTGTGCTTCTCGCCTCCAATACAGAATGTTGCAGTGACGCACTTTCTCTATATAAGGCAACCCTGCTGTAAACCACATAGACATTCCAATGTATTTAAGCCGAAGCAATTTTGTCTTCCATCTTCGTTATCTCCAACATAGTTAGCGACCCCTCATAATATGAGGCCCCAAACCATGGCTTACTTGGCTGGTTCCTAAACCCGGCACTGGCTACTCGGCTGTACGTGTATGGAGCAGGGCTATGGGATGTAAGGCATGGCTTGGCTTCTGGGTCTCTTAATCACCAAGTTGAAGAAAGAAGGATAACTCAGGTGTTGTTTTTTTTTTAAAAAAAAGGATGAGCTCTGTAGGGACCAGCTCCATTGATACCTGAGAAAGGTGAGCTCCCGGCTCCCACGAGTGATGCCGGTTTACCTCTCAGCCTTCTTCCTGTATTTGTGCGTCCCATCTCTAAATAGCAGAGGGTTCCAGGAGGTGCTTCCTTTCAGGACCATTGTGGGAAGAATGTCCTTCCTCTCATTTGTCTTATTCATCGGAGACAGCGCATGGATCAGCTACGTCAAAGAAATACTCTTTTTTAAAAATAAATGTCAAGAATGGCCAACTCAAAATAGCACAGCTTTCGGAATGCCAGAGATGTTAATCTCCCTGCTTTTTTAGGACGGTCCCTGAAAAGGAAAGCTAGCTGGGGACAAACAGGCCATGGACAGTTGTGTTTGGTCTTGGCCGGTTGAGCGAGTTTCAAGCCAGTCGCTGACGGAAGCAGGAAACTGGTCTTGATGGCAGCGTTAAATCAGACTGCGGTCAACCTAGTCTAGTACTGTCAATTCTGAATGGCCACTGCTCTTTGTGGTCTCAGGCGGAGAAAAGTGGTGGACCCAATACTGTTCTTGACACTTTACGGAACTGATAAATCCATGGAAGGTAGCTCTCTCTCTATAGTTGTGCGTGGCGACGGATCTATCCAACTTCTAGATTCAGGGGCAGCATTTCTCCCTTAGTACAAGTCTTGCTTGTGGACTTTCTGGAAACGTCTCTTTGGTCGCAAGGGAAACAAGATGGCAGCCTTGATGGACGTTCCATCTGATCCAGCAGGACTCTTCTTGTGCTCTTAGATCTCTGCCCCGAGGAGTTTACAGCCTAACACAGAGCAAGCTTGACGGCACTCTGAGAGCCCAGTCTGGAAAACTGAGGAGGCAGGCTGGCTGGCTGGCTGGGTGAGGGAAGGGAAGAGAACTTTGAAGGATTGTAGCCATGTTCCTCTACTGCTGAATGCCACTACTTTGTACCTGACTGGACCGGTTGATTGCCCCTCCTCCCCCAGCATGGGTGACATTGATGGAAAATGGAAAAGAATCGCCCGCCAAATGCAGCGACAAGAGGAAGGCAAATTGATTTAGTAGCGAGGCCGGTCTTTTTCGAGAGTGCGGGGAGGGAAGCTTCCTGACATCTCCTTAAGAGAAGCGATGGTGGGAGATGTCATTCAGATTTCCCCCGAACTGGCCTCTAAATTACTATTCTATAAATAGACCCGACACCAGAGGTATTTACAGGAGGTGCGCCCGGGTGTAAAACATCTGCTTTCTCCCTCCCACCCCTCACCTTCCCTCTTGCCCTGCCGGAGGTTAACTCTTATTTCCATGTTAATGCCGCCTCAATTGCAATGGCGGCCATTTGTCAAATTAACGTGGGTTCCAACAACCCAAAACCGAGTGCTTTTAAACGTTAATTCGCCACTCGTGCTCTTCCCAAGCATATTATTATTATGCTACCGCGATGAAGCAAACGGCCTGTGGAAAGGAGATAGGTCCTACCCCCGGCAAAAGGGAGAGGGAGCCCATTACTGACAAGAGGCAGATTTCTTTGCCAAGGGAGGATGGCTATTAACCCTCTCTCTCAGCGCTTGCTCTGCAGCTCCTTCTGTGGTACAAATACGGTTCCAGCTAGTAATGGGCGAATATACACCAGATGAATCATAGAATCACAAATAGTAGAGTTAGAAGGGGCCTCTAAGGCCATCAAGTCCAACCCCCTATTCAATGCAGGAATCCACCTTAAAGCATCCCTGACAGATGGCTGTCCAGATGCCTCTTGAAGGCCTCTAGTGTGGGAGAGCCCACCACCTCCCTAGGTCGTTGGTTCCATTGTCGGACTGCTCTAAAAGTCAGGAAGTTTTTCCTGATGTCCGGACGGAATCTAGTTTCCTGTAACTTGAGCCCATTATTCTGTGTCCTGCACTCTGGGTTGATCGAGAAGAGATCCTGGTCCTCCTCTGTGTGACAACCGTTCAAGTCCTTGAAGACTGCTGTCATGTCTCCCCTCAATTTTTTCTTCTCCAGGCTAAACATGCCCAGTTCTTTCAATCTCTCCTCATAGAGCTTTGTTTCCAGATCCCTGATCATCCTCGTTGCCCCCCTCTGAAGATGCTCTAGTTTGTCTGCATCCTTCTTGAAGTGATTGATGAGTTCCTAAGAAAGCAACGGATTTCTCCCCATAAAATCAGACAAGTTCTCTTCTAAGCTGAGGTCTCATTCTGTATATATGATCTTCTAAAAAAATTAACGGTATTGGAGGAATCCGTGTGGGGATGGGGATCACTGAGTTTTCATCCACCTGCCCCCTCCCCCCAGAATGTATCAAATCAGGCCAGCTGACACATTTTTCATTTTTAAAAATTCAAATTTGCAAATTTGTACACATTTGGGAAATTGGAGGATGGCAAGCAAGTCACGGACTTGTCCCACATTTTTTTTTTTTACAATTACATAATAATTGTGAAGTGGTGTGACTTAGACAAATTTTGGTCCCAACTGGCATCATTTCCAGAATTTTTGTGCTCAAATTGTGTAATTCACAGACATTATAGTACACTTTGCACAAATTAAGCCCAAAATCTGCATAAATGACCCCATTTCACAATTTTCATTTATTTCTATTTATTTATTTATTTTTCATTTTACTAATTAATTAATTAATTAATTACATTTATATACCGCCCAATAGCCGAAGCTCTCTGGGTTGTTTACAAAAATTAATAAATTGAACATTAAAAAGTCAATGTACAAAAATTTTAAACCCTAAAACATAAACAAGTTGATATTTACAACATCTTAAACTTTTAAGCCTGGCCAAAAATTCAGTTAAAACCCTCAATGGCTGGGAGAAAAGAAAAGTTTTGACCTGGCACTGAAAAGATAACAGTGTTGGTGCCAGGCGGGCCTCATCGGGGAGCTCATTCCAGAATTGGGGGGCCACCACAGAGAAGGCTCTCTCCCTTGTTGCCTTCCTCCGAGCTTCCCTCGGAGTAGGCACCCAGAGGAGGACCTTAGATGTTGAGCGTAGTGCACAAGTAGGTTCGTGTCAGGAAAGGCGTTCCATCAAGTATTGTGGTCCCAAGCCGTGCAAGGCTTGATAGGTTAAAACCAGCACCTTGAATCAGGCTCGGAACTGTACAGGCTCGGAAACGTACAATAATGGGAAAAGCCCATTTGAAAAATGCGCACGGGAACACAAATACCAAATGTGAACACTGAAGTATGAATTTCTGTACACGAAAAAGAAAAGAAGAAGATACATGAAACTGGGATGGAATGGCCCTAGACTAGAGATGGTGAAATATTTGTTCCAGTTCAGTTTAGATCTGGATTTACCGAGTTCACACCTTCTGGACAGAACTTGGATGCAATCTGCGAATGAAGCCTGTACAATTGTGAACCTGAAATGTGGGGGTGGGGGGGACGAAACAAAAATGCATTCGATAGCATATTTGAAAAATACTCATGAAGATGTTCTTCTGACAAATGCACATAAAGGCGCTTTATCCATGTGTACATCTCAAATATGTGCATTGCACTGGGCGTGGGGAGCTCCGGGTTCTAGACTCAGCCATGGAAACCCACTGGGTGACTTTGGGCCAGTCACAGACTCTCTCAAGCCCAGCCTACCTCACAGGGTTGTTGTTGTGAGGATAAAAATGGAGAGGAGGAGGAATATGTACGCTGCCTTGGGTTCCTTGGAGGAAAAAATGACGGGCTATAAATGCAATAATAAATAAACAATAAAATAAAATACACACTAAAGTATGGACAGCTTTTCATGCAAAAACAAAGAAGCAAAGTTTGCACACTGACATGGACTTTTTAATTTATTTTTATTTATTTTGTTACATTTTTATACTACCCAACAGCCGGGGCTCTCTGGGCAGTTCACAAGATTATACGGCAGATCAGAACATGGCATGGAGCTTTAAAAGTTAAAAAATACCACGTCAAGCCAAAGACTTCTGACTGAGCTTTGCTGATTCGCAGATCCTGAGCCTAGAGGTGTACAAATGAGAACCTGAATGGGATCAAGCCATTCCTGCAGGATACTTCTCAATACCTATGTTTTTTTTCTTCTTCCTGGGATGGGGGGCAAAAGCAAAGAAGGTTCTGTTTCTTTTACACCTTGCTTGTAGCCCTCCCAGAGGCACCTAGTTGGTCACGGTCAGAGGTGGGACGCTAGGCTTGATGGATAGGCTGACCATATGAAAAGGAGGACAGGGCTCATGTAACTTTAACAGTTGTAGAGAAAAGGGAATTTCAGCCAGTGTAATTTGTATGCAATTAGTTCCTGGTGAAATTCCCTCTTCATCACAACAGTTAAAGGTGCATGCACTATACTAGAGTGACCATATACAAAAGAAGGCAGGGCCCCTGCAACTTTAACTGGTGTGATGAAGAGGGAATTTCACCAGGAACTAATTGCATACAAATTACACTGGCTGAAATTCCCTTTTCTCTACAACTGTTAAAGTTACATGAGCCCTGTCCTCCTTTTCATAGGGCCAGCCTATTGATGGACATTTTGTCTGATGACCCATCAGGGCCCTTTTAACGTAAGTCTTCCCTTGTGCTCTTCCATGGCCTCTGAAGGTGAAGGCTTGCATGGCTGTGTGGAATTTTGCTAGATTTTATTTTGGATTTTATTGGATTTTATCTGGTCACCCTACCTTATAGGCCCCTTCCAACTCTACTATTCTATGGCTATATTCTATGACTAACACATTGGAGTGTGAGTTTCCCTACATGTTCTACCTACATGTTCTATATGCGCCTCTCACCTTGTTTCTTGCCTGCTCTCCAATTGCAAAAACTTCCTTTCCGGTCGGCATTGTTTGGTGGAAACAAATTAAAAATATTCAACTCTGGCTCTCCCGCACCCACTGGCCTCTAAACACTCTCTGGATGCCGAATAGTAACTGGCAAGGGGAAAAAGTGAGAGAAGAAGGAGAAAATTACACAACCTGTCTCTTTTTGTTTATTTAGAACTTCTTTCCAGCGTCTGAATCGTACGGAAATGTGGTTCCAATTTTCTCTTTGAATTGGGGATCAAGGGATGTTGCCAATATATATTTTTCTCTGTCAAAATTTCATTTCATCTGGAGTTGGTAGAGGTTCTGAGAGCCACGTGCATTGGCAGGGGTTATGACGGTCTCCGCTGGTTAGCTTTAAATCGGAATGGCATTTTGCTTCAGGGAAGGGAGGCAGATCTTGGCTGGCCAAAGTCAAGGACTTTTATACTCGTTAGCTATGGAGGAATCTGTCAATTTCAGGTTCTCTTTATTTATTTATTTTCATTTTCCCATTCTTAAATTTGGTCTGTCCTGAACTTTTGATAACTTCTCCATTTCTCCGTTCGGTTTGTACCAAACTCTGAGAATTATTTTTTAACACGCCACATGAAAAACCCCTTTTGCCTTCCAAAGCACGTGTCTCCTCATATTTGCATTTTTGTTCACAAGTTGGCCTATTAAACATATATTTTTTTTTGCAAGCAGTTTCCCCAATGTAATGCATTTTCAACGTTATTTTCACGACTATGCATGTTTCGTGTGCATTTTCTCTTTATATACGGTTCATGTATGTATGTTATTTTTTAAAAAATTAGAGAGCTCCATTGCAAAATTTGGAGACAGAGGAGGGCCATGATCTCGTCTCGATCATCCCAGAGTGCAGGACACGGGATAAGGGACTCAAGTTCCAGGAAGCCAGATTCTGGCTGGACATCAGGAAAAATGTCCTGACTGTTAGAGCAGTACGACAATGGAACCAATGACCCAGGGAGATCATGGGTTCTCCCACCCTAGAGGCCTTCAAGAGGCAGCTGGACAGCCATCTGTCAGGGATGCCTTAAGGTGGATTCCAGCATTGAGCAGGGGGTTGGATCCAATGGCCTTGTAGGTCCCTTCCAACTCTATTATTCTGGGATTCTATGATTCTATAAAGGATAACTGAGTTTTGACTCATGCACTAGTTTGAAAGATTAGATAAACTGGCTGAATTTCTCTCCTATCCCTCCTTGCAATGGAACAAAGCGGTAGGGTCCTGAGGTAGTAAAAAGGATTGTAGCACTTGAGGTTCATATTTCTCACCTCCCCTACCTGAAATCTATCTATCTATCTATCTATCTATCTATCTATCTATCTATATCTATTCATCATCATCTATCTTTTCCCTTCTGTGTTTGTTTTGAACCTGAGATAGCTCTTTTCATCTGGAGGGGCATTCAAAATGCCACACACACCCCATGCACACACAGGAACATCGCCTAGTATTGTCTATGAACATGTCTAATTCCCATCTAAAGCCACTTAAACTAGTGTCACATGGTAGTGAAATCCATACATTAATTATATGACCAGAAGGTTCAAACATATAAGGCCGATTCTGGACCGCTTGCAGTGGCTGCCTGTACATTTCCAAGCCCAATTCACGGTGCTGGTTTTAACCTATAAAGCCTTACCTGGCTTGGGACCACAGTACTTGACAGAACACCTCTCACAACATGAACCTACCTGTGCACTACGCTCAACATCTAAGGTCCTCCTCTGGGTGCCTATTCTGAGGGAAGCTTGGAGGACGGCAACAAGGGAGAGGGCCTTCTCTGTGGTGCCCCCCCAATTATGGAATGATCTCCCCGATGAGGCCCACCTGGCGCCAACATTGTTATCTTTTCGGCACCAGGTCAAAACTTTTCTTTTCTCCCAGGCATTTAACAGCTTAAGTTGAGTTTGAGTCTTTGGCCGGGCTGAAAGATTAAAATTGTTTTAAATGTTATGTTGACTTTTAATGTTCAATCTTTTATTTTTTGTAAACTGCCCAGAGAGTTTTGGCTATGGGGTGGTATATAAATGTAAATAATAATAATAATAATAATAATAATAATAATAATAATAATAATATGACTAGCAGGGATCACACAAAAAACAGTATGAATTTTCATGCTCATGAAAGTTCATATGCAGTTTTGTATGCCACAACATACATGTGTTTTGTATGTTTTTTTTAAAAAATCTCCCCATCAAAATATTGGCAGCACAAAATTCAGAGAAGTTAATAAACCAAAGGACAACTGCATTCCGTTTTGTGTGTGTTGGTTTGAGATGTGCGAATTTTGTCGGTTCGTATTAAAATGTGAATTTTGACCCATCCATCTCTATCAATCTGGCCATCTAGTCCTTGATAGCTCTGCCTGGGTTTCATAGGCTTCTTTGGCCATAAATCAAAGGGGAGTACCTTGAAGCCGTCCTTAATCGCAAGTTAAGAGATGGAGCCAGTATGTCATAGTTCCTCATTAGATTGCCATTATAACGCGCCTTAATTGGAAAGACGTTAATATTGACAGTGTTGTGAAGGATGTCCGGAGTCTCCTTGTCCGCTTGAATTTGATAGAGTTTGAATAATGGAGCAGACATGATGGATTAGAGATGGGGGTGGAGGGAGAAGCCCATCCACTAAGGTCCCTAATTATATGGCCTTACCTGCCCCATTAAGGGGGAATATGGGGAGAGGCAGATGGTCATCATCTTCAGGTGCACACCAGTTTTCTGTAAGATGTGGCAGAACTTGGCATCTTCCAGGAACTGGGAGCCTGGAGATTCGTTTCTGAGTGAGTTTGCCCACAATTGTCCTGCTAAGTTTTCAACCCTATTATGCTCTTTATCCCAACAGGGGAAACCCAAAGACCTACAGGCAATGCTAGCTCCAGGATTTAGGTGTCCTCAGTTGGTCACCTCTCGCCTTGAAGAGGCAGGACATGGAAAATGAGAATTCTCTCAGGCTGTATTGCCCCCTTCCATCCATGTTCCCCAGCAACTGGTGCATACAGGCCTACTGGCTCTGATGTTGGTATCTAGTATTGTGAGACATTTTTCTCCCTCTCCCATAATACTAGAACCCAAAGGGGTCATCCCATGAAGCTGCTGAGAAGGAGATTCCGGACAGATTAAAGGAAGGACTTCTTCACACAGCGCAGAGCTAAACTAGGGAATTCTAATGATTGCCCCCTAGTTTGGATGGATTTAATAGGGGGTTAGACTACTTCCTGGAGGAGAAGGCTATCCTATCAATGGCTTCTAGTCCTGATGGCTACGTGCTATCTCTAAGATCAGTGGCAATCTGCCTATGTACTCCAGTTGCTGGGGAACATGGGTGGGAGGGTGCTGTTCCACTCATGGCCTGCTTATGTGCTCCTGGTCAACAGCTGGTTGGCCACTGAGTGAACAGAATGCTGGACTAGAAGGACCCTTGGCCTGATCCTGCAGGGTTCCTCTTATATCCTTATATATATTTATCTATTTAATTTGTTACATTTTAATACTGTCTTTCCTTCAAGGAGGCCCAAGGTGTTTACACAAACCGCCTCCTCCTTTCCAATATATTCTCACAACAACAACCCTGTGAGGTAGGTTAGGCTGAGGGAGTCAGTGCCTGGCCCAAAGTCACGCAGTGAGATTCATGGCTGAGCAGGGGCAAGAACACGGACTTCCCGAGTCCCTGTCCAACACACCAACTACTGTGCCATGCTGGCTCTCCTGCTATGAGCTCAATCAGCAGCCATGACCTCAGCCCTCCCCCCTCCCACCATTTATGACAAAGAGTTAGTAACAGTGACTTGCCTCATTGGCTGAGAGTGGATCCAAAATGGCTCCACTCATGTAAAAGAGGGACATATCAGCAGGTTTGGAGGAACCCCAAGTTTTGCAAAAGGGGTGAGCTCCCTTTCTCCACACCTGCAACTCAATAAGGATTGAGTATGCTCACTGGGAAAACAGGGAGGGGGTGTAATGGAGTTCGTTGGAAAGGGCTGGCTGGCTGGCAACCTGAGCAGGAGTACATTACACACAGTTAGGATGACCGTATGAAAAGGAGGACAGGGCAATTAACAGTTGCATAGAAAAGGGAATTTCAGCAGGTGTCCTGTGTATGCATGCAGCACCTGGTGAAATTCCCTATTCAGCATACAAAACAATTAAGCTGCAGGAGCCCTGTCCTATTTTGTATCTGGTCAAGTGGAGAGGCTCCTGCAGCTTTAACTGTTGCGATGAAGAGGGCATTTCACCAGGTGCTGCATGCATACACAGGACACCTGCTGAAATTCACTTTTCTATGCAACTGTTAAAGATACAGGAGCCCCGATCTCCTTTTCATAGGGTCACCTTACACTCTGCAATATTTTGTTGCAGGTCCCACTTGTGAAGAAACAATGCTCAGTATGGCCTACAGCAATTCCATGGCCTTGAGGTCTGGTTCTGGGGCCAAGACTCAGATTGGAGCCTAGCAATTGCCTTTTATAACTTGGGGAGGTAAAGAAATATGCCCCCCTTTCCAATTTTGTGTGTGGCTTAGCTCAGCTTTCTTTCTTTGTTGTCCTTTAAAGACTTCAAGGACCCTTCTGAAGAGTCCCCTGGAAGTCTTGATCTTAATTCCATTTGATGGCACATACTTGGCAGTTCTCCTGTTAGCACAGGACTCTTTGTCGCTGGAGTTGCCTTCTATGAGAGAAAGGTCTTTGCTCCCTCCACCCAATTTTGGGGTTTCCCCCTCCCCTACTACAGCTCAGCCCATTCCTCAGAGGCTCCTGACTCTCTGTGTAGCCTTTCCAGGGAGCTGGAGGGGCTGCTGTGGGAGGGTGAAGTTGGGCAAGTCCACTTTGTCAGTGCAGTTGGTCCAGCGTAAATATGGATCTAGCCCTCCAGATGTTTTTGACGGCAGCTCCAATATCTCCTGACCATTGGCTATGCTGGCTGAGGTTGATGAGTGTTGTCATTCAAACCATATTTTGGGCAACAGCCAGGCTCACTAACCCTATGTTAGAATTTCAAGCCAATGTTAAATCAGAAATAAAAACTGCCCAACAGTTGAAGGAGACTGCTCATGCTCTTTTTCTTTCTCTTTCCCTTTGGCCATGTCTTGGTGAGGGGAAAGCCCTGGGGTGTCTCCACAGCAGCACTAAGTCATTTATATGATGCAGCCACCATCGCGGAGCCATCCCAGGGCTTTCTCCTGAAGTTCCAAATTTAAAAAGTCAGGACTTACCCTGACTTCTTTCTCTTGGAGCGAGGTGCTGACGGCATCAGCTGTCTGTCACCTTGCTCTGGAGTTGTGCCGGAGGCGTGTCTGGGCAGATGGCGAACCCTGATTGGCCACCATCTGCCCGGACAGGGGGGAGGGCGAGGGCCAGTGAGCCAAACGGCCGAAGGAATGTGAAGCCTCGAAAAAAGGTAAAAACAAAACATACAAATGGGATAGTTGTGCTTTCTTCTATTCATCCAAAGTGATCGGAGCTTCCTCTATCTTTACAACTTGCATTCCTTCCGCCCCAACTCTGACCAGCAATCTCTCTCTCTCTCTCTCTCTCTCTCTCTCTCTCTCTCTCTCTCTCCCTCCCTCTCTCTCTCTCTCTCTCCCTCTCTCTCTCTGTTCCTTTCTCTAGCTCTCTGTCTTCCACACATACACGGAATTGATGGGGAAAAAACCTCTTCCTCTTGTCATCCACCTCTCAGACTTCACTGTGAGCCTTCTTTGGGCATTGCTGGCATTGGATTTACAAATTGAAAATCATTAATAATTCTAACCAGGCTGTGATAAATCTGAGATCATTCTCGATGAACCTGGACACCATTTCATAAATCAAAAAGATTACTTAGGAATTTTTTAAAATCTGACGTCAAAATGTCACGGTTACTAATGGTTTTTGTAGATCTCTTCCAGTGATATATCATTTATCTATGCTACATCTAAAATGTGACACTGGGGCAGAAAATGTGATATCTTTAATATCATGAATACATTTGAGCCCATAATAAAGGTATTAACAACTCTTGGCTTCCCTTTCCTGCTTTAGGTTCTGGGCCTGATTTAATGCTATTGTTACTGACTTAATTGCTTCCTCCCTAAATATCTGGGAGACAAGAATATCCATTTTCCTTGCTGATGATCAGGCCAGCTCAAAAGTAAGCCTCATTGAGTCCAATGGGACTTTACTCCCAGGTAGAGGATTGCAGCATAAATGATAGTGCATATATCCACCCCCATTCCATCCCGGTTTGGATACTAAATATTTAAATTTGGGGCTTTTAAATAAAAATGAAATTGCAAAGAAGCTAGTAGATAAACTAGAAGACCATCTAGTCCAGCGGTCTTCAACTGGTTCAGACCTGAGACCCACCTCGGACTCCCAATATGCAACATGGAACCCACTCTTACAATTTCACAATTGCCTGAGGTGGCGGCAATAGCTTTGCCGCAACCCAACTGGACTGATCTTGTGACCCACTGGTGGGTTGCGACCCACTGGTTGAAGACCACTGATCTAGTAGATACACTAGGACCATCTGGTTTAGACAGCTCAATACTTTCTCCACCAACATCTCCCAACCTGGTGCCTTCCAGATGTTCTGGATGACAACTCCCATCAGCCCCAGCCTGCATGGTCAATACTCAGCAATGATGGGAATTTGTAGTCTGAAACATCTGGATGACATCAAGCTGGGGCAGAACTCTAAAAGATCTATCCAAGTTCCCCAAACTAGGTGCAACGCTTTGGATAGCTTGTTTAGAGTTCTGGCTGGTTCTGAGAGAAACCCAAAGAGGATTCACCAGCCCACTAACATTGGAGCCACTAAGTGCAGCATCTCACTGGTGAGGAGCATCCCATGGTGTCTGCTAGGGACACTAACAGTGACAGGAAACAAAGCCCAATGAGGAGAGACTGAAAGAACTGGGCATGTTTAGCCTGGAGAAGAGAAGATCAAGGGGAGACATGATAGCAGTCTTCAAATACTTGAAAGGTTGCAACACAGAGGAGGGCCAGGATCTTTTCTTGATCATCCCAGAGTGCAGGATGCATAATAATGGGCTCAAGATACTGGAAGCCAGTTTCTGGCTGGATAGCAGGAAAAACTTCCTGACTGTTCGAGCAGTATGACAATGGAACCAATGACCTAGGGAGGTTGTGGGCTCTCCCACACTAGAGGCCATCAAGAGGCAGCTGGACAACTATCTGTCAGGGATGCTTTAAGGTGGATTCCTGCACTGAGCAGGGGGTTGGACTCCATGGCCTTACAGGCCCCTTCCAACTCTACGATTCTATGATTCTATGATGACCGCTTCCCCTCTCTGGTTGTGTCTTAAGGTGCAGTAGGCATTTGCTAGCGTTTGCAATTGATGGGCAAGATGGAATCTGTGAGGTGTGCAAGCAACCTTGCGAAGCCTATGCAAAGCAAATGACTCCCTCTCCCCTCTCTCACACACATGGCTTCGTAGTGTCTGCAGGTATATATGTGCGTATATATTTCTGAAATGTTCCCTATGAAAGTTAGGTCCTATTTCAGTATTTCCATGCTAGGAAATAAAGATTTGCCCATAAATCAGACCTGACGGAGGTTTTATTGAAGGTATTTGCTGTCTTGGAGGGGTGTAAAGACGAGGAGGCAGATGGTGCTGCTAATAATCAATGGTGTGTGTGGGGTGGGGGGAGGTGGAAGACACCCACCTCAATGGGGATTCAGATTCAAGGGGTACATTTTTTGCTTAAGGAAATAAGCGCATGGCTTGTTTGAAAGAGTAGATGACGGTTGAAGTGTAGGGGGAAGAGGGGTGTTAGGTACAGCAGCAGGCAGGTGGACACAGTTAATCTTCTCAATTTGTCCCTTGAGTCACCCTCTGGTACGGCGTCTCTTTCTCTCTTTTCCTGCATTCAGCAAAAAAACCCCCCAAAAAACAAAAGACCCATCCCTGTTCCCCAGACCTCAAAAAACATACCTTGCTGAGACAGAACCTAACGCCACCTCCCAGGTGCGTTCTGGGGACGATAGACAAACCACCAATCTCCTTTCATAGGACTTTCCCTGTAAAATAACACTGAAAGAAAGGGTTGGATCCAGGATCTCCCTTCCGCGAGAGGAAGGGACCTTCCGTGAGGGAAGGGCTCCGCTTGCGGATGGTTCCTCTGCCAGATTTTTGGGGATCTCTCTTCCCCCCACATCACAGCTCACAGGGACGCTTGTCTTGCTGTGTAGGGAGGGAGGGGCCCTAGCTCAGCAGTAGAGTCCCTGCTTTGCATGCCAAAGGTCCCAGGTTCGATCCCCAGATTCTCCAGGTAGGGCTTGGAAGGAATCCTTGCCGGAAATCCCGGAGAGCCATTCCTGCCAATCAGTGCTGACAATACCGGGTTAGATGGACTCATGGTCTGGCTGGGTATTCTTACAGAGCATTTTCAAGGGGGTGGGAAGGTTGCCGTGGGAAAGAGGGGGGTGGGAAGCCCACTTCCATCAGTGCAGTTGATCCAGTGCCACTCTGGATCCAAACCGAGATTTGAGATCTGTCGGAGGAGCCCTCCTCTGCGTCCCACCAACGCAAGACATACTTGGTGGTGGGATGTGGGAGAGGGCCTTCTCTGTGTCAGAAAGAGATCAAAGGGGGTCAGAAAGGGAATGTGAGAAGGGTTCACACACATACACAGCAAAGGGGGTGTCAGAAAAAGAGAGGGGGTAGCCACACGCTTTGGGCTTTAGCCCCGCCCACTATTGGCTTCATCTCCACAACAAATGACCCTTGAGGGAATGCAGACCTCAACCGGGGAAGAAGAAAAAAGGGTTCCCAACTCCTGATGCTTGAAACTGACTGCCGTCAGCAAACTTCAGTGTGTTTGCAAGGAAAAAAAAAAATAAAGGAATGTGGGGCGGGTGGATAAGTTCCCAAATTAGCCTAGACCCAAACTAGACGACACCCAGAGTCGGCTTGTAAAATCCTTCTGGAAAGAATCATTAGGAGTATTTCATTATCTCCATATTGCCAAGGTCAGGCTGTCCATATTTCCTCTTTAGTGTTGCAAGGGGAATATGCTGTGACTCTAGTATAATAGACCAGAAAATGCCCACACTGGGAATGATGGTAAATCAATAAAAACTCATCAATAAAACGCTCCCCCCCTCCACCCACCCAGACAGCTTGTTCTAGGGTTCCACAAGCTGCCTCAAGTTGGTAATTTACCCATGGATCTTTGCCCGTCCCCCACCAACATGCTAACGGTTTTTTACATCCACCTCTTCTTCTTCGGTGTGTGTACAAACATTTTTTTTATGGGACGCCATATATATATATATATATATATATATATATAGGGATAAAATGCTTTATTGAAAAGACTATTGATTTCCTTTCTTCCTTTCGTTGGTCATACTGGCTGTGAAGGAAAATCTACTTGTATTCTCCCCACAACACCCTGGAGAATGTTGAGCCCAAAGCTACATGGTCTGGGCCAGTTTGCTACAAAATGGCTGCCTGGTGATGACATCATCATCCTGCAGCAGCCGAAGAACCCAAAACAAATATTCAGAGAAGTGATGTGGGGTAGTTTACCTGGGCGGTGACATCCAAGTATTTGAATGCTTGCCCAACATAACACCCCATGGCTAGACTACTGCAGTGTGCTCTGTGGGGCTTCCCTTGCACCTTGCTTGGAAGCTGCTGCTGGTGCAGAATGGATCGATTAGGATGCTCAGTGAAGCACCTAGATGTGCCACGTATTGCACCTGTGTGAAAAGGTCTGAGAAGAGCTTTGGCACTGGCAGTATAGTTATGTAATAAACAAACAAGCAAATAAACAATATGGCTGCTACCAAGCCATGTTTAGGACCAGGTTGCCTGGCTGACTACCTTCCTCTTTATATTCCCTATCTATCTATCTATCTATCTATCTATCTATCTATCTATCTACATGAGCAGTTTACATAAGATTAACACACTTAAAAACAATATACAAAAATTTAAACTGCAAAAACATGCAATACACACATCCATTTAAAACAACTATAATAACTTAAAAAGATACGAGCCTAAAAAAAAGCAAAACAGACCCAGGCTCATCGGATATTGCTAAGTGCCTGAGAGAAAAGGAAAGTCTTGACCTGGCGCTGAAAAGATACCAACGTTGGCGCCAGGCGGGCCTCGTCGGGGAGATCGTTCCACAATTGGGAGGCCACCACGGAGAAGGCCCTCTCCCTTGTTGCTGACCTCCGAGCTTCCCTCAGAGGAGGCACTTGGAGGAGGACCTTAGATGTTGAACGTAGTGTTCAGGTAGCTTCATGTCGGGAAAGGCGTTCCATCAGATATTGTGGTCCTAAGCCATGTAAGGCTTTATAGGTTAAAACCAGCTTTTAATTACATTTTATTTTACCTTGTTCTTATATTGTATTTTTAATGTGAACCACTTAAGGGGTTTATTTATTTATTATGTATTTATCTATTGCATTTCTATACCGCTGAATAGCCGAAACTCTCTGGGGTTTTTACAAAAATTAAAACCATGAAAACCATTCAAAATATAAAACAAGCAACAGTATAAAAAACATAGTGTAAAATGCAATATAAAAGCACAACCAGGATAAAACTGAGCAGCAATTCAGAAATTAATACAGATTTAAAATACAAATTTAAAACAGCAAAGTTAAAAATTAAGCTGATAAACTGTTAAAATACTGAAAAAATAAAAAAAAAAGTCTTTACCTGGTGTCGAAAAGAGTATAATGTAGGTGCCAGGCAAACTTCTCTAGAGAGCTCATTCCACAGCCGGGGTGCCACAGCAGAGAAGGCCCTCCTCCTGGTAGTATATTAAAGTTGCAATCCTATGCATGTTTAGGCAGAAAAAGGTCCTACAATTAGCTGGCTGGGGAATATTGGGAGTTTTTTTTTAAAAAAAAATTAAACATGCATAACATTGTGCCTGAAGTGGTATAAAAGAAGTAGATAGATAGATCCCTAGAAAACCAGCCAGTCAGGGAGAAAATCCCAAAGGATCCCTTCTCCTTGACATACCAGTTTTCTATGTTTATGGATGTGTTTGTGCTTTTAAATATAGTGAGCATTCCAACATACAATATCTTTTTTTTTTCCTCCTGGAGGACTCAAATGGCTTAATTTTATTTTTAAGTATACAAAGCAATTTCGTAAAACTGGAGAGAAGGGATTTTAAATTGAATTAAACTTGGCCTGAAGTGATGAAGACTCAAAGCCAATTGATTATTCCTGGGAAAAAAAACCTGGCTGGCCAAATATTTTTTTGGTGCCTGAAGCGGAAAATCAAATCCCCCCCCCTTCCACTCCACCCAGGTTTACACTCCATCATTTTGCAAACAAAATCAGGGATGTGCTTGTAACGCTCTAGAAGTGCAATCCTATACATACCTCCTCTGAAGTAAGTCCTATGGTGTTCGATGAGACTTACTCCTAGGTAAGTGGGTATAGCATTGCAGCCTATACAACGTTTCATGCAATGTTGTCACAATATATACCTTTGTCTGTAGACATTTTTCCTCAAAGCTACACCATTTTTCAAATGCACATGTTTCGCAAGTGCAGATTCCGCCACCAGACGGCCTTCTGGTTCGTGCTTCGTGACAGCAAGTTGGCATGAAAAGCAAACTGAATTCATTTCTTACCCATCCCTGCCGAAAGCGCAAGCAGACATCTTGCTGAAGGTTTGGATCTGGTCAGTACATGGATGGGAGACCACCTGAATACACCCTCGGATTTCAGGATAGCACGAAGGCAGGATATTAATATACCGGATGGATGAATAATTAAGCCAGGAGTGATAACAGTGGGGGAATTTGTGCAGTGATCTTAGGCCTCATCTACACCAAGCAGGATATTGCACTATGAAAGCAGTATATAAAAGGCAGGAGCCACACCAAGCAGGATATAGCGGTATGAAAGCAGTATATGGTATATGTCAGTGGGCCCCAACAGTTGTCAGTGCCCTTCAATACCACTAGAAAGCAGTAATGTGGCTCCTGCCTTTTATTAGGCTGACCAGATAAAATCCAGGTCAGGCTCATGTAACTTTAACAGTTGTAGAGCAAAGGGAATTTCAGCCAGTGTCATTTGTATGCAATGAGTTCCTGGTGAAATTCCCTCTTCATCACAACAGTTAAAGGTGCATGCACTATACTAGAGTGACCATATATAAAAGAAGGCAGGACCCCTGCAACTTTAACTGTTGTGATGAAGAGGGAATTTCACCAGGACCTAATTGCATACAAATGACACTGGCTGAAATTCCCTTTTCTCTACAACTGTTAAAGTTACATGAGCCCTGACCTGGATTTTATCTGGTCACCCTACTTTTATATACCGCTTTCATAGTGCAATATCCTGCTTGGTGTAGACGAAGCCGAGGCTGCTACAAGCACAATCATATTTTCATTTGGGCCAAGTTGAAGACCATGGAATCATTTTTTCCAAGGAATGGCAGGATTTACTTCTTCCCTTGTTTCCCAAGGTTGTTCACCAGATGAAAAAAAAGACAGGTAAAGTCCTCACCCTTTGATTTTTTTTTAAAAAAAAATGATTTGTTATTGTAAATTTCAACACTCCTCTCCCTTTGGTAGGAAAATCCAAACATCCAGATAACCTAGGGGTTATTACAGCTGAAGGGAAAGTATTCACACTATTTTCATGGAGAGGTTAAAACGTCCGATTGCAACCAAGGTGCGTACCAACTTTCAGCTTTCTACTGTAACGATTTTGAAGTATCTATCCGTTGTGGACATAGCTTAGCAATTCTGAGGTATTTATCAGTCGCGCACATGGCTTAGCTGCCTCAAAATGGTATATGTGGTGGTCGTATCTCCAGCCATTTTGAGGTATCCATGTGTTGTGGAACTGGCAGCCATTTTGAAATATTTAGGAAATGCTGTCTGTGGTGGATGGACTGTCAGCCATTTTCAGGTATTGATCTGTTATGGATGCATTTTTCAGCTGTTTTGAGGTAGCTATTTGTTGTGAAATTGCTAGCAAGTGGCCCAACCGTCCTTATGTCAGAGGTGCCGAACCTCAGGCCCGGGCCCTATCCAACTCTCTGTGTCTTCTTAACATCAAGAATTTCTCTTAAGGTCCAACCCAACGCTTCGTCTTCCTTGTTCCACACACTCTCCTAAAGCACAGCAGTAAGACCTTTAAGCTGAAATAGGCTGGATAGCTTTTGCCACTCCATTTTGTCTTTGACTCCACCCACAACTAGAACTTCTCCAAAAATGGAATTTGGCACCTCTGCTTTGAGTAGATGTCAAAGCTTTGGATAGGGTTACTTTGCTCTCTGCACTCTAAAGTCTGCAAGTTCTCAGGCTCGTTTGCATTCAAATGCCAGAGAAGCGTCAACCTCGTTTGCTGTCGTTCACGCTTATAGGATTTTTTTTTAAATCACCTGTATTGCAGAGACTGAACATGTCTCCACACGTCGGCTGTATGTTCCTTCACTCCCTCCCAGCCTGCATCTCTCGTAATTTACCAGTTTTAACCTCCTGTGAAATGACATATATATAAATATTGTTAATAGCACTAACATAATGTTAAGTCAGGTTTTACTGGACTCCCTCATACACCCTACGGATTTATTAGCTGTAGGACTTGAAGTAAATTTTTATTAGCCCTACATTAAATGCAGCCACTACAGGCTTGGCTGTTTTACTTTGCTTTACTTTTTTTATTATTTTAAAAAACAACCGCTCTTTGCCTGACCCCCACTGTATCCCAAAAGGATTAATCCACACTGGAATGAAATATTCATTCATTTTCCTAACCAATGTCGATCCTGTAAGTTATGGCGAGCTTTTCCCCCTTCCAACAAAGCTGTTATGAGCGTCCTTGGCCACACGCTAATGGCTTATTGACCAAAAGGGGGATAATTAGGCGATGGGACCAAGTGATGGACGAGATGCAAATTTGGCCCTTAATATGCCAATGACCTCTTTAATATCGTCGGACGAAATGGAAGAGAAGAGCGGCGTTGAAATGGCCGTCCGGTGGCCTGTTCCGAGATTTATGATGTGAATGGTACCGAGGTGGTGTGTGTGTGTGTGCGTTTTGGGGGGTGGGAGAGCGTATTGATCTGAAAACAATATTGTTCATAATCGCAGCATTTCTGTTTTTATTTCCAGTGATAATTGGCTAATAAATATTGGACGAAGATTCTCTCCTTCTTTCCCATACCCCGGGCAAGGAACGCTGTATTTATGAAATGAATTTCACACACACACCCCTCCCAGTTCAAGCTCTTAATGTTTCTCCGGAGAGTTTAGGTTAAAGGAACGTGCAGAGTGACCATGCCGTTCTCTGTTTGTCGAAAAGGATTGCACCCGTTTTGTTGATCATCCTTGTGATGGTTATTAGCTGTCACAGCAAAGTAGAACCTCCATATTCAAGGGCACAGAGTGCAGAATGCTGGGGAAAAAAATAAGAGGCAATGCCCATCAACTAAATGCCCTGCTTGGGTACTTGTCGAAGCTGGCTACTGCTGGAAACAGATGACTGGGGCCAGATCTACACCAAGTAGGATATAGCGGTATGAAAGCGATATGAAAGTGGTATATAAAAGGCAGGAGCCACACGACTGCTGTATAGTGGTATTGAAATGCACTGACAACTGTTGGGGCCCATTGACACATACTATATACCACTGTATCCTGCTTGGTGTGGCTCCTGCCTTTTATATACTGCTTTCATACCACTTTTATACTGCTATAACCTGCTTGGTGTAGACCTTAGCTGGGCCTTTGGTCTGATCCAGCAAGAGAAGTTTTAAATGTATGTCCCCTAATTTTATTTTAGGAAATAGCTAAATATTCTTTAATCCCCTCTTAAATTTTGGATTATCCCCCCGACCACAAATGGTGTACCATATTGCCATGCTAAAATTAGAAAACGCTTTCATGTTAAATTTGTGTCCTGCCTTTCTACCGAATGATGATCAAGGCGGCAAAAAAAAAAAAAAAAGAAAGTTAAGGGGAAAATATGTAATGAATTTTAATACTTAATAAAATAATATATTTATCACCAAAAAAACACTATTTGAAATACATATGTATAATAACAAAGTAAAAACAAGGCTCTTATGATTCTGGCCAAACGCGTTTCGACAAAAGTGTCTTCTTCAGTGGCCCAATCACTGAAAATAAACAACAAAAATAATAAAACATTTAGTAGTGCCCCAGATGGAGGAATTTTTTTTAGTCTTTTCAACATATAAGTTTTTTAAATAAACAACCCATAAAAATGCACAGCAATTAAAATAAAAATGCAACCAATTCAAATACAATAAAGCAGTAATAAAATATAGAGCAATTTATATCGTGGGGTTTATCATTATCATTTTTTTTAAAAAAAACCTCATACTTTAGACTTTGTTAAAGAAAACCAAGGCAGGATCTAAAGTCCTAGTTTAAAATGGTTTATAAAGGTATTGACAATTGCTGGGGCCTAGGACACATTTCATATACTGTTTTCAAAGCGTTTTCAAAGTGTTATATCCTGCTTGGAGTAGATCTGGCCTAAGTTTCTAGTCCTTAAGGCAGGGAGGTAACAGTGGATAGCAGAGCGCAACATTTGCAGGGGGATGAAGCATCCCGCCTCTCTCCTCCTCACAACCACCAGAAGTAGAATAAAATATGCAACAAAAGATAATTTCTTGAAATGCTCCCCATTAGCATCAATTGATACTGATGGGAGGATTTGAATTATAGCACAGAATAGAACAATGGAACCATAGAGTTAGAAGTAGATTTTATGTCTGTGGAAGGACTGTGAACTCCATTTAGATCTGCAGCCCTGGACTCCGGCTTGATCACCAGCAAGCTTTGTTTTTAATTGCCATTTACACAAATTGCGGCTGAGCCAGGGGCTCTGGGCTCTGGGGAAACCCAGCGAGCCCCAAAGAACCAGATTTCCCCACGATAGCTCAGCCCTACAGGTTTCTAGTAAAAGACAAAGTAGACCCCACAATCCTGAAGTCTGCTGCTTGAGAATTCCCAAAAGATGGTTGCACAGTGCCTGCTTGAAAGGACAGACCACCCCTCCCCTCTAGGTCAACGGCCAAAATGTTGAACTGCTCTTAACCATCAATAGTTTCTCCTAATGTTCAACCCAAATCTACCCTCCCTTTAGATCTAGGCCTGCCGTCTGGGATGGAAGGGCACAAATCTTCACTGTTCTGTGTCACAGCCCATCACGTAGAGATGTACAGAATTATGCCTGTAGTGGAGAATGTGGACGGGGAGACATTTTCCCCCCTCTCCCATAATACTAGAACCCAAAGGGGTCAATCCTATGAAGCTGATGGGTGGGAGATTCAGGACAGATCAAAGGAAGGACTTCTTCACACCACACATAGTCAAACTATGGAATTCGCTACCAGAAGATGTAGTGATGGCCACCAATGTGGATGGCTTTAAATGAGGGTTGGACAAATTCCTAGAGGAGAAGGCTACCAATGGCTACTAGTCCTCATGGCTATGTGCTATCTTCAGTATCAAAGGCAGTATGCTTACATACACCAGTTGCTGAGGAACATGGGTGGGAGGGTGTTGTTGCACTCTTGTCCTGCTTGTGGGTTCCTGGTTGACAGCTGGTTGGCCACAGTGTGACCAGAATGCTGGAGTTGATGGGCCCTTGGTCTGATGCAGCAGGACTCTTCTTATGTTCATTTCTGAAGGTATTCTTCTCTTCTTCAGGCTAAATATACTCAGTCATTTCAAACCTACCTCACAGGACTTGATTTCCATACCTCTGGGCATCTTTGTTGCCCTCCTCCGATTCTGTTCGAATTTGTCTATAAATCCTTCCTAAAATGGACATGGTGCTGGAACTGGACACGGTATCTCAGAGGAGGACTGATTAGTGCAGAATAAAGTGGAATGGTTACTTCCCGTGGTCTTGGAACCTCGGCTTCTCCTAATGCAGCCGAACATCACATTAACCCCGCCTCTCTCTCTCTCTCTCTCTCTCTCTCTCTTTGCATTAGTACACGCATCCGACCCTTCTTTGAGCTCTTGGTGTTCATTAAAGTATTGTGCACTTTCTCCTATACAAGAGGACACAGAGAGAACGATCGATTTTAAGTCCACCTCTTGACGGATGATATACCCCCTGACTGTGTACTGACCTGATGCTGTGGACTAGATGCTAACACTACAGTGGTAAACATTTCTATGAAGCGAAAACACTTAATACAGAGCAATAATGACCAGGGCGGCGAGACACACTCTCACACCCGGGGGTGGCTTTTTTTAATCCTATTAGCGGGAGCAAAATGGCACTATAAGCCATCGATGTGTGTCGTCTCCTTCTCTGAAATGAAGCTGAAGCCCCTATAGCTGAACACGCTTTCGTCCACCCTCTGGTGCCTGCCCTGTTTCGAAGTTGAGATTGGGATCTCCTTGGGGCAGGGACCTCTCTTCTTGCTGTAAATGAGCAAGAGGGCTTCCAGACACAGCAGGTCTAGCTTGCCACATCTTGAATTAAGGGTCCTACTAGAAAAAATAAATAAATGCTGTATTTCCCAGCATGCCCCAGCCAGCACTGGCTGGCTGGGGCATGCTGGGAATTATAGGGCTTTTTCTGTCTAAATGGTAAGGCAATTATGTCCAGAGTCTAAAATTTTCTGTCTGCTCACCTGGCCCAGTTTCTTTGCATCTAGAAATCCTGTTAATGTGACAGGATGTGAGAAATGGAGCCAACCAAGAAAAAGCAACGTTGTATTGTACAACTTTTCCAATGGGCAGGAAATGCTCTTAGCTGCTGTCGACTGTGTGGCGTTCCCTGGAACTGCTTCCCACCATATAACCACTGCTGGAACACCTGGGTTCCTACATCCAGACATTGTTCCTACATGCAGACACACATACATACATACATACATATGGCCTCCTCCGCACCCTTTCCCAGATGTCTGTCTGGGTGCTGCCCTCTCTGACAGAGTCTTCTGCTTCCTTGACCTCTATCATCTGCTTGGTCCTCCTTCTTGGAATCAATTACTCTCCATGTACTTCTCCATATTCATCAGGGCTAAAACCATTTGACCTGAAGCCCTCTGGTACTCTCACTAGATCGCCAGTCTCCCGCTATTTACTGAGTAGCGTCATCGGCATGTCTACATTAATCAAGCAAAGAGGGTCCGGGAAGTTTAGTGTCTCCTACATTATGATGATGGTGATCTTTAAAAAAAGAAAAAGAAATGAATTTTTTAAAAAACAAAACCACATAGATACCGGAGCAGCAGTAAAAGAACCACGTGCAGAAAGCTAAAAACCCGTCGTGGCCCACTTTATGATGTGGGCAGAAAGGCTTATTATTCACACAAAGTTAATTAAAAACAAATCTGTTGAACTACAACTCCCATCATTCTGATCCTTGGGCATGTTGGCTGGGGATGATGGGATCGAGAGTCTAACAACTTCTTAGATTGGGAATGCCTGCTTTAAGCTTTTGTGTAGCTTCATTGCAGGCTCATGGTCTTTGATGACCAGCGGTTACTAACTCGGAAGGATGTATGAGAATAGCATTTCAGCACATTTTTTAAAATCAGGATCTACCCACTTTGCCCTTTTCAGACTGAAGATGGACCCAGATGGAATCCATTTCCAAGCTTGCAATGTGATTTGCCGACCAAAAGCATGCATTTAACAACATTGAAAAATGTGCATTAAAAAAACATATTTTGGGGGAAATGCGCACAACTATGCCTTAATCAACAGGAGAAGAATGCATACTTCTCAAACATGTCACAACTGATGCATGCATTTAGAAAAGTACATACAAAAATACAGAGTCTATCTACACTACTGCTTTAAAACGGGTTAAAACGGTTTATAACGGTTTTGAGAACTGTTGGGGCCCAGGACACGCTCCATATGCAGTTTTCAAAACGTATTCAAAGTGTTTTATCCTGTGTGTGTAGATAGGCTCACAGATGGATTTTCACATGAGAAGAAAAGGAGGAACCAAAGCTTGCAATCAGATACGGACTCCAGTTGGAGCGAGGTTCAAAAACACCTGCGAACTCAGGCGTTGCTCTTTCGTACATCCCCATTGGCTATTGGAATTCGTAAAAGACCTGCCCCACACCTGCGTGGGTGGGTGGGAAAAAGCAGCTGGCAGTTTGCACACAGCCAATGAGGGAGACAGTAACCGGAGAGGAAGGCGCCATGTTATGCTCGCCAAGTAAAGAAGAATGAGGCATCTGCCCCCGTTATCCGTGATCAGATTCTGGGTCCCAATCTACCCCAAGTAGGACAGAGCACTACGAAAGTGGCATGAAAGCGGTATATAAAAGGCAGGAGCCACACGGCTGCTTCATAGCGGTATTGTGGTGCACAGACAACTGTTGGGGCCCATTGACACATGCCATATACCGCTTTCATAGTGCTATATCCTGCCTGGTGTAGATCTGACCTGGGTGTCATGAAAGAGAAACAAAATGCAAGTTATTTGATTTGCTGTTATTGCATTTTTAATTCCAGGGGGTGGGCCTTGGGGGTTGGTTGCAGGATTTTCTCAATCATGTGTCAAATTGGCTTCCGTACTATACACCTTGATGTGGTGGGGAGAGGTGAAGCAAACTGCTGCTCCGCCTCAGGTAGTAAAATGTCTTGGACCAGTTTTGAAGCCTGTCTCTGTCTCTTGATGCCCCCTACCAACGGACAAGGAAAGCTAAAGGTGATCATGGTCAAACAGACAACGATGGAAGAACCACCAGCTGAATTTCCCATCTGCTGTTTGTCTGGGGTTCTCTTTCTTAGCAGCTGATTTCCCTAAGCAATTGGGATGGGGGAGGATCATAGAATCAACGAGTCATCAAATAGTAGAGTTGGAAGGGGCCGATAAAGCCATCTAGTCCACCCCCCTGCTCAGTGCAGGAATCCACCTTCAAGCATATCTGAGAGATAGCTGTCCAGCTGCCTCCTGAATGCCTCTAATGTGGGAGAGCTCACCACCTCCCTAGGTCATGGGTTCCATTGTCATACTGCTCTAACAGTCAGAAAGTTTTTCCTGATGTCCAGCCGGAATCTGGCTTCCTGTAACTGGAGCCCGTTATTCCGCGTCCTGCAATCTAACCTTTCAAGTATTTGAAGAGTGCTATCATGTCTCCCCTCAGTCTTCTCTTCTCCAGGCTAAACATGCCCAGTTCTTTCAGCCTCTCCTCATAGGGCTTTGTTTCCAAAACTCTATGAGGAGGGGAGAAATTAGTATGCACAAATGATAACAAACCAGGTTTTTTTTTAATGTTTGCTTTTTTGTTTTTAATAATTAAAAGGTTTTCAATATAAAAACACCAAGCAGGAAATTCAAATACCATCCTAAGGTGACCACAGTTTCCTGTACGAGATCATTAACTCTCTACAGAGAATATCCTCCATCCCGGGGGAGGCTGGTGGCTCCAGGTTCCGTGGGACAAAGAATCCATTCTGGGTTTTAGTCACAACCAGTGAGACGGCTAAAGGAGCTATCCAAGGTGCTGAGCCCTATCCCCAGAATGGATGCAGCACCTTGGATAGGTCTTGTAGACTTGTGGCTGGTCGTACCTAAAACCAGGAATGGAATCTCGGCCTCCCCTGCGCCATCTTTTATCCCAACTTCAACCATATTGGGGTAGTTGTAGCTGGCCACTTACACCTTCCACTCCCTTTGCACATCCAAGACAAAGGCACCCAGGTCCTGCGATTAGATTTCACCCACGACGCCGTCTTACACTTTGAGGACTTTGCAGGGGCAACTGCATCCGTGACACTTTCCCGGGCGAGAAAAGGAATTCAGTGTCGAGGAAAGAACAACGCAAAGTGGGTTTGCTTTCAAACATAAGAGGTTAATAGGAATTTAATTAAATTAAACCGTTCGAAGTTCAATATTTGTTTAGTGTGTATGAGTTTCTCTTTGGCGTGGAGTGGAACGGGAGCGTTTGGGCTACTGGTGGGCTGCAGCTCCGTCAGGAGAGAAAAAAAATGTGTGCAGAATACGACGGCAGATCAGAGGCCTTTGCAGTCCTGTAGGGTCAAAATCCTGAGCGCCAACCACAAAATGGGAAAAAGTGAGGCAGCAAGCATTGGCCAGTCAGGAAAGTGGGCATGCCTTAAAACACACAGGCTATCATTTTGGCTGCTGCAGACAGATCCCTGACAGTGAAACAGTCCAGGCTGTGGCCTACACTCACTGCCTCCTCTGGGGGTTTGTTGCGGGAATATTTCAGATATGATCATACCAATAGCTTGTGATAACAACATTTAAATGATTGAGAAACTAATATTGATTCCATGCTTCTAATAAACACATGTATCTGTTCTCCTGTA
This sequence comes from Anniella stebbinsi, assembly GCA_029215795.1. NCBI lineage: Eukaryota > Metazoa > Chordata > Lepidosauria > Squamata > Anniellidae > Anniella > Anniella stebbinsi. The sequence continues at coordinate 94,616,067 of JARDYH010000008.1, read as the reverse complement.
AGATAGAACCAGCAATGTACTAGCTAGATGTGTTAAGCCTCACCATAATGAACTTTGGTCCACTAGCAACTATATGTATTCTGTATTGTTTTAGTTTATCTTGACCTCCATCATTCATATGTGGTGCCTTTCTCTGTTTTGACTTAGAGACAAATTACATCATTCCTATGTGCTACCCTGTATTATTGTAAACTTTCCCCTAGTACAAAGGTGATTCAGTACAAAAGGCTAGATATGCTAATTCTGATGTTTCCAGTTTCCTATATAAGAGTGATACCCTATATACTTAATTCAGTCAGAGGTCTATCTCTGGCTCCCTCAGCTGATGTGTCTTCATCAATAAACCTATCTTTAAGAAACCAATACGTGAGTATCTTTGGTCTCCACTGTAAACTGAGTTTAGTTGCTTGCATGAATATAACTCCTTTGAAGTTATTGGGTAGGATGTCACTGATCTATGGGAGGTCCCTTCCCATCTTAGAGTTATTCATCCCTAGTCTACATTTAGGCCAGTTACTGTATCAAAGCATTATAAAGAATTAGAGTAAAGCTCTTTCTCATAAGGGATCTGTGACAATAAATGACCCCTTTCTCATAAGAGGGAGTCATAGGCCTCCCTGGGGGACTCAAATTCCTGCCACAGGGTTGCAGCTCCTAACCTTCAGGGACAGTGTCAACACAGCCCTGGCTATCATGTCTAGCAGAGGCAGGTGTGTCCTTCTCAGCTGAGATGAGAAAGAGTAGCAGGGAATCAGGAAGATGAGCCTTCGTGGACGGTAAATGTCGGTTCCTTTGTCCCATCCATTCCCCCCAGCCTCAGACACTCGCAACGAAACCAGAAGGATATTTGGGGTGATTACATTGGCAAAAAAAATATATGTTACTCCCGTATGACACACGAGTGTGATGGCTTCAGATTTCATCAGACAGCCACGGGGCTTTGTCCCAGCTCCAGGGATCCCTAATGGTCACTTTTGCCTCAGTAGTAATGGGCTCCCAGTGAAGGCCTCTTCCTCAACCCTGTTAGCCCTATATTGTAGACACAACGGAGGAGACACCCTGGTGGGGGGACAGAAATAAAGCCCAGAACTCACAAAAGCATTGCGTTGTGAGTGGCTGTTGGGATTTGCTGGTTAGGTGAAAGCCACAGTGAACTTCCTGAAACCGTCTGACTCAGGGGAGGTGCCCTGGGTGCCGTCAGCATCGTCCCTTTTTCTCAGCCTGACCTACCTCAAAAGGTGGTCATAAGGACAAAATGGCGGGTGGGTCTTATATGCTGTCAGCACCTGGCCTCCTCAGTGAGGGCCCAGCATTGATTCCAGGCTTGTTTCTCTTTAAATTTCCCATAATGCCTCAGAGCGGTACAATCAAAATGGCGGGCGGATTGCAGTTGCTTTCTGCCCATCACAGTTCCGAGCCCGTGTCCTGCCACTGCCAGGAGATAAGAGCGCCGAGAGAGTCTGCCGATTTAGGAGGAGGCTCATGGGAAGAGGTGCCCCCAAATCTCAGCCCTGGGAACTATCTGGTAGCACTGCCTCCTGTTAGAAAGGCAGCGTAGCAGAAAAACAAAACAAAGGGCAGAACGGAATGGGCGTTGACCAGTCCCCACATGCATGCGAGGCTAAACAGCAAAACAAAAATCCACCACACTCTTCTTTAGTGAAGGAAAGCTCAATATCCTTGCATAAAATTGCAGATTCAGTGGATAGTTTCAAACGGAATGTTCTACAATGTATTCTACAATGCTGGCAGGAAAGAGAGAGAGCAGCCACAACTCCCAGCAATGGAGGCGGTCGGAGGGAGAAAATGGGGGGGAGGAAGGAAGGGGAGGAACAGAAAACCACACTGTAGGCAATAGAGATCTTAAGGCAAGCTATGCCCAAATTCCCACGAACTAGCTGCAACACTGCCCGCTTCCTGTAATTTGCAGACAGGGTTGCAATATTCCCAACAGCCAGGGGCAGGCAGAAGGTAGATCGGCATCTACTTGTAGATGGTGGGGTGATTACCAATAGATTGACCAGGGTTTTTGACTCCCAATGGTTTATGAACAGACAAGGGCAGAGACACCCCGATGTGGATCGTAACGGGACTGAAAGCTTCGGAGCGCCTCGGCCCGATCCAGGGTGGTGGTGAGCCACTGTCCCCACCCGTCACAAGACTGACCAGAAGTCTATTGGTCTCCCCACTCGCCCGTCCCTCTCCTGGTCCCTCTCCCCCTCCCCCTCCCTGCTTGACTCCAGAACCCAGAGAGGGAGTGGGTGAATGGGGAGTTTATGGACCCCTCCTCGGCTTTGTGCCTGGGAACCCGCAACAGCCGAGTCACTTTGGAGGGTCCAAATCTCGCTTTGGAACCAAATCTGAAGTGGGACGTCCCAGTCACGAAGCACCCTGAGTAGAATCGGGGTTGATTTGGAGTTCACAAATCAGCTCCTAAGGTGAATTAGGGGAGGGGCTGCGTACAGTCCTAATCACTATTCATATTTACATTATTCCCATATTGCAAATGTGTGGTGGGTGGGAAGTTCAGTTCCCCAAATTGGAGAAAGAAGGGAAATTGTTGGAATTCAAGCCAACCGGGAAGCCAGTGGAGGCTGGTGGCTCCGATTTCATTGGGGCGGTAAATCCGTTCCGGGGTTTGGCCAGAACCAGTCAGAACTCTAAAGGAGCTCTCCAAGTGCTTTGCACTCCAGGTTCACTGCCCCACTGACATCGGAGGCACCAGCCCTCACTGCTAACACCAGTGCTCTGCACAGGGGAAGATACCAAATCTGTAACAATTTGTTCATGTCTATTTTTTGCCGAGAAGAGGGGATTTTGGGACAGGCAACAACACCTGCAGCGTTGCGTCAGGCCAAGCTGTGCACCTGGTGAAACCCTCTCTCCCACATGACAATCCTTCCTCAATTTTTTTTTTAAAAAAAAAATTAAAAAGAAGAGAGAGCAAAAAATAATAATAAAAAATAAATAAAAGAGGCAATGTACCGGTGTCAAAACCAATCCGAGCCGTGGGTGCATATATTTAAATTAAAAGTAATTAAAAATGGGCCGCCAGAGGGGAGGGTAGACGGCGGCATGATAGATTCAATGCCGGAAAATGAAGTAATGAAATACTTTATGGATTAACTCGTATCAGACTGTTTTTTGCAAATTTATTTTTCATTACGGCCCATCCATATCAGATACTGTCTGAATTTATTAGGCAGCCTCCGGGGCAGTCAGCCTTGCTATATATGAGTGGGAATCGCTGGTGTGTTTGTGTGTGTGTGTGTGTGTATACAAGACCCTCCCCCTATCTAGGTGGGTGTTAGCCAGCCTTACATTGTGGTTACTTCGCGTTTGTAATAAGTGCAGTAAAGGGGATATCTTTCCCCTTCTTCTTCTTCTTCTTCTTCTTCTTCTTCTTCTTCTTCTTCTTCTTCTTCATCACCTTCCTCCTCCTCCTCATAATATTAATAAACAATAAAAATTAAAAATTAAACAAAATAAAGGAGAGCGAGAAGACCGCTGCTAAATAATTACAGCATCAAACCCAGAGAACAATCTTTCCAGGTCATTTACTCGGGTTCGTCGCGAATGTCTCGAGGTCCTAAAGGGTTGAGGGTTAGATGCAATAAGCCGCTCAGCTTCGGCATTTCCCCTGAGCCTTAGGTGTTAATGAGAAAGATTTTCCATGTGGCTGTTAAAGCCGTGTGCGGTTGAGAAAGTCAACAGGAAGACAGAGAGAGAAAGAAGAGGAGTTTCTGAGTTTCCCATTGTCATTATGTGCTGGGATCCATCGCTCTTTTCTGGTTCCTGGGGGGCGGGGGGAGGAACATTGTCCTGATTTTGACCTGTTTTGTGTTTGGGGAAATGTTAATTTTTTTAAGGGTGCAATCCTGTGCATATTTAAATGGAAATCAGTTCTACAATTCTCAGCATTAGGGCAAAATCATGTAGTTTTGTTGGAAGGGATGTTGTTGCACAAATTACAGCCAGAAATAGTAGAATTTATATACCAATGTGGCTGCAGAGGGCCTAATTTGCACAAATGAGACCATTAATGACTGTGATTTTGCAGATAGGGGTATCAGAGAACTCCACAACAAAATCAAATAAGTTCTGATTTCTATTAATCCGGCCCATGGATTCTGCAGCTGGCAGACTTTTCCCAAGTAGCACAAATTTGGCAGATTTGAGGATCAGCTTTTTTTAAAAAAAATCTGGAATTTTATGCAAATTTAGTCATACAAAACTGTTGTTTTTTTAAAAAAGAAACAAAAACCAGCTGAAAATGCACATTTCTCTCAAAGGTTAATGCATGAAAATGCCCAATTTGGAGGGGGAGATTTGCACATCCATGTAAATTTGGGAATTTGGGGGGGGGGGAAATCTATGTCCACCAATGAGCCGAGGACAGAATGGAAAGCACCAGGCAACTCACGAGAAGCAGACGGAATGGATTTCTCAAATCACCAGTAGAAGAGGACAATACATTTTTAAAGTGGAATAATAAAATGAGCGTCTGTAATGATATACATGCTTGGCTATGCACCCCTGGATTATAAACTGTTTTTTTTTAAAAAAAAAATAAGAAAGAAATAATGCCATAGTTAGCAGCATCAGCCCTGGCATGCCTGTACCAATCTAGGTGCTGTTGATGGACCTGTTTGCTGCTGTGCCGTAAATCCCCTGCGTTAAACTCGATAAGCAGGAGGGAAGCATCAATAAACAGTCCATGGTCAAAAGTTGAAGTATCTGTCAGAATCCAGGTCAAACAATACTGGGTTCAGGAAAATGCCAAAGAGTAGCCAGAGTCTGGTCCAAAGGTCAGGATATGTCTAGGCAAGATCAAGGAGTTGGTATGCACGCGACGAAGATGAAGCACCAAGAACAACAGTTGCTTCCAGCGTCGCTTCTGGGTCCTGACATGTCTTTTATGGGGAGGGCGGTGATTGGGAATTGCTGTCAGCCGCATTGGCCTTCAGCTAGCTTCTGCCTGTTCCTGTGAAAAGGGTCATTTGGCCCCTCCTGGACTGCCAGGACCTGGATCTTGGTTCTAAGATCCTGCCCTAGCAGTAGCCAACAGCGCCATTCTGCAAACTCAAATGCTGCTGGCGGAGATCCGCTGAATCATTCTCTTGTGCAATTAGCACAAGACTAGCACAACTAGCACAAGACTAGTACAACATGTTGAACACTGTGTTCCACCCCATGTTGCAAAACGCATTGCACAAGACATTAGGGCTGTGCAAGGCTCTGTTCCAAATTTGAATTTACGAAGTCTTGGCAGCCAGTTTTAGAATGAAGCTGCCATTTAGTGCACCGCCCTAGGACTCCGCAGCAGGGGAAAGAGCCTACAACTCCCAGCATGCACAGCTTGGGAGGGAGGGACTTACCAGAGGCCCAGGAATGGTAGGCATGCATGGCCTCACTGCTGCTGCTGCCGCCATGATCATCCACTAGTGCTGTGCACGGACCCCTGATCGGTCTGGTTCTCAGTAGAATGGCATCACAGAGGGTGACGTCATCACCCGGCGCGGTGTCGCTCTACTGAGAATCAGGCTGCGAGACCTGGTTTTCAGTAGAGAGGAAGCAGCAGTAGCAGTGGGTGGCAGGGATGGGGGCGAAGAGGCAGCAGGTAAGCAGGGAGAGTGGGTGGAGGGCGGCACCCGGCACCCAGGGACCTTGAAGGGCAATGGGCCCCGGATCTCCAGATCAATCCAGATCGATCTGGAACGATCCAATCCAGTCTGGAACGATCTGGACCTCCCCCAATCTGGTTCGGATCCAGATCTGGGGGGGGGGTTCCGGATCACCCTGATCCATTTCAGATTTGGGATCCGGATCCAGATCCGTGCACAGCCCTATCATCCAACCACCGGCGTGATTGCCTGCCTGCCTGCCTGATCCAGGATGTGCAAGTCCGGGATCGCTACATATTCCTCGAATGCCCCACAGCACTTTTCCTGAGAGCCCCCTGCTTCTGGTAAAGGCTGGGATCCCAAAAGCGGGCATCTGTGGGGCATTCACAGAACATGCAGTAACCCATCCAGGGATTCACATATCCTGGATCATGTGGGCAGGCATGCCTACCCTTCCTAGGCTCCTGGTAAGACCATCCCTCCAAAGCAGTGCATGCTGGGAGTTGTAGGCTCTTTCCCTGCTGTGGAGTCCTAGGGCTGAGCACTGAATAGCGGTTCCATTATAAAACTGGTTGCCAAGGCTCCCTAAATTCACATTCGAAGCGGAGCTTCGCACAGCCCTACAATACATCACACCACAGTTGCTCAAGAGTTATACAGAACCTGTTGCCTAACGGGTGGCACAAGCCTAACACATCACTTCTTGCACAATCATGCTTGTGCAAAAGCCATATTAGCCAGATCCTTCTCTTGCACATAGTTCAGAGCCTGGTTTTCACCGTCGCAACATCATCCCCATGGATGGAGTGACGCAGTTGAATACAGACCTTTGTCAGGACTGGAGTTTCAATCTTTCGTAAGTGGGAGTCAGCCCCATTTTATCCCGTGGGGCTTCCTTCCGAGTCAACATGAACAGGATCGTGCTGCTAGTCACTGGCAGAGGAGCTGTTTGGAAAATACGAAGGGATTCTCATCTTAAACTGAATTATAAATGAACCTTCCGAATCCATGCAGTTCATAATTAATAACAGTGTTAATGAACTTCAGTTTCCAACAACATAAATATTTTCCATCCCTTCTGTTCCCAAAATGGAGAGCATTTGCCTCCAGACCACTGAAAAGCAGCTGTAAATTTGTGATGGCAGCGTGGGGTGTGTGTGTGTGTGTGTGTATACATAAAAATGACACAATATTAGCAAAACATTGATTTTTCTATTTAGTTTTATGCACGTTTATTAACTAAAACACTTTGGAAAGCGGCCGTTAGATGTGTGATTTATGCTGAGCGATGGCTTATGAATCTCCAATGATGAACCCTATCCGGCTGAATTGAGCAGATTCTACAAGAAACCAAAAAAATCAGGATAAAAAAAAGTAATTAAGAAATGCCAGCTGAACTTCAAGGCAATAACTGCAAAATATCCCCCCTGAGAAGCTGGGATTATAATTCCATTCCCACATCTGTACATTATTCTACAGTAAAGCTCACTCCTTCCTTAGGCAATATTGAACCCAAATTTCTTGCCAAAGTCCTAATGTTGGGGGGGGATGCACAGCTGCATGATGTGCTCTGCATCCACAAAGGCAATTGTCCTGATTCAGCAGTCTATTCTGAGAAAAGCGTCCTCTAGGAGATGTTCTTGCTGGTGGTGCTATTCCTGGGCACGTCTCCCAGGGTTTCGAGTTTCACCAACAGATGGCTGGCTGGAGGTGGCATCTGCCACAGCTTCCAATCCTCAGTCAAAATGCGAACCTTAGAGTTGTCCCCCCAAAAAACAACTTAGGGCACAATCTTATGCTTGTTTAGGCAGGGAAAACAATGTCTCACACCTCCTATGCTGTCTGGGGAATATTGGGAGTTGTAGGACTTTCCCCCCCCCCCCCAATCTTAAACATGCACAGGATTGAGCCCTTAAAACAAAATGAATTGGACACTCCCGGACTGGGAAAGACATCAGAGCCATTCTGAAGGAAGCAGAAAGAAGCTAGGGACATTTCTGAGCGGAGAAGGCACGGGGAGGTCCCACACATCCCTCCATGGGGTAGTTTCCTTCATGTGGCCTTGGAATTCCTCTACAACCTCACTTCTTTTCCATTTCATGATCTGTCTCCTCCTCACCTTTTTTCGTAGCACCAGCTCCAGGTTTTGGAGGGCCGTTGGGCAAGGCACCATTAATGATCCCTTCCCTCAGAAAGTCTACCTACTCACCGCCATGGTCGCCAGCTGCTATTGCTCCTCACCCTCTTTCTCATCGCTGCTACTACCGGCTTGCTCGACAGGCAGATAACTAGTGTGTAGGTAGACCGTGGCACCTCCACTTCTTAGAAGGGCTAACACAGGTTTGGGCTGCATTAGAAGAAGCATTGTACCAAAGCCATGTGAAGTCCTTACTCCTCTCTACTCAGCACCAGTGAGACCACACCTGGGGTGTTGTGCGCGATTCTAGGCACCCCATTTCTAGAAGGACATGGACAGGTTAGATCAGGTTCAGAGGACGGCAAGAGAGATGATACAGGGACTTGAGGACAGGCCCTGTGAGGACAGGCTGAAGGAACATGGGATGTTCAGTCTGGAGAAAAGAAGACTGAAAGGGAGACATATGGGCAGCATCCAGGTACATCAAAGGATGCCGCAGGGAAGATGGTCAAGAGCTATTTTCCATGGCCACAGAAATTAGGACCCGAAATAATGGGTATAAGTTGCAGCTGCCTCGATTCCGATTAAATATAAGGAAAAGCTTCCTGACGGTAAGATCTGTACAACAGTAGAACAGTCTACCCACACGGGTTGTGGGCTCTCCATCTCTGGAGGTTTTTCAGAAGAGGCTGGACAGCCACCTCTCATGGATGGTTGAATTGGGTTTCCTTCATGTTGCAGAGGGTGGGACTAGATGATCCTCGTGGTCCCTTCCAACTCCACAATTCTAAGATTCTATTATTCCTCCTTCCCATCACCACTGTTTTCTGGGTCAGATCAAGAGTCAAGGGAACAAGCAGGTCACAAGGAGGAGCAAATCTGGGGGGCCTTGTCAGTGGGCTCCTGCTTGGATGTGGGCCCTTAGCAGGTGCCCAACCATCCCATTTCTTTTAGGATGGCTTTCAGATCACTAGATGAGGGTTTAAAAACGGTTCCAGTGCTGCTGTTCTGGCTGGGCTGTTTTGTGGTCTGACATCATGATGTCTACACTGTTTGCATAGTCTTTGGGATTGTGCAATGGCTTCTGGATGAAGGGAAGGTGGGACTGTTGGCGCAGTCAGGGCCTGCGTGAGGCTGGGGAGAGTCCTCGGCATGGTGCCGCTGATGCATCCCCTGGGCAGTCATCTGAACCTCCACTCATCTGATCTTTGACCAAGGCAGCACAAGAACCTCTGCTGAGGCAGCACGTAAACCTCCACCAAAGCATCACAAGAACCTCCGCCAAGGCGGCACAAGTATCTCCTCTGAGGTATCACAAGAACCTCCACCAAGGCAGCACAAAAGCCTCCTCAAAGGCAGCACAAGAACTTCCACTGAGACATCACAAAAAACCTCAATCAAAGCAGCACAAAAGCCTCTGCCAAGGCAGCACAAGAACCTCCAACAAGGCAGCACAAGAACCTCCACCAAGGCAGCACAGGAACCTCCATCAAGGCAGCACAAGAACCTCCATCAAGGCAGCACAAGAACCTCCATCAAGGCAGCACAAGAACCTCCATCAAGGCAGCACAAAAGCCTCCTCAAAGGCAGCACAAGAACTTCCACTGAGACATCACAAAAAACCTCAATCAAAGCAGCACAAAAGCCTCTGCCAAGGCAGCACAAGAACCTCCAACAAGGCAGCACAAGAACCTCCATCAAGGCAGCACAAGAACCTCCACCAAGGCAGCACAGGAACCTCCATCAAGGCAGCACAAGAACCTCCATCAAGGCAGCACAAGAACCTCCATCAAGGCAGCACAAAAGCCTCCGCAAAGGCAACACAAGAACTTTCACTGAGACATCACAAAAAAACTCCATCAAAGCAGCACAAGAACCTCCATCAAGGCAGCACAAAAGCCTCCGCCAAGGCAGCACAAAAACCTCCGCCAAGGCAGCAAAAGAACCTCCTCCAAGGAAGCACAAAAACCTTCACTTCCACCTTCCCAAGGGGATGCTAGTATGGGCCCTTGAACCATGTTTGTGCAAGCCACGGCTGCAGACAGCACTGGAGGGTCTATTGCCAGGGAGAACCTCCCTGCCTGACCAAGGAGGAAGAGAAAGGACTCGGGGCATGCTTTAAGGTGGATCCCTGCAATGAGCAGGGGGTTGGACTCGATGGCCTTACAGGCCCCTTCCAACTCTACTATTCTAGGATTCTATGAGAGTGGCTGCCAACCAGTCGCGCCAGGACAGTGTGTTCTGTGTTGAACACTCACCGTTGTGCTGTTGTTTTATACAACGTAAGCCGCATCAAACAAATGCACCTGAACTGGCTAGTGGGGGGGGGGGGGGGAAAAAACATGGGCAGAATATTTTAAAAATAAATAAAATATATTTACGGAGGCTGCACCCTTCCGTGATCCCTTGCTATGGGCAAGTGGCAGTCCCGTCCTTCGTATTTGTCTATGGGCCCATGCGCCAATTCCTCCCCTCCCCCCCCACACTCGTTTTCCTGCTGAATCTATATTATTGCACAAACAGAATTAATAGCACGTTTCGAGGCAGGCAGCACCTGTGGCCCTAACGGAGAAGAGAATGAGCTGGAATACAAAATCCATATATAGATTTTTTTTCCTCTCCTCCCCCCCCCCCCCCCACATTCTGTCCTTCCCTCCCTGTATCTTCCTGGTTGTAAATGGCCCACACAACTGCTAGCTTTGGGCTGGGGCGAGAGAGTGGCGGTCTGGATATAGAACGCGTCATGTGCTGAGGAATCTCGCTCTCCCTGGGTCGACCAGGTAGGGCTCATTAATGTGCCTGGCCTTTTCAGGAAAGATTTAGAAAGCCAGTATCATCTGAATGTTCCGAGGAGCTGACGGAGACGGTTATTCAGGGCCGGTGGGCGGCACGGACTTGCGGTGCCGTTAAAACGCTGCAAGATTATGCCTACGATAGCCGGCTGCTGGCGTTGTCCTTCACGACCACTTGCAGGGGAACAGAGCCAAGGAGAAATGTAAGAGGATCAATAGAAGAATATTACCTGTGAGGCCAGACCCAAGAATAAGCGATCTTATATCTGGGCATGTATGTGTATGTGTCCATACACGCACCATCTTACTTTCTTCCTTTGGTTGCATTTTATTAATCCTGCAGTTCTTTGCCAACTGATTTGGAAGGAAGACCCATCAAACTCGTTACTTCTTGTAAAAGAGCTGCCACTGGCTGATGAAAGGACACCCGCTTTATCACTACTCAATGGCTTCCCCCCCATGTGGCTCAATTTAACTGCATTTTCAATGAAAATCCCATCAAGTAACCCAACAACCTGTGAGCTGATTCGCAGCTTAATAAAAGAGAGCCACCTCTCATCGTTGGAAGCCACCCCTCATTGTTTCTTTTTCACAGTAGCATACCGGAACCAAAGTAGCCTTGGAAAATAAACCAGTGTGTTCTTAACTCACACTAACCGAACAGTGTGTACTCTATGCTAAAATTCCCCCTACCCAAATTCTCCACCGGAAAAAAAAACCTCACGCCATTCTGCAACCTGCATACATTCTTCAAACTGAGCACATTTGCGTGATTTCCCATTATTTTGAACATTGTTTTATACAATATGTGCTGTCATTTTATCGAGCTGTCTATTTTGCTAGTCATGGGAAAGGGATTTTTCAGGGCACTGCAGTCTACTGGAAATCTTACGCAAAGATTCCTGCCCCCCTTGACTGCTGAGATTTCTGCAGGCACCAACCGTTACACTTTCAAAATTATCTTCAGAATCATAGGGACTAGAAACTTACATTTTTTTTAATTTTAAAAAAGCCGAGATGCCTGGAAAGCTGTATTTGTCAGGCAATGGCACCTTCCTGCAGCTTTCTGCATTTCCACAGCATCTCCACAGAAGATTCTTCCTTACCCATCCCCCCGTTTAGGATTCATTAATTTGTTATTGCAACCCGTTTTGAATTCATTGACCAAAAGGCATTATTTGGAACTAGTAAATAAATGAATTTAGAAAACCCTCAATGAACTATCTCCCTTCTTTTAAAAACTCAGCTTCCCTAAATTTTAGATTGGTGGTACTTTTTTTCACCATAACAGCAATACTTTGACTTTAGAAAGTGGTTAAAGTTGGAACACACATGTAATAACTTTGTTATTATTCAGTAATTACTGTGGGATTCTTTGACTATTTATCTCTTGCAGAGTATATGGTAATTGTGTTTGGGCTACAGCATTTAAATTGTGCTGTAATTGCAGAAAAATTTATAGGCTTCTTTTTTAATATACAAAAAAAAAATACTTCCTACAAGTTAAGCATTTAAATCACACAGGCCCCCACGTAAATACTTGAAAATTATCCAGTAATTACTTATTTACATTGTAATTAAAATAAGTAATTAGCATACATTTGCAGAGGATTTACATACTTATTGGTGAAAATAGTTCCCCAGCAGATGCAGAGAAGATCTTTAGCTGATCATTAAAAAAAAAAGTAAGATGAGGAAGAAGAGGAATTTGCACAGGCAAATGGGCCCTGGCCCAAAGATGCCCTTTGAACTAGGCAGGGGAGGCTGCCATTTGATGATCTTAGTCATTTTTATATGAGTTGAAAGTTAGTAGTGTCGAGAAAAATTCTGGTATATCACAGAGCCTCACTGTCTGTTCTGAAAAGGTCGGGTGCTGTGGGATTTAATGCAGGAAAGCAGACTTCCTGCAAGTGCTGTGCCAAACATTTCGACTATTCCATCTTTGGCATTTCATTGGGGCGAGGGGGGGGAGATGAAAACTCGGACAAAAGAGGCTGGGAGAGGTGAGAATTTTGGAGGATTTCTCCTTAGGGAGGGGCACAGGGTTTCCACATCACTTTTTAAATGTAGCCAGTTGTGGAGGGACCTTCTTTGTTTCTTTTTAAAATTATTTTTAACACACACACACACACCGGCATTTTCAGGAGCCCAGGAGTTCTTCCTGAATGCTTACTGGAGAGAGAGAGGTCACATGGTCTCCAATAGGCATTCACTAAGAACTGCTGGGCTCCTCCAAATGCTGGAGGAAATAGGTGTTTGTTTTTTTAAACTAAAAAGTAGGAAGAAGGTCCCTCAGCAACCTGCTACACTTAAAAAAAGGTAGGTGGAAATCCTGTCTGCCTCCCCAGGGAGAAAATTCTACAAATTTCCCCTCCTCCCTGCGAAAGAGGCAGACACAACAATGCCTCTTTCACAGGGAGAGAGAAAGTTCCTGAAAATAGGGGGCAGTGCTTCCTGCTACCTGCATTACCAGGGCTCGTGGTTGAAAAAGGAACTGCAGGGATCTCAAGCCAGGACCGGCCCTATCATTAGGTAGAATGAGATGGCCTCCTCAGGAGGTGGCCGTTGGAGGGTTTGCTGAGGTACCAGTGCCAGCCATTCCGGTTGTTCCTCCTGAGCCCAACCCCTTGGCCATTCTCTACTGTTGGAGCCGCTGCCCTGTGCTCCCAAAACTAGGGATGTACGAGAAATTTGTCTCAGTTTGGTTTCGATCAGGATCCTCCGAGTACCAAACACGGGCTCGGATGCAATCTGCGGTCGAAGCCTGTACATTTCCGAGCTTGCAATGTGATTCGCGGACACCCCCCCCCCCCAAAGCTGTGTTCGACAGCATGCGTACATTTAAAAAAGGAGTACTTTTGGAAAAAACAACACGTGCACAGGTATGTTTTAATCCATGGGAGAAGAGTGTGCACATTTCCACAATACACACACAATTGATGTGTAATAATAAAAAGATGATGATGATGATGATGATGATGATGATTTACAATATTTATATACCGCTTGATTAACACAGATTCCAGAGCGGTGAACATAGGTATAAGCAGTAAAAGAAAGATTAAAAGAGCAAATTAAAACTGTTTGATTTAAAAACAAAGGAACCACAAAAACAGTTGAGGAAGGCTTCTCAAAACAGAGTTGTCTTCAGGAGGCACCAGAAGCAGCCTAGTGTTGGCGCCTGCCTGACGTCCAGGGGCAGGGAGTTCCACAGAGAAGGGGCCACCACACTAAAGGCTGTGCTCCTGGTGGATTCCAATTGGGACACAGGTACATGTGGAACCACCAGGAGCAGGCCCTCTGATGACCTCAGTGATCGGGCAAGTTGGTAAGGGAGAAGGCACGCTCTCAGGTATTCTGGTCCCAAGTTGTTTAGGGCTGTGTACATGAAAGATGCATGGAAACATGCATGGATTCTCATGGGAAATGAAAAAAAGAAGCAAAACTCTCCATCTGTTTTGGACTCGAGTCAGAATGGGCTTTGAGGTGGAATTCGGAGACCGTTGGCAAGCTCAGGTCTCTCTGATTTGCACATCCCTGCCCTAAACTAGCTTGCTGCCCCGTGGTGTGGAGGAGGAGGCTGTACCATCACCAGATTCAATAAGATTCAATTGCCAACCCAATTGGCTTCTTTACATGGAATGGGGGAGGGGGTGCTATCATGGGCTGCCCAACACATTTTGCTGCCTGAGGCAAAGTAACAACACCCCCCCCCCCCATCCCAAGTTAAAGTGCATTGTACCTAAAGCCAAGGAAGTTATTCTGGCAGCTGAGGCAAAAATCCCACAACAAACTCTCCTCCCCACTCCCTGGCAGTTAATAATAGAATAATCGCAAATGAAATAACGTAACGCTTTGTTGCCCTTTTATGGCACAGAAATGGTGCTACCTGAGGGGGGGGCGCCATTTTGTCCTCCTTGAGCAGCAAAACGTCTTGGGCCAGCTCTGGAGAGGGGACTCAAAGATGGCTACCTGGGAGAAAACCTGGTATGGTGTGGGAGCCAGGAGCGCAAGTGGTGTGCCAGGAAATCTCGGGTTCAAATCTCGCTTCGCTGGAATTTTCCTCCTAGCAACGTTTCTGTAGCAACTCTGCCGTGGATGGTGGATGATGAAACCACCTTGCTGCAGATAAGCAGGGCTGAGCCTGGCCAGTGTGTGGACGTGGGATGGCCTGGAAACCTCTGTGATGGAAGAATGATGGGATGTAAATGCCCTGAATCAATTAATTACAATTTTCGCCCCCTATGCTGTTGAGTAATAGAGGACGGTGGAGATGTAAGAAAGGGGAGCATGCAGGGAGTTTAAAGGAAGTGTTATTATGTTTCACAAATTGTGAAAAGACCGCTTCTCACTCTTTTATTATCACATCACACTGCATTTAATGAAGTTTCACTGTTTATCATTCATATGGGGATTGTCGCGTGTGTGCGCGTGAGAGAGAGAGGGGGTGGGTGGAGAGAGAGGGGCTGTGATAGTATCTAGCCCTGGATAAAAATCAGAATTTGTCCTCTTTCCTGGTATGGATGTAAAAGGGCTTTAACTTGGGTGTGCACATGGAGGGGAAGAGATGATGAATGGCCAAGGGAAGAGAGCGGGAGGGCGCATGGCTCTCGCCAAGGTGAGAACGGCAGTGGCGTGTCTGTGAACGGAATGCGGAATTTGCTCAGTTCAGGGTTGCTTCTACGGCCTCTCAAGGTCAGCTCTTTCTCCCCAGTTTGCGTTTTGGGTAATTCTTTGAACTTAGAAACAAAGAATAGTAGAGTTGGAAGGGGCCTATAAGGCCATCAAGTCCAACCCCCTGCTCAATGCAGGAATCCACATTCAAGCATCCCTGACAGATGGTTGTCCAGCTGCCTCTTGAAGGCCTCTAGTGTGGGAGAGCCCACCACCTTCCATGGTCATTGGTCCCATTGACGTACTGCTCTAACGGTCAGGAGGTTTTTCCTGATGTCCAGCCGGAATCTGGCTTCCTGTCACTTGAGCCCGTTATTCCACATCCTGCACTCTGGGGTGATCGAGAAGAGATCCCGGCCCTCCTCTGTGTGGCAACCTTTCAAGTATTGGAAGACTGTGATCATATCTTCCCTCAATCTTGTCTTAGATGTGTGTGGGGTGCATGCATGTGCACGGACACACACTTGACATCACAGGTGTTACATGGAGAGGTGTCTCACAGGTAGGCATCACCATTGGCAAGGGTTTCTTTCACACTCCTCAGCCATCTCATAAGTAAGGTAAGCACAAGAACCTAGAGCCAAACCTATGAGAATTTCTCCGAAATTTCTTCTCCTTTGAATTTCTTTTTGAACGCGATTTCTTTTCTATCCAATTGAACAAGAAGGGTCAAACTTGGAGAGGGTTCAGAGGAGGGCAACGAGGATGATCAGGGGTCTGGAAACAAAGTCCTATGAGGAGAGGCTGAAAGAACTGGGCATATTTAGCCTGGAGAAGAGAAGGCTGAGGGGAAGGTTGCCACACAGAGGAGGGCCAGGACCTCTTCCCGATCATCCCTGAGTGCAGGATGTGGAATACTGGACTCAAGTTATAGGAAGCCAAATTCCGGCTGGACAGCAGGAAAAACTTCCTGACTGTTAGAGCAGTACGACAGTGGAACCAATGACCTAGGGACCACTAGAGGCCTTCAAGAGGCAGCTGGACAGCCATCTGTCAGGAATGCTTTAAGGTGAATTCCTGCCTTGAGCAGGGGGTTGGACTCGATGGTCTTATAGGCCCCTTCCAGCTCTACTCCAGAGGGAGAGGTGGGTAATAAACAAATAAATAAATAAATAAATAATAATAATTATTATTATTATTAAGATTCAATGATTCTTTGATTCTATTAAAAGATCCAGGGGGCGTCAGCTTGTCATGAGCAAGTTCCAAAATGCCTGATCATCTTTTCTTTTGGTGAACGTTTTTGGACCACTTTTCCAGTTCTTCAGGCCCCAAGCGTATTTGTCTCACGTGTGCGCTGGAGGGCGAGAGGTTGAACCGCGGAGTCCCGGGGAGCGCCAAACGCGTGGGGCTGACCCCGGGCCCTCCTGTCAGTGTGCCGTGCCGGCATGTAATGAGGCCCAGTGAGGATATTGATATGACAAAACTAAAGGCCAAGGTGCGGGAAGGACAGCCGTACGCAGGTCTCACTCCATTTGTTTCTCCCACCAAATCCATCACGTTAATGGGTCACCTTTCGGTGGCAGCTGATGATTACCTGCTTATCCAAGGAGAGAGGCAGGTACACGGGAGGTTGATGGGGGTTGCGAGGAGCAACCGGCGGGGTTTGGAAGAGAGGTGTATTGCTGCCGCTGTGTGGGTTGTGTGTGCGTGTGTGTGTGTGTACTGAGCCTGAAGAATTTATGATGGGTCAGCTGGATTGTGTTTCCCTGCTAGATCAAGGAGACGGAGGCTTATTTGGGACACACAGAATGACTGCTGCGCTTGGTTGTGACAAACGATCACTTGGAAAGGTGAGAGGTTGCAGGAAGGCCAGGGGGGAACGACTTCAAAGCATAGACCCCCCCCCCCTCCATGTCTCTGTGTGTGTGTCAGCGACACAGCCAAGAATTTACAGGTAGAACACAGGGTGCACTGCAACTATTCAGCCCCAATTGCAGCGCAAGTCTTTTTGTTAGCTGTCAGAGGTGCCTCTGGGAAGTCCATCTGTGGTCTGTGCATTTTCTGCTCCTCACCCACTCTGCTGTGGCTCTGCTGTGTCTTTAGGAGTTCACTGAAGTGCTTCCTGCTGAGATTTATTAAGGCTGACTCGGAAGCTCAACCTAGGTTGGGATGGATGAGAATCCTGCTTCAGTTCAGTTTCGAAAAGAATCGGCCCAAAACATGGGATTTGTAATATCCAGATGCAGGAGAAAGCAAGAATGACAGATTTCTCCATGCCTATCTGTAGAGAACTTTCACCCGGCGATGGGGAACGGTGTTTGGAAGTAGGGGTGTTGGAGAAATACGCAACGGAATCCAAAGATTTGAAGCTGCAGGAGCTCTGCCCTATTTTGTATCTGGTCAAGAGGGCAGGGCTCCTGCAGCTTTAACTGTTGTGACGAAGAGGGGATTTCACCAGGTGCTGCGTGCCTACAAATGACTCCTGCTGGAATTCCCTTTTCTATGCAACTGTTAAAGATACAGGAGCCCTGTCCTCCTTTCCATAGGGTCACCCTAACTAACATGGAAATGGCTCTTCTCAAAGGCCAGTATACCAATCAATGAATTACCGTTATATCCCACCTTCCCTCTGGAGTGCTCAAGAACATAAGAATATAAGTGGTGCCACGCTGGATCAGACCAACGGTCCATCTAGTCCAGCACCCTGTTCACACAATGACCAACCAGCTGTTGACCAGGGACCAACAAAGCAGGACAGCACCGCCCCACCCATGTTCCCCAGCAACTGTATATACATGATTCTCCCATCCAATTTTAGCCTCGTAACCACCCTGTAGGTTTAGTTTGGTTGATAAGATAGCCCAAGTTCACGTGGTGAGCTCTGTAGCTAGGTGAGGCTCTGAACCTGGATCTACACACTTCTAGTCTGACCCTGGCCTTGCCGGTTGAGGATGATGGGAGTTGTATCTGACGCATCTGGTAGACAAATGGTTGGGGAAATAAATGCTGCTTTTGCCACCACCCTACAGCATCTCTCTTTGCCAAGTTGTAAGCTGTCTCAAAGGCCGTTTCGGACTGAATGGCGGGATAGGCCTTTTAAATTAAAAAATATATAGTCTGGACCTATGGAGGAAATACAGAAGAGGAAGAATATGAGGAAGTGGGGGGGGAAGTGTGGAAATCATGCAAGTTTGGACCCTAAATGATATGGGTAAGTTTGTGCAAGCTTATGTAAATCACACAAAAAGTGACAAGTTTTCCTATTAAAAGATAATTGTAATCAGGTTGCTGGACGTGGTTTGCGCTGATGATCGGAGATAGACGGCGGGCGCGAAAAGATGGATTGTTTTAATTTGCACCAATTAAATTGAAGTTCATAGGATCATCTTCCTCAATCTTCATGAATACTTTATTTTCTGCCTGCTATGGAGCTATTAAAAAGAATGATTGAGCCCAACGCCGGGCCTAGTGTGTTTTATGAAATATCACCTTTAAAGAATTTGAGTACGCCATTTTCATAATGAGTTTTCTAGTACCTAATACCCTTCTATATGACTACGTTTTTAAAAGGGGGAGGGGGGGATTGATCTGGAAAGGGCCCAGCCTACAGGTAATGATACATTAGGCTAGGAGAAGATGGCGGATCATGTTTTATGTCACCGCGGCAGAAGGGATAGATTGCTTTGGGTCGGGAGAGCGCTCATTTTGCTGGTCCTCCATACCCACAGAGAATCCTCCGTTGCCTCGGCTGTGGGCCAAGGAGGTGGACATGATAAAAAGGCCACCTGTTCTAATCCAGCCCATCTAAGATGATGATGATGATGATTTTATTTCTATATCACCCAACAGCCAAAGCTCTCTGGGCAGTTTTCAACAAATATGCATCAAACTGCAGGTGATGCAGCATAGGAGTTGCAGAAATTCCAGGTGGAGCCATCGCTTTCTTTCTTCTTATGGCACCTAGATCCTACTGGCATCCAGCTGAAAAGCAGTGTCAAGTAAATTCACTCTAACACACCCTATGGAGAAGTAGCAAAGGAAAAAAAAGGCATTTCCCAATCATTGGTAGGAGATAACAGATAAGCCTTATGCTATCAACGGAGATCTAGAAAATTAAATCCTCCCTACCGAGTTGGAAATTGCATCCTCTTAAGCAAAATCTGGGGAGGAGACAGATCCCAATAAACTTCTGTAATGCTGCACGTAGCTTTTGAAAATATGTTTGAAATATATGCTTGGGGGAACCACCGCTTAGGGCCTTCTCGGTGGTAGCCCCTTGACTATGGAATGCGCTCCCAACTCAGGCACGCCTGGAACCAACACCGGCTGCATTTGGACAACACATTAAGCAACTGAGGGGGAGGGAACAATCATCAGTTGTGTTGCTTATTGTGTTGTGTGGAGGGTAACACACCGCTCACAAACTACGGACGGTATGCTATTCTGCCCAAATAAGCAACGGAGAGAAACAACTGGCTTGCAAGTTGTTTAGCTTAAAGCCAGTTGTTTAACGTGTTGTGTGGAGGGGTGAGTGGGTTAATGGCATGTGGTGAGTAGGTTAAAACACAAGCCCATAGTTGCAGGCGGCAAGAGCGACCAAAGTGGCGGCTGCCACTCTGCTACAACTGGTGCAACTTGCAGAGGCTGCTGGGATAGAACTGGGAGGACTGAGGGAGGAGGGAGGGTGGGGAGAGGGGCGGGGGCTGTGTCAGTCAAATGTTGGGTTGACTATTAGTCCACTCAACGCCAGCCCCAACCACCCACAATTGTGTAGGAATATGTTGTGTGGGGAGTACCCACAAAATAACCCACTGTGAATTGGCTACTCAGCCCACCATTGACTAATGTGTTGTCCGAATGCAGCCATTGTCATCTTTTCACTGCCAGGTTAAGAGTTCCCTCCCAGGTATTTAATGGCATTTAGTGGCATATAATGGGTCACCTAAAAAGGTCTAGTATTTTATTGAAACTGCTTTTAGCTGTCTAAATTGATTAACATTTTGTACATGTAATTTTTTTTATGCTATAGTTTATGCTGTACTGTTATGTTGTATTTTATTATTTTATGAATTGTTGTAAGCCACCCAGAAAGTTTCGGCTATTGGGCTGTATAGAAATAAAACCATTATTATTATTATTAATGAAATATTATGCAGTACATAAGTTACCCGTAATAACACATTCATCTTAGCATATAAACATTACCCCAAGTCCTTAAATTGTGATGCTCATCTTTCCAAATTGAGAGACATTTCTTTCAGTGATACAACTCTGGATGCAATCCTGTGGACTGCAGCCTCACTGCTCAGAAGAGGCCCAAACTCAGAGGCTGCTGTGATTCCTGTGTCATGCTGGGCGGAAGCTGGCAAGGCAGGGCAGGGGGAGCAGCAGAGGAGATCTTTGACTCCCTGCCTTCTGATCTCATAAAGTTTTGCTAGACAGGCGTTTCAGGAAGAATGGAATTGATACTGGAATATACTTTAGATCAGTAAATTGGATTTTAGATCAGTTAATGCGAGGGTGCTTTGGAAGGGGAGGGAAGGAGGCTGGAGGAAGATCAGGATAAATTGTATCCTGGCCGGTCTCCTCCCCTCTCTGCCCACCAGAAGGCCCTCTTGTGTCCTTCTCTGAGGTCGATTTTCCAACCTTGGTTTCCCAACATCTGAGAGACAACTGGTGCAATTCGCTCCACATTGGCTGAGTGGGTGGGCGAGGAGGGTCCAATCTCTGCTCACCCTTCCGAGGTCGGAGCACTTTCTCTGACCTTGGAAGGGGTTTTCCAAACCATCCTATGATCCCTGGAACACTTGCCCTGAGACCATCGGATTGCTCTCTCAGACTTTGAAAAGCTCAACTGGTAGATTTGTCCATCTAGGCAGAGGGCTTTTGGTGGAGAAATTTGAGATGGACTAAAATTTCCAATATTCTGACCTGTGGAATCCACTGTGGACTGGCCTCCCCAGGCCGTGCGGAGGCTGTGGACTTGCAGATTTATTTTTAACTTTCCTGACATTTATGCAAGTTCATTCACAGGAAAATACGCACATTTCTGCTGAGGCGTATGCCATTCTGGAAACAAAAATATATTTGGGGAAAGTCAAATGGAATGGGGGACGATTCCCGAAATGTTATGTACTAACATAAATTATGTAAATTGTTGCAAACTTTTGAACGGAATTATTCGCATATTTTTCTGCAAATGGGAAAATAACACCCTAATTTGTCTGTGACCGGACAGCGAACAGATAACACTGTATAATCCACAAAATACATGTGGGATGAGTTTTGCAAAATCTGGACGTCTCTATCTTTAACTCTTTAATCCCAGACTTTAAAGAGAGAAGGATTCAAAGATCTCTGGCTAGATGGGAGGAACTACCATCTTAGCTTCTTGCACATTCGCATCTTTTTAAAATCTCAGTTTTTTCCCATCCCACCGATGAAGAATTTTCTGAACATTGGTCATTTGTTTAATCAAAGAAACGAGCCGAACAAAATTCTTACCCATCCGGGCTAACAGCTCTCGATGTCTGGTGTCAACATTGTTATCTTTCCAGCTCCAGGTCAAGCCTTTTCTTTTCTCCCAGGCATTTAACAGCTTATGTTGAGTTTTTAACTGAGTTTTTGGCCTGGCTGAGAGTTTAAAATTGTTTTAAATGTTAGCTGTTTCTTATGTTTTTATGGTTTTAAATTTTGTATATTGATGCTTAATGTTCAGCCTCTTAATCTTTGTAAACCGCCCAGAGAGTTTCGGCTATGGGGGGGTAAATAAATGTAATAAATAATAATAATATTAATAATAATAACTACCAAAAATACATATTAAAAGATAACAGTGTAACAACAGACCTATGCAGGAAATGTCATCAATTCCAAGAAACAACAGGAGGATGCAAAATTCTGGCAGGAATGGACTATACAGACAGACACAATACAGCTGCAAAAATAATTCACCAACAACCGGCCATCAAATTCAACCTTATCAAACAACCTACCCCATACTATACATACTCACCCAAAACCAACTTGGAAAATGCAGATCATAAAATATACTGGGCCAGAACAATTCATATTGACAAGACAATACCTTGCAACTGACCAAACAGTCATAGACAAAAAAGAAAAAAAAACATACATACCTCATCGACATAGCAATACCAAATGACAAAAATGTTGTTGAAAAGGAAGAAGAAAAGAGAGACAACTATACACCACTGGCTATGGAAGTCAAAGAACTATGGCAACAGGAAAAGGTCACAATGATTCCATTAGTCACATCAGTCATCGGCATCTCATCAAAAAACTATACAGAAAACCTCCAGAAACTGGGCCTACCAAAATACATCCACACCAACATCCAGAAAGCACTCATACTTAAAATATGCTCAATCATCAGGAAATTCCTGAATCAATAAAAGACAGAATGACTTGGCAAAGCCCATCATGTCTTTCTAGAAAAACCACCATGAGTGAGGAAGAGAATAATAATGATGATAATAATAATAATAATAATAATAATAATAATAGATCTCTGGCATGTGCTGCAGAAGGGGGAAATTCCTTTGCTACCTGCATTTCATCCATCTGGTAAGGACGGAAACTGCCTTCACCTTCATTGTTTTTCAAGAAGTAGGAATCTGTCCACTCATTTCCCTAGGAGGCTGCGCTGCAACACTAAGGGTAAGAAGACATGGATCTAAATCTCATTTCCAGGTGGGCAGGGCCAGGGGATGCATTCC
The DNA here is from genome assembly GCA_029215795.1 of Anniella stebbinsi. NCBI lineage: Eukaryota > Metazoa > Chordata > Lepidosauria > Squamata > Anniellidae > Anniella > Anniella stebbinsi. The sequence continues at coordinate 94,593,158 of JARDYH010000008.1, read as the reverse complement.
ATACACAAACTAGAAATTGATCCGCAGGTGCCGTTGGCAATTTGTACCGCTCCCTTCTTGAATTGCGTCGGCCAGGACAGCAATATAAAAAGGCACACTCAAAACCCACCCTGTTCAGATTTTGGGACGTTGCTGGATTTTGTCATCTCTTTTGTTGGTTGGATTTCGTTACGTTACTGTTTGGATTTCTAATGAGCATGAAATGCAGGGACTCAAACCGTGAGCAAGTGAAGAAAGGACAGCTGTTCTAGCATGGAAAAGTGTTGCAAAAGAGGATGGGGAGTTGTAAATAGTCAGGAAGCTTGAAATGTATTGGATGATTTTCTGCCTACTAAAACGGGTCTTCTAGGGAACATTTGGGTGTTTTCTGCATCTTCCTTCTCAAGTGGGGATGGGGAACCTCAGGCCAAGGGGCCAAATCTGGCCAACCAGGAGTCCCAATCCAGCCCTCTTGGGGGGGGGGTCCCCCAATGGCCATGCTCAGTGGAGGATGGTGGTTCCAATTTTGATGGGGCTGTGAATCCATTCTGCATTTCAGTCAGAACAGCCAGAACTCTTAAGGATCTATCGAAAGTGCTGGAAGTATTTTTTGCATAGGGTTCAGCACCTTGGGCGTTGGACCCATTCACAGAGGAGAAGGCTATTGATGGCTATGACTCCTGATGCCCCTATGCTACCTCCAGGAACAGAGGCAGTATGCCTACGTGCACCGGGTGCTGGGGAACATGGGTGGGAGGGTGCTGTTGCACTTCTGTCCTGCTTGTGGGTCTCCTGCAGGCAGCTGTTTGGCTACTGTGAGAACAGAATGCTGGACTAAATAGACCTTAGTCTGATCCAGCAGGGCTCTTCTGATGTTCTTATGCATTGTTGCCTTTCTCCTGAGCATACACAAAAGAGATTTTCCATATCAAAACCCAGCAGCTTGACAATGGCTTCCCTTCACGTCAAATACTCGCCAAGAGAACAGCCATCTCTTTCAAGTCACTATCTTTCAGACCTCAGCCCGGACAACACTGAGGAGTGGAGTCCAAGTGAGCTAATTTGGTGATTCTTCCTAAAATGTTTCTGGAATCCCAGAAGGGAGAGTCCTCCTATCCGTACTGTCAAATGCACACTGCTAAATGTATTGACGTTGTAGCGGCGGAGGGGGAGGGAAGGGGCTCCGTTGTGTGTCGCATTTCAGAATTAACGCAACGGCATCTCTTTCTATCATAGGTTTGAGCAGCAGCAATCATCATTAACCCTGCTAATTAATCAGGGCATAACTTATTAATTGCTAGCATGCCAAAGATCTCTTGGAGCAGGTGCCGCGGCGCTAGCTGCGTGGGAACCTAATGGGATAATAAACAGGCTCGCAAGGCGCCAGGCAGTGGGAAGGCAGTGGCCCAGTAAAACCTCAACATCTGGGCAAGTGGGCAGCTGTGGTTTGGGCACATGACCCACCCAGAAATAAAGAGCTCGTGAAACTTCGCCCAGGAACGCAATGAATGTAACGTTTTGCCCAATTAGTTAGCAGCCGTCGTTTGCAGACTCAGCTGAACAAGTTTCCATCCAAAACCAGTCGAAAAGGTGCCTAGGCTTTGGACCAGTTGCTAAGGAAGGTGAAAATTCCTTCTAGACTAAAGCTGGACCAAAGGGTGGAGGGTGATGTTTAGAGATGGGTGAACATTTTGTTTCTGTTCAGTTTTCATCAGAATTTACCCAAATCTGCAAAGTTCTTCATGTTCAGGTGAGAAAGAACTTGACCCCGAAACATTATAATGCTAGAGAAGGCAAAAATGACAAATGATTTTTGGAAAGATTTTTGAACCGCCCTCCAAAGGCACGTCCCCCACTTTTGGTGATTTTGTGGGGGAGGATTCATAGGGGGTTCAAAAGGGTGCAAAAAAGGGTTGAGTACTCATCCCATGCCAATTTAATCTGAAGGCAATTCATTGGCTTTCATTGCCTTTAGTGACATGGTTATGTCGCCAAATAAGATTGGCTATATGGTGCTGTGATATTATGGCATACCCGACAGGCTCCCTGATTGGTTGGGATCACTTGGGGGAGAAGAGAGCCTGGTTGAAGCAGTAGCAACACCAGAGAATGGGTTGGGTTGGGGGACATGATGAGTGAACCACAGCAGAAAATACCTAGTGTTTAGGTATTTTCATGGCCATGATATTCCCATTTCATCTAAAAAAAAATCTAGTAGGGCTGGGTGGGAATTTCATTCAATTTTCTTTCATAAGAACACATAAAAATCCACAAATTTCTTCATAAATGGCATGGAAAGGACTTGAGATTTTTTTTTTTAACCCACTTGAAAATGGGAGAAACCAGACGTCTGGTTTTGAATTCCTATATATTCAGCAGTGTTCACACAGTGCTGAATTTTAATTGCCACCTCTTTATTTTCTTGGCCAGGTCCTCATATTTCGCTACTACATGGATGCCAGGTACAAATCACTCCTCTAGCTGTATTATTGGATTCACAGGGAGGAGGAGGAGGAGGAGGAGGAGTGAAGAATTTTCTTCAATACGTTATTTGTTAACATTTTACCCAAATCCACAAATTTCTTCATAAATGGGACGGAAAGAAATTGAGCTTTGGGGAATTTGAATGTGAACACCGATGAAACCGACAGTTCCAGCCTTAGTTTCTTGCTACCGCGGAACATGCATGCAAAGTCTTCTATAAAGCAATGGCAGGACAAAAGACCCTGAATGCAGAATGGGCTAATGTTATTTGCTTCCATAAGCTTAATATTTCACCATGCCTAAGTTAAGGGCTCCGTCTTTCTTTCCTGATTGCTCATGACCCAGGATGATCTGCCTTGCCTGCATTCTGCTTAATTGTCCTAAAATTGGTGATAGATTAAAAGAAAATAATTAGCCCTAATTATCTTAATTGAATGGCTAATTCGTTAATTAAGAGGCTTAATGCTTTCTCTTTTTTTCTTTTTTTTTAAAACCACACTGAATCGTCTCTGCTATGGTAGAATTCTGGTTTCCAAGCAGAAATGCTTGCAGCTTGGAATAGTTTTGGAGAACCCACATCGTGATAAAAGGTTTAAGCATGAGGCAATATAAGATGACTGAGTGAAGCTATAAATAGTGGCTTGCAATTAAAATCAGGAGAATGGCTTTTTATCTGGTTTACAGGTCTTCTTTTATTTTACTTTTGCACATGACCGCAGCGTATAACAAGAGAACAACCTCATTTTAATCTCTCTCTTTCTCTCTCCCTCTCTCTTTCTCTGTCTTGCTTTTTATCCAGAAGAGTAGCAGGTTTGCTAATTAGGAAGCTTTTGAATTAGATTATTTGCATGTCTGAACAGGGCTAGGGTATTAACTATCCCGGAGGACATGCTATAATAACCTCTTCAGTGGCTTTTAAGGTCCCCAAGGAACCGGAGAGCCTAGAGAAAGGAGGGAGGGAGGGGGGAACCCATCCAAAAGGAGCGAAAGTACATAACGATTTCATCCAATTAGGTATGGATTAGTCGGCTCGGTGTCTTTGAATGCTCCTTTCTCTGCGAAAGGTGTTCCCTTTTCAGAACACTTGACAAAACCATTGGGGAAATTATAATGCGGCCCCTAAATGAAATTGCAATACCTTCGTTTCTCCTCCAAGCATAAACTACAAAATCAATACAGCGGTGGGTAAAGGTAGGATGTGCGTTCGTGTGTGTGTGTGCTAAGGGGGAAAGACACACACAGGCGTATTAAGCTCCTTTTATTGTTGAGCTTCAAACAAAATCTCAATATTTATGTGGACGTCTAAGGGAGCGCCACGTGATTTGCGTAATAGGATGACCACGGTTGTCCTGAGCGTTTGATCAGGACAGTGCTAGTCAGGAGCTCTGCAGTTTCAGCCAGGAGCTTCGGAAGCAGAGGCTGCAACTTAGCATGGGCAGAAGTCATTTGACAGGCCATCGTCCGGGGGGGGAATTTAAACCAGTGGCTTTTGGGTTTGGGCGCTGTGGCCCTCTGGTGGAGAGACATGGGAATGGCCTGGAACACAGTGCTCCGGAGATCTGGTTTTGTACGGTTCCCGGAGCAGAGCCCGCCTCCAGAACCTGATCTCATTGGCCAGCTCCGGCAGTCAACAATATAAGCCCAAAGGTACCTGGGAAGTTTGTAATTTCAATGGCATTTCCCCTGCGTTGCACATAGTGCGCACACCTCAGCTTTCCATCTCTGATCTGGACCCCTGTTTGTCTTTGTTTTCATTACGTGCATGATCGAGTGTCGGATTGGGTGGGGCATCTGATCATTTGGATTGACCCCTGAACTCACTCTGACTTGGCTCTTGTTTGGCAATTCTACACAATCCTAGACCTGTGTAGCAAGTGTAGCAAGTCTGGCAATTTTACACAGTCCTACACAACCCTGCACCATGCCCTGCTTGTGAGTCCCTGGTCGACAGCTGGTTGGCCACTGTGTGAACAGAATGCCAGACTAGACGGACCGTTGGTCTGATCCAGCTGAGCATCAGGAAAAACTTCCTGACTGTTAGAGCAGTATGACGATGGAACCAATGACCTAGGGTGGTCATGGGCTCTCCCACACTAAAGGCCTTCAAGATGCAGCTGGACAGCCATCTGTCAGGCATGCTTTGATGGGGATTTCTGCATTGGGTTGGACTTGATGGCCTTCTAGGCCCCTTCCAATTCTACTATTCTATTAGTCTTCTCAGGTTCTTATGTTCTGATCATCTGGTTTGACACTGACATCATTCTGATGTGGTCCGTTTTAAGCTCCCCAACCTGGCTGCCCTTCAACACCATCCAAGGCCCGGTGTGACAATCTGGAATGTGTCTCCTCAGGTTCTTCCTTCAGACCTCTTCAGAACTTGGGAGTGAAACCATTTGGTTGGTCTCAGAGGTAGACTTGAATCCTTGCCTTCTGTCTTTGCTTGGTCATTCATTTCATTGATCTATTGAAAAGATGTATACACTGCTTTTTAGGGTGAACCCTCCAAAGAACCTGCAAAACAGAACTTGATGACAAAGCATAATAACGTAATGATAAATACAGAAGATCCATATCAACTGTTAAAAACCAAATGGCGCTATACAGAGCCCAAACTCAATTAAAGGCCAACATAAACAGGTGAGTTTTTAGGACCCACATGAAGGTTGGAAATATTGGGGCCTGATGAACATCAATTGGAGCAGAGTTCCACAGGTAGAGGGTCACTTCTGCCAAGACCCCGTTCTTCAGGCCTATCAGCGTAATTCCTCTGTCAAGTGGGCACACAAGTAGGGCCTCCGATGTGGATCTCAGTGTGTGAACAGGCCATTATGGTCCAAGGAAGTCCTTCAGGTAAACTGGGGCCAAACCATTTAGGTCTTTAAATGCCAACGCCATCCTGTTAAATCGGGATCATCAGAAATGCACTGGCAGCCAGTGCAAGTACAATATAGGTGTCTAACCATTTAGTACTTACTAGAATGACTGCAACATTCGAAGCAACCTTATAATGAGCCCTACCGCCAGTCCATCTTGCTGAATACTGTCTCCCGAAAATGTCAACATCTCTGTTTCTCTGTCTCTTTCCTTCTGTCTGTCTCTTTCTCTCTGTCTCTCTAGATATGAAATTAAAGCCACTATATGTATTCTAGAGCCAATCTGTTCGGGGCTTATCTGTCATCTTCTTTGTCAAATGGCAGCAGCAAAGAACATCTACATTTAAAGAAATTTTAGTAGCCCCTGAGCAGCCTCTGAGATTTGCCGGTGAGAAAAGAATGTTGCTAAACTCAATGAGGTACCAAATGGAACGAATCAAAGTTTCTTCACCAAAATGCCATTGATCTCTCTCTCTCTCTCTCTCTCTCTCTCTCTCTCTCTCTCTCTCTCTCTTTCTCTCTCTCTCTCTCTTTTATTGCTGGGATTTAATTTGAAGGGAGCTAAACGAAAGCTTCAGGAGAAATATGATTATTATGAAATGCTCGAGGTGGTGAGTTTTGCTCATTGCATGGCACCTGTGGGGACCGCTCCATGCCACTTCCCGGTACCGCGCACCTTGCGCTTTGGATTGGGAACTATAATATTGCTCCCTAATTGGAATGGATTTCTAAAACTGCAATAAAGGAAGCAATCGAGAAAGGGAGGGGGAGAAGGAGGAGGGAACAAAGGCACACATCACGAGCAGCCATAAATCTAAGTGACTATGAATGTGTTGGGATTAAATGGGCCCCCTTGGAAAGTGTACAATTATGCTGTACGATGAGCTGTTGCAGAGTAGAGGTTCAAATATCCCAAGTACCAGTGTACTGAAGAACATGGGATGGTATCTAATTGCATCATTCTGTTAGTGCAAATGACGTTGCGCTTGAGGAAACCGGGTTCTGAACTATGCGCAAGAGAAGACTCCTACTAAAGTCACGTTCACGCAAGTGTGGTTGCCCAGGCAGATTTTGCATAACTCTTGATGTGCAATCCCAATGCGTTCCTGTTGCACAGTTCATAGAATCATCGAATAGTAGAGTTGGAAGGGGCCTATAATGCCATCAAGTCCAACCCCCTGCTCAGTACAGGAATCCACCTTAAAGCATCCCTGACAGATGGCTGTCCAGCTGCCTCTTGAAGGCCTCTAGTATGGGGGAGCCCACAACCACCCTAGGTCATTGGTTCCATTGTTGTACCGCTCTAATGGTCAGGAAGTTTTTCTTGCTGTCCAGCCGGAATCTGGCTTCCTGTAACTTGAGCCCATTATTCTGCGTCCTGCACTCTGGGCTGATTGAGAAGAGATCCTGGCCCTTCTCTGTGTGACAACCTTTCAAGTCCTTGAAGAGTGCTCTCATGTCTCCCCTCAAGTCTTCTCTTCTCCAGGCTAAACATGCCCAGTTCTTTCAGCCTCTCCTCATAGGGCTTTGTTTCCAGACCCCTGATCATCCTCATTGCCATCCTCTGAACCCCCTCCAGCTTGTCTACATCCTTCTTGAAGTCCGGTGCCCAGAAGTGGACGCAATACTGAAGATGGGGCCTAGCCAGTGCCGAATAGAGGGGAACCAGTACCTTGCTTGATTTGGAAGCTGTACTTCAATTAATGCAGCCCAAAATAGCATTGGCTTTTTTTGCACCACATCACACTGTTGGCTTGTATTCAGCTTGTGATCTACAACAGTCCCAAGATCCTTCTCGCTTGTCGTATTGTGCTCCCGTTTGCACATTCTGCTTCTGCAAAACAGGTCATGCAACAGCACCCATTGTGCAAGACGCTGTGCCGCCGGTTGCGCAGCTGCTCGCACAGCCCGTTGCATGAGTGTAATGGGCAACCGCTTGCACAATGGAAAGATGCAGTGAAACTCCGGTAGTGCTGTTTGGGTTTGCAGAACGTCACTGTTGGATACCGCCCGAAAGGACTGTCCTCCTGAATCAGAAAAAAAATGGTCCGTTTCGTCTAGCATCCTGTTTCCTGCTGTGGTAATCAAGATGCATTTGGGAGGCCGATAAGGAGGACTGTTCAAAATGTTGCTTGTTCTCCTGGAACATTGCCTCTGATGGGCTCCAGCAAATCTTACAAGATCTGGACAATACGTACATAGATACAGGGAAATAATTGCAGTAAATCCGTCCAGAGAACACTGGTTATTTGGGCAGATTAAAAATATAATACATAAATATCCTGAAGCATAACCTGAACAATTTAGGCTCAGTCTTTTCCTCATGGTAATGGGGTTATTGTAGCCTGGTCTGGGCCCTTCTGGATCTTTGAGCCCTAGTATTTTTTTGTCCTCTGGCCCTGCTTGAGCCAGTACGTTTTCCTGAGTTCACTTCCTCCTCGTTTGTATTGTTACCAAAGATCTTATCATGATCTTTCTGAGGAATAGAATTAGAAGCCGTTCTATGGTCCTATTAAAACCTCATTAAGGGACTTTGTTCATTATCTCCATTTTTAAAAACTTAATATTGTTTCGTTCACGATAAAATAACATCCCATTACAACACAGAGAAATATGTTTTTTCCCCAATTGCACAACAGTGTTTTCTGAGCCATATGTCCACCCATAATCTCTCCCAAAATAAATAAAGGCACACCATTTATTTTGAAATTTATATTGTTGATTACTGTCAACTCTACATTTAATAGAAGCTGTAAACATTTCCGTAATTGCTATCTCCCACAGATTACATCACCTTTTTTGGGGGGGGGGGGATGGTTGAGATATTTACATCTTTCTAAAATTTAGCAAGGCAAATATTTGCCACCAACAGTGTAAGTTGAATCATATGATGGTGTCCAGGAGTCACACTTTCTGGTATGTTCTGGTTATAATATTATTGTTTATACTCATCTGCAAATGTAAAAAGTCGGTCAATGAACATAAACCATGTGGACAAAGAGCAAAACCATATCATTGATCAACTAAGATTTGATCAACTAAGATCAATGGGCTGAAAATGGGCTGAATGTGAACAAAACTTTCCAAAATGTGCCCTTCCTTCCTTCTTTCCTTCCTTCCATTTTTGTAGCTCATCCAAAAATGGAAAGTGTTCAAACTGAAACCCCATTATTCTCATGGGTAATTTCACTACAGACCTTTAGTTATCAACCCCCTTAATTTATGAACGACAGCAACTTTGTTTGCCTTTGATATCAATTTAAGGTCAGGAGGATGTCAAGCTAGCAACATTTTGGGAAGAGAAATGATGTGTTAGAGGGGGATGTCCAGATTCTGGCTGGAAATCAGGAAAAATATCCTGACAGTTAGAGCAGTACGACAATGGAACCAATGACTTAGGGAGGTGGTGGGCTGTCCCACACTAGAGGCCTTCCAGAGGCAGCTGGACATCCACCTGTCTGGGATGCTTTAAGATGGATTCCTGCATTGAGCAGGGGGTTGGACTCGATGGCCTTATAGGCCCCTTCCAACTCTAGTATTCTATGATTCTATGAATTGGGCATGTTTAGCCTGGAGAAGAAAAGACTGTGGGAAGACATGATAGCACTCTTCAAATACTTCAAAGGTTGTCACACAGAGTAGGGCCAGGATCTCTTCTCAATCATACCAGAATGCAGGATGTGGAATAATGGGCTCAAAGTTACAGGAAGCCAGATTCCGGCTGGACATCAGGAAAAACATCCTGACTGTTAGAGCGGTACGACAATGGAACCAATGACCCAGGCCGGTCATGTGCTCTCTCTCACTAGAGGCATTCAAGATGCAGCTGGACCGCCATCTGTCAGGGATGCTTTAAGGTGGATTCCTGCATTGAGCAGGGGGTTGGACTAGATGGCCTTATAGGCCCCTTCCAACTCTACTGTTCTATGATTCTAGGGAGAGGAGGGGGTTATTTAAGTGACCTTTTCTTTCTTTTCATGTCATTCCCCTCTATTTTATGTTATTTTGCCTCCACCTCAAGATAACAGATTTGGGAGGTGCAAATTTATTTATTTTTTAATTGCAGCATTGCTAGACTTCTAAAAAATATTGTTCAAAAACACCGCCGCTTCGTTTCTGGCATTCGTTTCGGCCGAGACGAACCCCGTTTTCCGAGACTCCGGCTCAACGGCATTTGCATTGCTCTGGAGTTCCTTTGGCATCTCCCTGAGACCAGTGGCCTGCAAAGCCCCCAACAAAAACCTTTATCAGTCGCTGCGCAAGAGGAAGGAAGGCCATGAATTATATCGGGAATAGAACTGGCGCACAGGAGAGCAGGATTCTGGGCCGCTGGTGACAATAAACTTGTCGGAGCAACGTGTCCTCCATCATTCAAGTCCAGAGATACCAGATCAGGACTTTAACTACAGAGTCTCCTTCCTCCTTCCCCCCCCCCCATTTCCTTATCCTTAAATCTCTCATGTGACCGAAGAAAAAGATGGAGGTTACCCTCAAGGATATCCGTCCTTCCTTCCTCGCTCGAAGGAAGTTTATAACTGGCTCACGCCAGGGCTGAGCATCAAGCTGAGATTTACCTTAAAGCTCTTTTAACTGGGGAGGTGTTATCTGATCTGGCAGGGGGGAGCTGGATTGAGTTGGGTTGAGAGGAATATTCTTGCCTGTCTGATGTAATGTTTGAAGATCGGGGTGGTGATTGTAGTAAAAACAAGAGGCTTTCCTGAGAGATGCCCTTCCATTGCTTTTCATGTAACCCCCACCTCAAATCGTCTTTGTTTGGGCGTCAAAAAGTGTCTTTTTTGTCAAATTGTTGACATGTATTTTTTTAAAAAATCCTTGAGTTAAATGGGGGGGGGGCGTTTTTGCTAAGAGGAAGTTTTGAAAAGAAGGAGGGAAAGGGAATGGATGGGGAGCAGGGAGAGAGATAAAGGGGACGTGGGTGGGGGTGGTGGAAAAGTGAGATCGGAAAGTGAGCCCAGGTGCAGTGACAACTAAGGGAGTCGTCACACCTGAGGCCTCAACCAGCTTTTGCTTCCGTCAGTTTTGTCACAGGAATGTAAAACGTACATTCAGCCAGAATGCTCACTGGCATGACAAATGCCTCGTCCCTGCTTTCTCTGGATCAGTGCAAATTGACTTACAGGACAGATTTAAATGTACCCTTTCAATGATAATTACCAGCACAGTTTACAGTCTGAGTTATAGATATATCAGAGGATGGGCAGACGTCACATTGCTTCACTTCTTGCTGCATCATTGAGATCTGCCAACCAAAACGTAGTGCAAAGTAATAGTAGGGGCAAAGCCAGCTAGAAATGGTAGCTCAGGATTGGAGTCAATGACCTAAATACACCGCATGAGTCCTCTACTGAGATGACCTGGGTATGCCGCTGAATGTACGAACGTGCACCAGGGTGAAAGAGATAAGAGATTTGATCTGAACTCTAAAGCATCAAGACCACGTCAAAAGCAAATAATTAAGACTCATATTTTACATGTGAGGACCACTGAGATGGACGGATATGATTATTTAATCAACAACAACAGGTCACTTAAGCTAGTGACCATTGTGACATCCTGTACTTGGAGGGGATTCCATGCCTTCATGAGGTGTTCTGCAGGGAGGCAAAGGACAAGATGGCGCCCTCTCCCATTCCATGTACAAAAGCTGACTGGATTGGCAGATGAACGGGACAATATCATCCACTGATCCTGAAGGCTTCAGACTAATTGGGGGGGGGGGAACGCGCATAGCAGGCTACAGGGTGCATAGCTCTCTCTTGAACAACGTGTTGCTGCCTCCCAGCATCTGCCGCCTAAGGTGACTGCCTCACCCTGCCTAATGGGAGGGCCAGCCCTGGTGTTATGTGAAGAGGCCTTCAAGAGGCAGCTGGACAGCCATCTGTCAAGGATGCTTTAAGGTGGATTCCTGCACTGAGCAGGAGGTTGGACTTGATGGCTTTACAGGCCCCTTCCAACTCTACCATTCTATGATTCTATGAAGAAAGATATTCCCTTTTATTAGTTTTCAAGCTGCTGACTGAATGGAGAACTCCTTGGTGTGAGCCTGGGCATCTCCTTGGTCGTGACCAAGACTCCAATCATTATTTTCCTTCACTGCTTTGGCCCACCTTTGCCCTCACATGCATTTGATACTCAGTTTCTGCATATCTTGAGCCTGGCTATTGCATAACGTCACTCACAGCCACGGCTTGGCCTTGACTTTGGGCATCAATCTGTGGCTGGACGCTGCACCTCCATCACAATAATGTAATAAAACTGAGGGGCTCTCAGCTGTGAATGGAAATGATTCAATTCAATCAGAAGTTTTTTTTAAAGTATAATATAAATGCAAAGCACTAATAAATTAATGGAGAAAAATGTGGCGGCGAGTGTCACGGCGAAACGCAGCCATTAAAAATCATAACCTCTGTAAAAATTTGTGATAAAAGTACTATTTAATTTTATAAAGATAATTTATTAGCTAATACCTCATTGCACATGTTAATAGCTTGTGCTTAAATAATAATAATAATAATCAGCTTGATTGCTAGGCAGCCATTAACGGTCCCCTTTCCCTCCCTCCCCCCCACGCTTGCGTACAATTTAACTGACCAATTCTGTATGTGGCATTTGGAGGGGTGGAAAGTAATTATCAAAGTCCTAAGCAGTGAGTTAATTTCCAGTGAAAGGATAATTTTATTCCAATAATTTTACATTTAATTAACTAAAGCTACAAGTAATTTGAAATTATAAGGCCGTGCTTATTCATTTCCCCTAGTCTGAGATAGAGCAAACCTCTTTTGACGGTACCCTCTGTATACTGTTCTGGTATTCTAAGGATGCAATCGTAAGACCTCTGTGCCATTTGAACTAGTGCTCATTGTTCCAGGATTAGTACCACCCCCTGGTTCAATAGTAAGAAAGCACAGATAAAAACCTCTTGTTCCATGGGTTAAAGCAAGACCGGGAGCGCCATCAGATGAGTGTTTTATTGCACACTCGTTACTGGCCACTCACGGATTTTCACGGGGTCCTTCTCACAATGTTCTCTGCTTCCCGTGTACCTCCCTCCCCTTCTGGCCTTCTTCGTGTGACAAAAAACAACAACACTCCAGTAAATCCGACTTATTTTTTGAGATGGAACTTGTCGCTATCTCCTGCTGTGTGTGATCCAAACAGCCCACTACATGGGCCACACGTATGTTGTTTACTTCCTCTTTCCTCTCCCTTGAGAATGAAGGAGTAATGTGGAACAAACACATGGGCAGAGAAGCAACGAAAAGGAAACACAGTTTCCCCTCATGTGATGATGCTCTGGGAAACCTGTGGCCATCCAGATGGTTTTGATCTACAACTCCCATCATCCCTGACCTCTGGCTGGGGATGATGGAAATTGGGGGGGTCTATCCATATCTGGAGAGGCTCTGGTTCCCCCTCTGTGGGATTAGAGCTAACCTACGTTAGTTGAACTCAATTCCCACGGAATCCAAGGGATGTTAATTAAGTTGTTCTGACTAACTTGTGTCATGGGACTCAAAGTTCAACTAAGATACATGGGATCCCATCCCATTTATGGCCTTGCATTGAAGAGTAGGGAAATTATTAGTGTTGGTGCTGAACCATAAATAGCTTTCAGAGGTATGCAAGAGAAAGGTGTTATGCTAGCAAATCAGAGCCAAGGGTCTGCAACAGGAGACTGAGTTGAGGAAGAAGATAAGAAGATCCCTGCTGGATCAGACCATGGGTCCATCTAGTCCAGCATTCTGTTCACATGGTAGCCAACCAGTTGCCCACAGCAAATCCACAAGCAGGCCATGAGTGCAACAGCACCCTCCCATCCATGATCCCCAGCAACTGGTACACACAGGCACACAACCTCTGATACTGGAGGTAGCACATAGCTATCAGGACTAGTAGCCATTGATAGCCTTCTCCTCCATGAATTGGTCTACCCCCTTTTAAACCCTTCCACAATGGAGGCCATCATGATGTTTCACGTTAGTGAATTCCATACTTTAACTATGTGCTGTGTGAAGAAGTCCTTCTTTGAACTGCCCTGTCTCCTACCTAAAAGCTCCATGGGATTACCACTTTGGGTTCTAGTATTATGAGAGAGGGAGAGAAATGTCTCCTTGTCCATACCATGCATCATCTGGTAAAACCTCTATCCTGTCTTCCCTTACCCTCTTTTTTTCCAAGCTGAACAATCCCAGCTATTGCAATCTTCGTTCATAAGGGAGATGCTCCAGCCCTTTGATCATTGTAGTTGCCATTTTCTGCACTTCCCCCCCTTTTTTTAGGTGACATGACCAGAAATGTACACAATATTCTAAGCATGGTCACACTATAGATTTGCATAAGGACAGGATGATATTGGCAGGTTTTTCTTTCAGTTCCTTTCCTAATTAGGCCTAACATGGAATTTGCCTTTTTCACAGCACTGGAACATGCCAGAGCAAAAAAGACCAAGGCCCAATCTACACCAGGCAGGATATAGCACTATGAAAGCAGTATGAAAGAGGTATAAGGTATGTGTCGATGGGCCCCAACAGTTGTCAGTGCACTTCAATACTGCTAGAAAGAAGTCGTGTGGCTCCTGCCTTTTATATACCGCTTCCATACCTCTTCCATAGTGCAATATCCTGCTTGGTGTAGATTGCGCCCAAGTTGCTAATGCTGAACCAGTACAGAACCAGAGGTGTATCACTGAGCCACGCAGGAGCCATCCAGTTGCCCAAATGAGAAACCCACAAGTAGGACATGAGTGCATCTTCATCCTAATGCCCATGTTCCCTGGCAACTGGCATGCATAAACATGCTGTCTCTGATACCGGAGGCAGCACATAGCCATCAGGACTAGTAACCTATTTTCACGCACGTTTCTCCAAATCTACAATTTGGGTACACAATTTTGGTTACTATACACATCCCCCCCTCAGCATTGCAATGCATTTCACATGTTATTTTCACTAATATACACATCTCTGTGCACACTTTCCCCAAGATACACATTTTTCTATGCATTTTTGGATCGGGGAATTCCATCGCAAAATTCAGAGTAGCGCAAGGGGTTAAAGGATGACTGAATTTCAGTTCAGAGATTGGTTTGGGATGTACAAATCCGGGAAGTTCGTATTAAAATGTGAACTGATCAAATTTCACCTCCTACCTTCTCCTACCTTGGCCTAATCTACACCAAGCAGGATATTGCACTATGAAAGTGGTATATAAAAGGCAGGATCTACACGACTGCTTTATAATGGCATTGAAGTGCACTGACAACTGTTGGGGCCCATTGACACATACCATATACTGCTATATTCTGCTTGGTGTGGCTCCTGCCTTTTATATACCGCTTCCATACCTCTTCCATAGAGCAATAACCTGCTTGGTGTGGATGAGGCCCTTGTCTTTTCAAGCTGACAAAAACAGGTTCAGTCTGGAGCCCTAGCTAAAACCAGGGAGCTGGAAATCAGCTCCCTTCTGTCCTCAAAACTCTGAAGTAAATTTATAAGATCGGCGGTTCTGTTTGATCTCCTGTTCATGTGGCGGATTTGGAATGTGACAGGCATGGCTTGGCTTCACCCTCATCCCAATTTAAGCCTTTCACCTTCTCCCCACCCAACCCACAAACTAATTTCTCCATTTGCATAATGGAGCAATACTGAAATTGCTAATGAGAATAAAGGCAACTTCAAAAAAAATAATAATACCCGAAACCATCTCCATATAATTTTCCAATTACCGGCTTTAACTTCAACCTCAATATAGCTTGGAAAGGCTTAAAAAAAGATTAAGAAAGGGAGCAGGAAAGGTTTGATGCCCACTTTGTGTAGATTTAGTGTGTGTGTGTGTTGATTTCTCTGCAAGTTATCACTAGAAGTGACACCCAGTCACCCTTGGGTGCAGATTCTAAATCACTTATTGTGGATTAATCACCCCTAAAGCTGCTGTAATCACCCTTTGGGACTTGTAATCAGGATTTCACAGCAAGTGGTAGAAGGGGGCATCTATCAAAGTTGAGGTCAAGAGACAGTTTGTCCAAGTAGTCAAATACCAGGCTGTGGTGGGGGCTGGCTGTTGGTCTAAGTGGGCCAGAAGGCCGCTTCATGGACTGGAACATCTCCCCTATGATGGAAGGTTGCAACAGCTGGGATGGTTTAGCTTGGGGGAAGCAAGGAGGCTCAGAGGGGACATGATAGAGGCATACAAAATTATGCATGGTGTGGAGAATGTGGACAAGGAGACATTTTTCTCCCTCTCTCAAGATCCTAGAACCCAAAGGGATCATCCCATGAAGCTGATTGGCAGGAGATTCATGACAATACAAAGAAGTTCTTCACATAAGGCATAGTTAAATTACGGAATTTGCTCCCACAAGATGCAGTGATGGCCACCAATTTGGATGGCTTTAAAAGGGGGTTGGATCCATTCCTGGAGGAGACAACTATCTATGGCTACTAGCTCTGATGGCTATGTGCTACCTCCAATATCAGAGGCAGCAAGCCTGTATACACTATTTGCTGGGGAACATGGGTGGGTGGGTGCTGCTGCTGCACAGTGTCCTGCTTGTGGTTCCCTGGTCGACAGCTGGTTCGTTACTGTGTGAGCAGAGTGCTGGACTAGATGGACCCTGGGTCTGATCCAGCAGGGCTCTTCTTAGGTTCTTGTGGCCAAAAGAGAGGTGTGGCAGTTGCCCTGGCATCCTT
The DNA here is from genome assembly GCA_029215795.1 of Anniella stebbinsi. Taxonomy (NCBI): domain Eukaryota; kingdom Metazoa; phylum Chordata; class Lepidosauria; order Squamata; family Anniellidae; genus Anniella; species Anniella stebbinsi. Next base: position 94,577,113 of record JARDYH010000008.1, on the reverse strand, counting down.
TTAGGGCTACCGAAAGGCTGCATGAAAACCTTTTAACTTAAGTATGTAAATAAGTCAGTCGTCCCTCGAAGTTGTGGCCACTAGGGCAGGCGAAATTTGTCTGTTTTGCTTTCGATAACATTTCCATTCTTCCAAGCACATCCCCCCCCCATTTCCTCCTTTAAAACAAACAAACAAACAAAAAAGTCTGCATAACATCTCATACACAGTTGCATGTGCATTTCTGTGAACAATTTCCCCAAAACGCATACATTATTTCCAAGCACATTCCCCTAATAGAGGCTTTTTTGGGGGGGTAAACTATTTCCCCAAATGGATGCATTTTGTGTGTGCGCCATTTCCCTTAATGTACCCATTTTTCGTGTGCAGTTTTTGACAGGAGAAACTGCATTGCGAAGTTTGGAGAAGTGCGCCGAAAACCAAAAACGAACCATACTCCGCTTTGCGTCTTCGTTCACAAAGGGCAAATTAGTCAGATTCAGATTAAAATGCGGTCTAAACTCATTTCTCCCATTGCAATGTGATGCCTGTCACCAGGTGATGATAAAGCAGGTGTGAACGTGAGCATCTTGGGATTATCGTGTTGAGAGAGAGAGAGAGAGAGAGAGAGAGAAAGAAAGAGAGTAGCCATATTTTCAGAAATTATTTTTTAAATGAATCTTCGAAATTCATATGGAAGTAGTGCAGTATTGTTCTGTCTCAGCGCCCTCCTCTCCCCAGGCTGCTATGATAAAGTCACTTTTGTGTCAGAGATAGCAAATTATGTATGCTAATTAGAGATGGGAATTTCAGATCTTTCGCTCTCCTTCCCCTCCCCCTTCCCTCCCCTTAACAATAATTAAAAAGGTGTCCCTCTTTCTTTGAGGACAAATGGGCGCGATGGTCTTGAAGCTCTGGTGGTGATTTCTGGTTAGCGATAATTACTGCTGATGGATTTCAACTTCTAAGTGCCATTTCTGTTCCATTTCTGCCCATTATGCTGTAATGGACTATCTGGGAGTAGGCCTATGTTATGGGGCCGTGATATGGAAACCATTAGACCAGATTGATGGCTTAGCAGCAGCCCGGCAGATGGAGGGCGAATCTGCAAAGCTACTGAAGCTCGAGGAAGCCTCTAGCAAAAACATGGGTGGTTTCCATTCTCCTGAAGCCCATGAGACCTGTGACAGTCTGAGCAATGCCCCCTGCCAGGCATGTATCTTGAACATATGAAGCTGCCTTTTACTGGACAGCAGCCAAGGGTGGCTCATGATGGTGCTCCATCCCATTTCATGTACCAAAGCCAACTGGACTGGCAGTTGAATCTTCCTTCAACGTTGGGGATGGGACAGCATCCTCCACTCAACCTGAAGGCACCTGGCTAACTTCAGTTGCACACAGCCAATCACATGGCACACAGGTCTGTCCTCCAATGCCTTGCGACTGTCTCCCAGCATCTGCTGCCTGAGGCAATGGCTTCACTCTGCCTATTGCTAGGGCCGGCCCTGATAGCCACAACCTACCACTAGTTCCTTTAATATTTTTTTCCAGCAGGAAATGCTGGAGATTGAATCTGGGACTTTCTGCACACAAGCAGTTGTTCTACCACTGAGCTATTTGCTTGTATAAGATTTCTGGCAGGTATCTATCTGGCATGGAGGAGGATCTTAGTTGGAACTAGGCCAGAGATAATAGCTGGATCTCCAAGGATGCATGTCCAGTGTCAGGATCGGTTCTACAGTCCATTCCTATCAATCCTGGAGCTGTGAGGCTCTGATTCACCATGGACTAATGTCCAACAGGGTCAGGAGAAAGGTTGAACACAAGTTTGCTGAGACATCATGGGAGCTGTCCAGCTTGGTAGCTAGAGATGGAGGCTAGAAACAAGGGGCTGGGAAGAAGATGTTGCACCAGCAAAATGCGGGGCCATCCCAAGATGTTTTGTAGGTTGAGGCAAAGGATAAGATGGTACCTCACCATCATTTCAAATGCAGTAGCTGGCTGGACTGGCAGCTGGCTGGACTTCAAGACTTGTGACAGGACAGCATCCTTCACTGCACCCGAGGGCAGCAGACTAGCTTAGGGGACACAGGGCGAGCATCTGACAAATCTGACCCAGGTGAGTTTGCCGCTAAAGAAGCTTGCACACACTACAAGCGGGGACGAGAAGGTCCTAATTTCTGTGGCCATGGAAAATAGTTCTTGACTGTCTTCCCTGTTGCACCCTTTGATGTATCTGAACACTGCTCACATATCTCCCCTCAGTCTCCTTTTCTCCAGACTCATCATTCCAAGTTCCTTCAGCCTGTCCTCAAGTCCCTGTATCATCTCTGTAGCCCTCCTCTGAACCTGTTCTAACCTGTCCATGTCCTTACGGAAATGCGTTGCCCAAAATCACACACAATACTTCAGATGAGATCTGACTAGAGAGAAACAAGGACTTCACGTGTCTTGGATGCAATGTTTCTTCTAATGCAGCCCAGAACTGCGTTCGCCCTTCTAGCGGCCGTCTCACACTGCTGGCGACCACACCCAAATCCTTCTCCGGTGCCATGCTCCCAAGCCACGAATCTGGCATCTTGTATGTGTACTCTACATTTTCCCTCCCTAAGTGGAATACCTTACATTTCTCCCTGTTAAAGGACATCTTGTTCCTCTCTGCCCAGTCTTCCAACCTGTCCAAATCAGATTGCAGCCTCGTTCTGTCATCATGGGTGTTGGCCAGACCTCCCTACTTCTTGGATAAAGAGGCTCACTAAGTCCCACCCAGCTGAATCCTAGATCTGGTACCATTCAGGATTCTCCAAACCCTTTATTCCATGGGACCTTTGAATTAAAAATAAAATCCCACACCCAATGAGAAGTCATTACCTCTTTGAAAAAAGATGTATGTCTCTTTCCAAGCTGAGCTTGGGGTTCACTCAGAATATTCTGAGCTGAGAGGTTTCAAATGTGTAGGCAAATGCCGCTATGCGTTTCCCCCTACATTTCAGCTTCCAGAAACTGTGGCAGCCTTTACAGGTGATAGAGAGACCCATCAAGGCATCCATTTTGATGAAAGATGGTTTGGTTAGCCCGTGACACAGCGCCATTATCACTCCAAGGTTCCTGTTCCATGAGCCTTTGGCTTGAGTATTGCCCGTCTTTCTTGGCTGTGCTGGAAAGCTAGAATTACAACAGTTTGATTTTTGAATATGGCAGCATTATTACCCTTTCTGTTTGCTGTATTTTCTATTTCGGCTGCTTTGCCTGGCTGTCAAGATGGTGGGGGGAAACCGTTCTTTCTTTCTTCCTTCCTTTCTTTCTCTGGCAGAGCGTAATGCGGTATTGTATATTTCTTCCCTAATGCTCTTTTGAACAAAATCATCTATTTCATCAACAGTATATCAGCAGTGACCAAAGACCATTAAATAATGCATCTCACTCAGGAGCGATGGAGCAAGCACAGGGCTCTGACCTGTTTTAAACCTTATTACTTTCTTGCATTATGTCCCTCGCTGCAATCTTTTTGTTTAAGTGATTCGAGACCAGGCATTGCTTCCTGCTTTTAAAAGATGGCAGGCCAGTTTTTTTCGGAAGGCCCCGACATTGGCGTTTGCTGCTTTGACACCCAGAGGTAGCTCTGGTTGTATTAATCTTCGTTCCACATCACTAAAATATATATATGTCTAAATGCAATTTAAGGTGGAGGGGGTGGAAAAGCAAAAGAAACAATTCCAAATTTTTCTTGCTTAATGAGTTAATACACTTGGGGAGCACAGGAGAAAATGAGCTAATCTTGTTGGGATTTTTCTTTTAAACGTTGGCCCCACATCCGTCAATAAACCCACAACATTCTTGATAATCTGGTTTCTAGGGTGACCAACTATCAGGATTTCCCCAGATTTGTCCTGGTTTTTGTTCTATCCTGGGTGTCGGTGGGGGGGATTTTCTGTAATTTTCTTTTGGTTTCCCAAATATGGTCACCCTATGGTTCACACCTTATTGCCCTTAAGGATGGGGGAGAAATTAATTCAGTTCACATTTTAATACGAAACTAATTTTACACTTTCGGACCACCTTGTGACCCAAAACTCAGTTACCCGCACCTCCAAATTTTGCAGTGGAGTACTCCAGTCAAAAAATATGTACAAAAGTGCACATGTGAGGGGAAATCGTCTTCAAAAATGCTCTATATTAAGAAAATTGCTGGCAAAAAAAATGTGTACATCATGGAAAGATCCATACAGAATGCATGGATTGGGAGAAATGTGTCCAAAAAATTCTTATAACGTTTCATGCAGATTTTTAAAGACAATTTCTCAATGTTCCAAAACCAACCAAGGCAGCGACAGGATCTGAAATCGACAGATTCATCCATTCTTACAAACACTTCCTTTGTTCTTCTATGCTTGTTTGCTGAACACTTGGGAGCTGGTTTGCACCTTATGAGTTCACAGAGAAATTAGGGAAACCGTATCACCAGATTTCTCCGGGGGGGGGAGAAAGTCTCCAACGTTTTCTTGGTTGTGGGGCTTACCATTAGCAGTGGCAGTACCAAAACTTCTTTCTCCCACCTCCCTCTAGAGTTTAGTGGTGTTGTTTTTTTTTGGGGTTTTGCTGCTGTTTCAAGTCACAACAGCAGCAACCGTGTTGGTAGTTTCCTCATTTTGCCTCCGCCACAATGCTCTGGCCCTAGGCTCATGCTGGGGTAAATTTCGGTCTGAATATTTACATAAATTCAACAAATTCACACTTCCTAAACCAATAAGTGGAAAGGGGCAGAGTTCTATACTGGTATGTGCACTCTCCCAAATGGTGTGATACAGTTATCCGCTCATCAATATGCACACGTTATAGAAAAACGTGCACAGAAATACTTTATAATAGGGAAAGTAAGTTGGAAAAAAAATTGTGTACATTAGCAAAAAGTGCACCCCAAAATGAACAGATTGAGGAAAGTGCATAGGAAAATGCATACATTAGCAGTGTGCATGAAAATGCATACTGGCTTTGTGCAGATTTAAAAAAATCTTATATTGATGCGGAATTGGCTCAAACTGAATGTACGTTCTGAAAAATGAGAAATGGAAAAGCACTGTCAGGTTCATCCATCCCTTACGTTGGGGAATATTTTTTTTTGCAAACTGGTCCTCTTTTTCTAAGGTGTTGGAAAGAAGAAAAATCTCAAGTCATTTTCTTTTGAAAATGTCTTCTGAATTTATTTATTTTTGTTCAGCTTTAGTGTGAGTTGACCATACCTATGTGCTGCTGCTTCTAGTGGTGAGCCACTAGAACTACAGGACCAGAGAGAGCCTTCCCAGACTGTCTTTTCATTGGCTCCCCCTATCAGCACTAAGCTGGAGATAGCTATTCAAATGAACCTTGGCCCGGGAATCATCAGTTAAGGCAAGAGGTTAATTCCATCATGGAACAACCTGGGATTCAGAGCTGGGGGCAAAGCAGGAATTGGCATCTGACCTATGCATTAGCCTGGGAGTTGGGGATCAGGTGAGTACATATCAGAATTTGTAAAGAACAAATTCCTTAATCATCTATCCATACAGCCTACTGTAGACACTGCTTGACCATCTCACCAGCTATTTGTGAGAATTAGGTACTAGCCAATAGTATTTATTTATTTATTTATTTATTTATTTATTTATGGCATTTATATGCCATGGAATATATTAAAATCCCTCGGTGGTTCACAATGTAGTACATGAAATTACACCATCTCTTGAAATAGCAGGAATGGACAGGGATTTGGGGTACAGGCATGCAGCTAATACATACCTGATTGGTTAGTCTAGTCACTCTCCCTGATTGGTTGGGCTAAATATTTTCAGAAACAAATTTCCTAATCGATTTCCTCAGAATTTTCTTTTTCAGACTCCCTTTCCGCCAAACAAACAAACAAACAAACAAACAGAAAATACTGGAGGATTTGAGCTCCCGACGCTGAGAGAACATTCTTCAAAATAGCCCTACCAATGTTGCCACCTGAACATGGGATAGAGGATTTCAGGTGCAACCATGGATCTAGTTTTGAGAGTATTGTTTTAATGTTGTTGACGGAAGACATGGGCATGTTCCCAACCCCTCCCAGTCTGCCTCTCTCAGCCTACTGCTTCCTTCATCCAAGGATGAACAAACAAAATATTAGTATTAACTGAGCTGAAATTTCTTTGAAGAGAACTTTATTGTCTGCCCTCAGACTGATGCAGAATTCTCCTGTTTCCTCCGAAAATGTTTGGTTAAGTGACCCACCCCAATTTTTGCTGCCTGTAAACAAACGAGAGGCCATTTTGGAGGCTAAGATGTACAATAAGCTCACACATGCACAGAATGCACCCAATGACAGTGAAGGGAGGGGGAGGGACTTGTCCATCTCCTAGCAACAGCCTGCTTCTCCCCTTTATGGATGAAAATAACTCTGGAAGTCGAGCTGGCTTGCTCTAAGGCCTTTGAAAATCCAGTTCCCTCTCTCCCTGCTGCTGCACAAGACTAGGGGGGGATGCTGGGAAGAGGCTTACAAATATGTCTCCTCACTAGTCTAATGAGGTGAGAGACAGAGGAGAGAGAGGGAGAGAGGGAGAGAGAGAGAGAGAGAGAGAGAGAGAGTTCCTCCGGCTAATTTTCCAGCCAGCAACCACTGCATCGCTTGTGTGCAGCTGGAGGGATAAATCCTTCTTCTCGATTAGCGGCGATAGCTTCGAGGCGTTTCACAGAAGATTTTCGGCAGGATATGGGTGGCAGCGAGGTACCACTTAGCTGCAGAGTCACGGCGCAACGTTTCGCATGAATTTTTAATCAAGCTTTCTCCACGGAGGAGGCTCCTTCTAGAAGATGCTTTTGCAGCCTAGGCGTGAGGCAGCCGGGCCTGCCAGGTTAGCTGAAGGGCTTTATGAACGTAAGAACATCAGAAGAGCCATGCTGGATCAGATCAAAGGTCCATCAAGTTCAGCATTCTGGACAGAGTGGCCAACCAGCTGTTGACCAGGAACCTACAAGCGGGGCTTGAGTGCAACAGAACCCTCCCACCCATGGTCCCCAGCAACTGATCTACATAAGCTTACTGCCTCTGTTACCAGAGGTTGCACGTAGCTATCAGGACTTGTAGCCGTTGATATCCTACTTCTCCAGGAATTTATCCAACCCCTTTTGAAAGCCTTTCAAATTGGTGGCCATCACTACAACTTGTGGTAGCCAATCCCGTAGTTTAATTATACGCTATGTGAAGAAGTCCTTAATTTCATCTGTCCTGAACCTCCCACCAATCAGCTTCATGGGATGACTCCGGGTTCTATCCACATTCTCCACACCAGGCATAATTTTGTACACTTCTATCATGTCTCCCTTTAGCCTCCTCTTTTCCAAGCCAAAAAGTCCCAGTATTTGAGGGCGGGACTTCACAGCCAAGAACATTTGGCAACATGTTGGGTAGGGGAAGTTTGGGGCCTAAAGCCATCTTTACTGCTACCCATTTGGAAGCTGCCCCTTTATTCTCCCATAATCCATCTGGGAACAACACCATCTGGGAGACCTAGTCTTATTCCCAGGAGACTTTGCCTGTGCTAAGCTCACTCCTGTTTTGCTGAAGTTTGTGCTCCCTCCCCCTCAAAATCACCAAATGACACCCTCCTCAAGTTCTCCACTTGCAAATGGGGGCGTCAAAAAGGGGATGAAGGGCCTTGGCTTGGCATTAACTGCACTCACCCATCTTTGAAATCTGACGTCTTGACTTTTGCCTCAGTTTCCCATTTCTGGTTCCCCACTTAACATTGACCCTGTTCAGTCGACATGCTAAACTATGGTGATTAGGCATTTTGAGCCATGACCTAGCGTGTCGTATAGACCATTCCTAACCCTGGTGCCTACACAACCATTGTTTAAACACACTTGCTAACCATTTGCTGCAAGAGGGTTAGTGGCCTAACCATGGCCTAGCGTGTCATCTGAACAGGCCCATTCTTGGTAATTAAGGCCTAGTGCAAGGCCAGCGCCAAGGGTACTTGCTGACAGACCACATCTTGGCAAGGCCCAATGACAAGAACTCTCTGGGGTTGCCCCTCCTCTTCACCATGGTTCAGCTGCCTCTCACTTTCATCCAGATTGCCGAGGTGGTGAGAAGGAGGAGCAACAGATGCCGCCGCCCACTTCTTCATGGGCTCTCTGCTTGTCAAGTAAGCAGGAACAGTGATGAGAAAGAGGAGGAGAAGCAATAGCAACTGGTCACAAAGGTGGTGAGGAGGTAGACTGAGTAAGATTATCATGACCAGGGGGCCTCCATAACCTGGAGCCAGCAGTAGCTATGGGACAGTGGTGGAGCACCTGTTTTACCTGCACAAGGTTCCAGGTTCAATCTACTGCATCTCCACTTTAAAAAAACCATATCCAGTAGCAGAAAGGACCCCTGCCTGAGACCGCAGAGAATGTTCAGAATAGACAACACTGGACCAGAAATCCATCTGCTGAGGATGTTCTAGCTCTGAATTTATTTATTTTTTTGCACGAAGAGGGGATCGAATTAGATGGCCTTTGTGGCCCTCTCCAACTCTATGGTGCCACGAGATGGACAAGTACCCTGGCCTGTATAAGACACCCCCTTTGATCAAAGACCTGATTCCTCGGATTCCCAGTTCTAACCTGTTATAAAGGCAGCAATGGAAAGTAACCCAATGGGCCTATAGTCCTGAAGGAAGACATTTTGTGATGGCAACAGGGGTGTTGATGGCAGCAAAGTGGGGGGGGGGGGAGAATGACCGTAGCACAACTGCGACAAAAAGGCCCTTTCTACACCTATTGGTGTAGCGGGAGGGCCTGGGGGCGATTTTGGACTTACTTGCTTCCGGAATTGTCACCCAGGTTCTACACAGGAAGCTCAACATCCTGGAAGCAAACAGGGACATCGGCCCCACCATTTTTTAAAAAAGACGGAGCCGGGAGTGCATTTGTGCTCCAATGTGGAAGTAAGTCGAAAAACAAAACAAAAAAAGCCATGACCCCGCTCCCCCTCACCCCCAACACCCCTAGCCTCCCCCTGGCCTGGCTCCTTCCCTCTTGTAGACCACCACTACTCACGGGGAAGAGGGAAGAAGCTGGGTCAAGCCCCCACACCACCCATGGTTCTCAGGATTGTCCAGGGGCCGCTGGAAGATTCGGGTTTTCCCAGGGTTTCTTTATCCCTGGGAAAACCCATGCCTGTTTCCCCTGCCCCTGGGAGTCCCCACGCGTCATTTGGATGCACAGGGATGTCATGACTAGGTTGGTTCCTCTTAGGCTGGAAGGAGCTCCAGACGATCATTCAGAATCAGGTTCTGAAGAAAAGACGGTGCCAGAAACAGACCAGCCTACATGGGGGAGTGGGAGAGGTGACTCTCACAGGTTCTTCACCAGCTGGGAATGAACTTTCATTCAGAACTTATCTCTGAAAGTGTAAGCAACCCACAAGCTCTGGGAATTCAGGATTCTTCTGAGGGGCAGGGCACTGAAAGGCTAGCTGATCCTAGAGTACAGCGCAGATTAAAACGGGCAGAGCTTACGGGAGGTGAGAGAAGGTTGGCCCGGCTAGCTTCTCGCCAAAGGCTTCTTCAGGACCAGTCTCCCTGACGTTAAAGCGTACTGGGAAAAGGCTTTCCCTTTTTCTTGAAAGGACAACGGTCTCAGTTGGCATTATTTTGTCTAGAGAGAACTTCCTAGAAGTTAGAGTCCCTTCAGGTGGGAAGAGATGTTTATTGCCTGAATAAAGCTTTGTGGATTACGTGGCAGAACTCTTTATTGTCTCCAAATAAAGCGAGGTGTTTTGGGAAGCACGAGAAGGGAGCACCCAGGGACAACCCCAGGAAAAAGGCCAGTGTAGAAACGGTAAAAGACAGCTATACGATTATGTTCCAAGTTATTTCATTTAGCTATTTTTAGGGCACCTTTTAGGGTAAAACCCTCACAAACCGCCTTACCATGCATATAAAATACAATATGAACTTTCATGAAAATAGGACACCAGAACATATTGCCACAAACCAACACTTTAAAACAGCAATAGATCCACAGCCAATAGCAGCAGATTATATTCTAGAGGGGTATTATGACATAAGCAGTTATGAGCTTCAGTCCATGAAAGTTTATGCCATGATAAATGTATTCATCTTTAAGGTACCACAAGTCTCTTCGTTCTTTTTCACTGCACCATTGAATCATAACTGAGTTTAAATGATCTAACAGCAATTTCAAACCAAAAGCACCATAAAAACATCAGAAAAAAGGGCACCTGAAATAAATGGGGGGGGGGGAGTCATTCACATCTAAACCAGCAATTTCAAACCAGCAGCACCATATTGTATTGGGTGTTAAGGTAACACAAGTCTCTTCGTTATTTTTGCTAAAAGGTTTAATTATGACTCGGCTAAAATGACCTCATCGCAATATCGAACCAGAAGCGCCATAAAAACATCAGGAAAAAATAAAGGCACCTGAAATAAATAGGTGGGGTCGTTCACATTTGGGGGGCCGTTCACATTTCAATTGGGAAAGAGTTCCATAGCTGTGGGGCCACCACACAAAAGGGCCTGTTGCTTTTCCTCTGGGAGCAATTGAACACAATTCTGTTTACATGTTCCTTATTTCGCTACATGTAAGAAAGGTAAATGCAGTGGTTTGGAATATCTTGGAAGGGGCTACGCCTGATCTCTCTCTCTCTCTCTCTCTCTCTCTCACACACACACACACACACACACACACCATGGCTATGACCCTGATCCAGACTGCTATAAAAATGGAATAAAAATATGATAGACAGAGATGGATCAACAGCTCTCTGTTCAAATCCATGCCCGCAAGTTATTTGGTTCGATTTGCAAGCTATCCTCATCCCATTGCTTGGTCCCATTTGAGTTTGTGCTTGTTTTCTGGGGATGGGTTTGAGGTTTTCCCCCTCACCAGCTCTGACAGCCATTGCCTTGGTTCATGCAAAAGAGCAGGACATCTGTCAGCTATCAAATGAGAATTTTTGTCGGCTGAAGCCCGGGGAAAATTGACAAGTAGCAAGCCAGGAAACATTAAATCGATGGGAGAGGATTTCCCTTGAGAAAGTGGGAGGGGGGGAGGGAAACTTGGCATGTTTTCGCATCAAAATCTTTTAAATCCTTAAAGAAACCACACGTATGCACACACAGAGTTTACAGGCCTCGCCCCGCTTCATCTGTTCACGTCGGTATTGTTGGGGGCTCGGGGTTGATCAACAGAATGGGGAGCGCTCTGCCCGGCGCCGCCCCCTCCCCCTCCACGGCGCTGATGTATCGGAGCTTTCTTAGTTACTGCGGCTCCGTGGTAAATTCATTTGGAGTCCTCCAGGGTTTTAAATCTCTCATTTGGCCAACAACGAGGTCTGAAAAGATTGCAGTTCATTTCGACCTGAAGTGGATGGAAGGCTCATTTACCCGCTGCAGGCAACTCAATCAGGTCGCCCGGCAATGAGTGAGTGACTTGTTCAGACCGCCAGTCAATATGTGTCTGCTGTGATAGAATGTCAGCATCCGTTGGCTGCTCCTGTCTCCCTGAGCTCGGCCTTTTTTCCAGGGCGCCTGATCAATGTTATTAAAAACACCTTGGAGTCGCTTAACTGCGCTGCCATTTGAGGGTTTTTCTTTCTTCCTTGATGTTGAGATTTCTCTCTATTTCTCTGCCTTTGGTTCCTTCTTTTCTCTTCTCTTCCCGGGTGCAGAGTTCCTCCCTTCCTTCCTTTTTTCCTTCTGTCCTTCTGTCCTTCCATCCTGACATTGAGATATATCCCTCCTCTCTCATCCGTTCCTTTTCTTCATTTTGGGTGGCTCTCTTGATCATTTCGTTTCACTTTCTTGGCTGTTGATAGGGTTGTACGGGTTTTGTAAAGTCCATTCCGTCTGCGATTCTTGGATCGTCAGGTACCTCTTGGTCCCTTGTCTGCTCATTGGTGGAATTAGAGTGTTTCCAATTTCCTGAATTTGCGCAAATTCAAATTTGCACAAATGCGCAATTCCCCCCTCTCCCAAAGGTGCATTTGCATGCTTTAGTCTATGGGGGAAATACACATTTTTGGCTGTTTTTTTTTAAAATTATTATTATTATTATTATTATTATTATTATTATTATTACATATTTTTCCTAGGACAAAATTTGCTTAAAATTCTGGATTTTTTTTTTAAAAAAACTGATCTGCAAGTCTGTGGAATGTGTGAGACTTGGGAGAAGCCAATGCCTGCAGAATCTGTGAATGGGATTCATAGAAATCCAAACTCATTTCCTTCTGTTGTGGATTTCTGCGACATCCTTAGCTGTTGACTATCTTTCTTGAGTTTTTTCCCCCTTATTTCTGCTGATCTTTGTGTGTGTGTGTGTGTTTGCTAATACTGAGTCTCTCCATCTCTCTCTTTCCCTTCCCACCCATGTTCCTCAGACACTGGTGTACACGGAAGCAACATTTGGCCATCAGTACTATTAGCCGTTGATAGCCTTTTTCTGCATGAATTTGTCTAACTCCCTTTTAAAGCCATCCAAATTGTTTAACCCCCTTTTAAAACCAGCACGTTATGGTAAACTTATGGTTAGTTCATCACATGGCTCCTGACCACATCATTCCATAGTTATACTATGGGGATCCCCTTCCTCAAGATGTGGCAGTGGTCACCAACCTAAACAGCTTTAAAGGGGGACTAGACTAGGGTGACCAGATAAAATCCAGGTCAGGGCTCCTGTAACTTTAACAGTTGTAGAGAAAAGGGAATTTCAGCCAGTGTCATTTGTATGCAGTTAGTTCCTGGTGAAATTCCCTCTTCATCACAACAGTTAAAGGTGCAGGCACTATACTAGAGTGACCATATACAAAAGAAGGCAGGGCCCCTGCAACTTTAACTGTTGTGATGAAGAGGGAATTTCACCAGGAACTAATTGCATACAAATGACACTGGCTGAAATTCCCTTTTCTCTACAACTGTTAAAGTTACATGAGCCCTGACCTGGATTTTATCTGGTCACCCTAGACTAGACCAAACCATGGAGGATCAGGCTATCTGTGGCTACTAGTCATGATGGCTACTTGCAACATCCAGGATCAGAGGCACCATGCGTCTCAATACCAGTTTTGGGAGTGTGCATTTTTTTTTTCATGTGCATTTTCCAAATGTACACATGCTGGCGAACACAATTTTTGGAGGTCTGAGAATGAGTTTGGAAGCTTGGAAAAGTATGGATGTGGACCGCAGCTTTCATCTGAGTTTGTGGTTGATCCAGAAGGTGCAAACTATATAAATCCTGATAAGAAAATGAACCAAACTGAATTTAATAATAATAATAACAACATTAATAACAACAATAATAATAATAATAATAATAAGAAAAAAACGCATACCTCATTGACATAGCAATACCGAATGACAAAAATGTTGTTGGAAAGGATGAAGAAAAGAGAGACAAATATACGCCACTGGCCATGGAGGTCAAAGAACTATGGCAACAGGAAAAGGTCACAGTTATTCCGTTAGTTGCCTCAGTCACCCTCATCACATCAAAAAATGATACAGAAAACCTCCAGACACTGGGCCTACCAGAATACATCCACACCAACATCTAGAAAGCAGTCGTAATTAAAACATGCTCAATCGTCAGAATATTCCTGAATCAAGAAAAGACCGCATGACTTGGCAAAGCCCGTCATATCCATCCAGAAAAAACGCCATGAGCGAGAAAGAGATAATAATAATATATTTATTTCTCACCCTCCTCTCCCTCTGGATCGAGGCGGGGAACAACATTAAATACAAATATAAAATACATAAAACTGCTTAAAACATATAAAACAAATACATTATGAAAATAACAATAAAACTCTTAAAATTCAACTAGATAGGCTTGCCGGAATAGCCTCATACATCCCTACACATGACTTGCTTGTGGGCTTTCCATGAGCATCTGGGTAGACGCTATGGGAAATAGGATGGCCTTGATCTCATCCAGCAGGGATCGTCTCGTGTTCTTAGGAGGAGGAGAAAGGATTTGTTCTCTCTTTTGTTCAAGGAACACATCCAAATCAAGACAAATTCTGTAACGTTGGAGCTCTGGCTTCTATTGCATTGCTTCATTCATTCATGCGGGCGAATCTGGGTGCTCTTGATGGAGAATTTCCCTTGCTCCAGTGCAAACCAAGACAGGGAGGAAACGTGTCACGGTTCCTCTTGTAAAATCTCTGCCGCATATAATCTCCCCTTTAATGGTCCTCATTTTTAAGTGCTGAGTTTTACCTCTGTGCCCATAAAACATGATTTAGAAATTCTTTTAACTGCTGCTCCGTATAAGGAGCCACAGATTGCTTGGAAACAGTCCAGGTTTGAAGAAGTGGCATCAGCCGGGAAAGATTGGCTCTTCCTTTACATGGGCCTCGATTCAGTTTGGGTGACTTGAGGGCAGGAAAAGATCCCAGCATCTCCTTCCGGGCCTGCAAGGCATGTGCAGGACAGTCCAGCAACGGACATATGCAAACCTCAGCCAAAGTTAAGGACCTGCTCTGGTTGGTCTGTTGCTGGTATCCATGAGGTACAGTACAGGGACAGGGCAGCACTACGTGAACAAGAAGAAGGCTGATGGTGAGCTGAGACCTGATGAGCCCCTGCCTCTGGTCCACCACTCCTAAATTGCTTCAAGGTGGTAGATTCTTAAAGGACCAGACTCTCGGCAGGAAGATTCTTCCCTTCTTTTTGTCTTTTTGTCCCCCTCCTCCCGTATGTACCTGCCCAACATGTGCTACACATATATGCCAAATTTGAGATCAATCCCTCCAAACCTTGATTTTATATGAATTTATTAAAGATAATTTCAGTTCTGACAGATCAGAATGACAGCTCGCCATGTGCGTTCATTCAGACCTGTCAGAACGGAAACAATCTTTAAGTAATTCATATAAAATCGAGGGTTGGAGGGATCGATTTCAAATTTCATACGCATACTTAGGCATGCCCCGTAAGCACTGTGACCAAGTTTCAAGCCTCTAACTTTTAAAATACAGAAGTTATAGGCATTTTTTTCTTTAAAAATAGGGATGCAAAAAATATTGTTTTTTCACGATATAATTATTATGAAGACGATACGGTTCACCTACGATATGAATGAAGCCGATAAATTTTTTTGGTCCAAAATGACGTTAACAATAAACGACGATATTTTTGGCATGCACACCCCTAGTATCCAGTGATGTGAAAATAGTATCCCAGGGGGTTAGGGAGAGAGAGGGAGAGAGAGAGAGAGAGAGAGAGAGAGAGAGAGAGAGAGAGAGAGAAAGGCAAAGACCTCTATAATTATGTTATTGAAGAACTGTTCCATTCGGTATTATTTAAGGTTATTTTTTATTATGATGTTGAGATGAGTTTCTTAAAGAAGAAAACTCTCAGGCTTTATTGCATGCCTTGCTAGAGAGGATCCTTGGGTGATTTGATAGCCTATTTGAACAAGAGGGATGCTTTATGAGCCCCTATAAAAACTGATGACCCCTCTCACATTTGTATTTAATGAAATCAGGAGGAGCTTTGGTTCCGCTTTCAATAACCTTCAGGACCAGCTTCATCCTATCTTGTGCATGAGCTGCAATTGGCATGAGGCACTTGGATTGCCAGTCCAAGAGAACATGCCAGAACACTGGCCTCCACCAAGTCATTTTCAAGATGGTGAGCACTGCAGGTCCGGTGACGGGGTGTACCAGAACTTTGTTCTGCTCACAAAACATGTGAGCATGCCCTGTTGGCAACCCTGAATAGGAGCACAAGCGGAAGAACGTATCCGCTGAAAATGTCTGCGAATTTTCAAACGTGCACGCATGTTCAATTTGCGCTAATTTTCCCATTTGGTTTTGCGCAAATTTTAAAAATGTGGCAATTTTCAAGCCAGCCGCGCTTTTGCCTAAAGAAAAAAAAAATCACCCAAATTTGGGAACAATTTGTACACCTTTCACGTTTGAGAGCTGTTCGCTTTGCTCAATTTGCCCATTTGTGTGAAATGAGCAGCTCTAGCTGAAGCCCACACACTGTGAGGGGGTGGGGGCTTCTTCAAAGCGAGACCTAATTAAACTGTTAAACAACTGTCAGACACATTTCCCTATTGTGGACTTGTCCTCCTTTTCATGGCTCTCCCTAGCCATGAGCATCAAGATGGGCCTGAGGTGAATGTGCTAAAGAGACAGTGAACCAAAGTTGGACTGTGCATTGCCTTGGGCTGAACCCCTGAATCTGATTTGGCCCACATTGCCCCAAATACGAGGCAGTACCGGGTTAGCCCAAGGCACCCCAAGATGAAGTGATTTGGTTCTGAAGTGCCTCGGGCAGATTCGGTTCCGAAATGCCACGGGGTGCCTTTGGCCGCAAACTACAGCGGCCATTTCTGTAGTTTGGGGCTGTAGATCTATGAAAACGAGAGAGCCCCATCTTACTTTTAAGTTGGGGCTCTAATGGATGGTAAAGGTAAGTCATGTGGGTAGCGGCAGCTCTGGGATAGGGGGTGAATGGGGTGAGTGAGGAGAGAGGGAGAGAGGAAGGGTGTGAGCAACCGAGTCAACAAGTGGGGAGTCCAATAGGCTCCTCATCAGGATTGTGCCCAGGAACCCACAAGGGCTGATCCACTTGGGGGGGGGCAAACCCCACTTCAGATTTGGAGTGGAATCGGGACCATTTCAGAGGCTCCAAAACTACCTCCAAGTCAAATGAGAGGGGGGATATGCACAGCCCTAATCCAAACACGTGAATAACTGTGACAGGAATGAGAATGAAGTGGAAGGGTGTCTCCCTTTCATAGCTGTCCTATTGGCCGTGTGATCATTTGGAGCTCAGAGGCTATAGTGAAGTGGAAATCTGGCACGGTTTATGATGATGCTCCCAAGCCCTGTTGACTGTCATTTGCATTCTGGGCTTGAAGTAGCCTCTACAGAAGCAGATGCCTTATGAATAAACCCCGAAGCGGGGCTGTAATACCATCCTTGTGGCAAAATGATTCAGAATAATGTTTCGTCAAGCTGTGCTTTAATAGGCGAGAGGTCTTATTTTTACGATCATTGGAATGTTTGGGGTCACCCTCTTAATGTTCTAAGACTGTGTTTTAAACAACATTTACACTTTAACGTATTGGAAAATCTCATCTTTCGCTGCCAGCTAGGATGACAACACAATTCAAATCCATCAGCGTGGCAGTATATTCAGATGTTTTAAGCATAAATCAACCTTGACGATCCATTTTCCTCCCGCGTCTCGCTAGTCCAAGCCTATCCCCTCCCCTAAAGCGAGTGCGGAGGTGGGGGGGAGGACATTCCTGAACTCGTACCATCGAGTTCTTCAACTTGTTCATTGCTTTTCGGAGTTCAGCGGAATATCCCACCTGAATAATTCAGAGGTGTCAAGGAGAAGGCGGAAATGGTTGTGGCAGCCCAGCCGTCAACGGAGACACGATGCTTTATGACCCCTTTAGAGCCGAGGGAAACAGATGTTTGAGCAAGGCAGAAAGTTTGCAAATTGCTTTGCGGGTGCCGAGCGAGGGAAATCGTGCATCATCGGGGGGAAAGTAAGTGACACGGGGAATGGGGGACATGGCGGTCGGAAGCATTTGAGTTTCAACAAAATTTGCAGAGCTGCTGGTGGGAAGGAGGACACGCATGCACACGCACACAGACACACACCCGCACGGGGGCTGCAATCCTGTACTCCGTAGAAAGGGAGCCGGCATTTCCATTGGAACCGGTAGGACTTCGGAGAATTGTGAAGCATTCCAAAACGAAAATGCACACCTGCCTAGGAAAACTAGCGCTAGGCAAGCTCACCGCAAATGCATCCATGTTCCTGACAGAAAGCGACCCATCTGTCCGTGCAATCTTGAACGTTCTCCTTGAATTTGAGAATTCGTTCTGTGCACATGGGGTTTTATGCCTGTGCAATATCAAACTGCATCGTGGGAATTGTATTTTCTTACCATGCAATGCATCATGACTTCATGCAGCATCACATTATATATACCTCTCCACGGCTGGTTGTTTCCATGTTGCCGTCCAAACGTAATGTTTGCCCGCTGATTGGTATATGGAGGAGAGGTGACCCCAGCATCAATTGACACCTTCACATTTCCTCCTGAAAGAAAAGGAGTACATTTTAGCTTGATTAATGGTTTTAAAGGTTTTTTTTAACTGCGTATATTTGTTGTTTGATACTGTTTGTATTATTTTATCTGTACGCCGCCCTGAGATCCTAGTGATTTAGGGCAGGATACAAATGTTTTAATAAATAAATAAGCCAACCTACCAGCACATTTGCAGGAATGCTGCGATCTAGATTCAGACTGCCCGTGCTTTGACGTTCACAATCTATTCTGGAATCAATACGAGTTCATAAGTAAGTGATCTAAGTTTGCTGTAATGATGAGCATTTCATGCAGGTTTTGACCAACAAGCCAACTAATTATGAACTTCAGCGGCATCGCTGTGGAAAATGTCAAACTTTAATCCTTAAATGATGCTATTCATAGTGCAATGACAACGGAAGCCCAACATAAAAATGTAGGCTGTAATCCAATGTACACTTTCCTGAGAGGAAACCTCGTTAAATGTAGTAGGTATGAGTGTATAGATGCCTTCCCCACCTTGGTGCCGTCCTGGTGTTTTTCATTTGGGGATGTATGCGAATTCCATTTTGGGGATGAAATCTAGATGGATTTTTCTGGTTCTCTGGTTCAGCCCTGGTGGATTTCGTTCCGCTTCCGCCTGCAGGTATTGACTCATTTTGTAGAGAGTTGATCCAATACATAGGCTGAATTCAGACAACACATTAGTCAATGGTGGGGTAATAATCAACTTTACAGTTGTTCATCTAGGGAGTACTCCCCACACAACATGGTAATAATCAACTGTGGTGTGGATTAGGATCAGCGCTGAGTTGACTATGGCAGCATTCAGAGGACACGATAGTCAATACAACTGACGATTGTTTCCCCCACACCAGTTGCTTATCGTGTCGTCCGAATTCAGCCATAGATTTCTTTTTCTTTTCTTTTTTTTTAATGGTGGCAATTTGTGCAAATTATTTTTTTTCTTTCTTTTTGGATCTTGAAATTTGCAGAAATGGAGTCGTTATTTTTAATCGTTTTTTTAAAAAAATTGGCGATCTTGCGCAAGTGTGCATGATCGCAAGTCTACCTGTCCGCGATGTATTCCCACAGAGATATATTATGCTCTTGCAAATATCCTTGTCAGTTTCATCCTCTTCATGCCCTGTTCTGTTTAGCCCAGCAGAGCCATATTCTGTACTCATCAAAGAACTTGTCAGTTTCTTTCTGCAAACCCCAAATCCTCAACTTCAGAGTTTCCCAAGTGAAGGAGGGGGTGGCAGCAAGGGAATTGTTCTGAAGGTGTGGAAAGATCTTGTTTATAAAATCAGTGGTCAAGTGATTGTTCTGGATTGCTACATGATAGACTGTGGTTTGGGGTGTTGTACGTTGACAGGGCAGTCTCCTGTGTTTTTTTTTTTAAAAAAAATCTCCCTGAACATTGATAAATTAGCATATCAAAGGGAAGGCTAAATTGATTCCTCTTCCCTAGACATAATTTCCTATGGTTTATTTCTCACAGACAGCAAAGGAAGTGGTTGTTCTGTGTCTGGAATGTACTGCTTTAGACAACTGCAGGGCTCCTGCAGTTAAAACTGCAGGAGCCCTGCCTAATGTGACCAGAAACAAAAGAGGGCAGGGCTCCTGCAGCTTTCACTGTTGTAATGAAGAGGGGATTTCACCAGGTGCTGCATGCCTACAAATGACACCTGCTGAAATTCCCTTCTCTATGCAACTATTAATGATACAGGAGCCCTGTCCTCCTTTTCATATGGTCACCCTAGTGATGATGGCCATCAGTTTGGATGGCTTGAAAATGGGATGAATTTATAGGGAAAGGGAGATCACTACATGGAGGATAAGGCTACCCATGGCTACTTGTCATGATAGTTATATATTACTTTCAGTATATAACTTCTTAGCAGGCCTATTCAGACAACACACTAAGCCATAATGGTTAGGCCGCTAGCCCTTTTGCAGCAAGGCCATAATGGTTTAACTAGGATGACCATATGAAAAGGAGGACAGGGCTCATGTAACTTAAAAATTGTAGAGAAAAGGGAATTTCAGCCAATGTCATTTGTATGCAATTAGTCCCTGGTGAAATTCCCTCTTCATCACAACAGTTAAAGTCGCAGGCACTATACTAGAGGGACCATATACAAAAGAAGGCAGGGCCCCTGCAACTTTAACTGTTGTGATGAAGAGGGAATTTCACCAGGAACTAATTGCATACAAATGACACCTGCTGAAATCCCCCTTTCTACACAACTGTTAAAGATTCAGGAGCCCCGTCCTCTTTCCATATGGTCACCCTAATTTATGGCCACAACCACAGCGTTAGGCATGAATTGGGACTTTTGATTGCAGGCAAAGAATCGCAAATTTAAACGTTCTCCCATTTAAAAGTAGGGAATCTTTTCTGCACTAGCCCATTGAGGAATGTCTAGCTCAGCAGTCTTACTGATATGTTAGGTTTCTGCATGCAGGGAGGGTATTTTTTTTTAAAAAAATCGTGGGGCATTCAAACATGCAAGTCCCGTTCTGTATCTCGAGGTGATACAGTCCTCACAGGGCCACACCACATGTTTGTTTTGTATGTATGGCCCGACTGTAACATGGATTTTCTCTCTTTCTCTTTCTCTCCCTCGCAATATGTTCCATACTAAAAGATACACAGGATTTGGAAACACAAACATAGGGAAAATATCCATCCCTTGAGTCTGAAAGGTTATAACACCAGCTGTTTTGCTCTCGAGCCTCCATTGTTTAGAAAAATGACATGAGCAGAGATGAATGAGCCGAAGGGGCATCTTGTTGTCGGTAAAATAGCGCCGTAATCTTGGAATCTCTCCCTTTTTAAAAGTAAAAAAAAAAATGTAAGACATCATTGTGGCATCTTTTACGGCAATTGCCTTTATTGTTTTTAATCCTCTTTATTTTGTAGCCGTTTATGTCCCATTCACGTTCCTTTTTGCTTTTTTCATTTTTTTTAATATGATACTTGGCCCATTTGGCAACATTAAATTCTATTCACCATATACCAACCTCTGTTACAAGGAAGATAAGATTCAAGATATATAAGAAATTCATTTCAGCTTCTTGTTGTTGTTATTATTATTATTGTTATTATTATATTACCTTTATTTGAATCCCGCCTTTTGCCCAACACTGGGCAACAAGGCGGCTTTACAACATAAAAACATATTCAGTTAAAAACTATAAAAAGAAATATACAAAAGTTAAAAATATTATTAAATAGATTTCAAGTGTTAAAACATTTCAACATTTCAAATACATATTAAATTTTAAAAAAACATAGATGGAGGTCCACATTATTCCCCAAAGGCCTGCCAGAATAAGAAAGTTTGTGCCTGCCTCTGAAAACATATCAAGGAGGGAATTCCAGAGCCTTGGAGCATCCACGGAGAAGGCCCTCTCCCGCGTTCCTACCAGGCGTACTTGGGATGTTAAATAGGTTTCAATATTAAAACTTTTCCGTATTTAAAATACATACTAAATTCTTAAAATCATAAACATAGATGGAGGTCCACATTATTCACCAAAGGCCTACCGGAATAAGAAAGTTTTTGCCTGTCTCCGAAAACATATCAAAGACGGAGCCAGTCTAGCTTCCCTGGGAAGGGAGTTCCAGAGCCTTGGAGCAGCCACCGAGAAGGCCCTCTCCCGCGTACCCATCAGGCATACCTGGGATGTTGGTGGGACTGAGAGAAAGGCCTCCCCAGAAGATTTCAGAGCACGGGCAGGCTCATAGGGGAGAATACGGTCCTTCAGATAACCTGGACCCGAGCCGTATAGGGCTTTACAGGTGATAACCTGCACTTTGAATTGTGTTTTCGATCAGCATTGACCCAGTTCACACCTTTCGGAATGAACATGGACTCGGACACAATCTGCAGTCAAAGTCCACACGGCTCTGAGTTTGCAAAGTGATCAACAGACCCCCCCAAAAAAATATGATATGCATTCAACAGCATGCATACTTTAAAAAAATACACACAAATATGATTGAATCGATAGGAAAGCATAAGCACATTTCAAAGATGTGCATCACTGATGTGTACATTTGCAAAAAAGAATGCGTGAAAAGAATGCGCTGGTTTTCACGTGAAAAGAAAACGCTTGCAAACTGATATGGACTTGAATTGGAACAACCTATGAGAAAGAATTCAGAAAAATCCCGTGAAGTTGGTTTGTGCTCATTTGCACATCGATAGATAAAATCCTGGCTTGGGTAGTGCGTGTGTTTACAGCCTTTCTCGTGTTTGTTTTATTTTATTCATGTATTTATTGTGTTCATAGCCTGCCATTTCCCCTCCAAGGAACCCAAGGCAGAATACTTGCTCTTCCTCCTATTCTTCATTATATCCTCACAACAACAACCCTGTGAGGTAGGTTGGGCTGAGAGAGTCTGTGACCGGCCCAAAGTCACTCAGTGGGTTGCCATGGCCGAGTGGGGACTAGAACATGGATCCCCCGACTCCCAGTCCAACACCAAAACCACTACACCACACTGTCCCTTCAATTTAACTAGCCCCTGTCAATGGGGCTTAATATATTTATTATCATTTGTTTTAGAAAAGAATAGGAAGTTGACTTATATCAAATCATACCATTGATCTATTTAGCCCAGTTTTTCCCCCTATTCCGACTAGGGATGGGTGAACGCACCCATGTCTGATCCATTGGACTCTCATTCCGCTACAGCCTGCAACCCACTCAGCAGGCTGCACGAGCTTCTTTTGAGGCTCAGTGGCGGCCAACGCGCGCTCGGCAGCCATTTGCCTGTGCTCCGGAAATTGCGCATTTCCCCATTGCGGAAATGGCAGCTGTAAAGGCCCCATTTATGCAAGAGTCAAGGTGTGAATGGAGCCAGTTATGCAATGGGGGAAATGCGCAATTT
Organism: Anniella stebbinsi; assembly: GCA_029215795.1. NCBI lineage: Eukaryota > Metazoa > Chordata > Lepidosauria > Squamata > Anniellidae > Anniella > Anniella stebbinsi. Next base: position 94,554,132 of record JARDYH010000008.1, on the reverse strand, counting down.
CCAAAGTCTCCACTGCGGTGCACAATGGATGCTCCAGACAAGGTCGGATGGCTAGCGAGGGTTTGCCAGTCCTCACAGGCGCTCAGAGAGCCGGTCCGTGCGCGTACTGCAGGTGCCCAACCAGGTATGGAGGGGCGGACAAGGGGAGCCCATTGGACTCCTGGACTGAGTCAGGGGCCCGCAACATCCCCAATAATTTTTACGAGCCCAATGCAAATTTGCAGCACGGACTCTGTCCACAAACATACCACAATCCCACCCTATTCATGCAATCTCATGATATGTGTTTGGACCTGTCAATGCGGCAGATCAGGAGAACTAGCGCATGAGCAGGGACAGGGCTGTGATTGTGAGCTCAGCTGCAGGCTTTCCCCTGGACCCTGGGAACTTTTTTTCCCCCTGCATTGGTTTTTCATATGTTCCTCATGTTGCGCCAATGTCTGAGCAATTTCAGCAGGTGTCATCACAACTGTGAAAGCTGCCGGAGCCCTGCCCTCTTTTGTACCCGGTCCCTCTAGCTAGTTCCACAAATGACACCTGCTGAAATTCCCTTTCCTACACAACTGCGAAAGCTATCAGAGCCCTGTCATCCTTTCCGTATGGTCACCCTACAAGTCTCGCTGGTTCTACCACTGTTTTTTCCATTGTTAAATGTGCCATCCCATGCTATTCTATGCACTTCCGAAGCTGCCCTTTGTTTGAGTGCCAAGGCCCTTCGCTCTGATCTCCGTGTCTCTGCTGGTCAGACAAGTATCTCTTCCTCGCCCCTGGACTCCCCCTTATTTCTAACACCTCAGTGAGCATGCACAGCAGTTGGGTGACCTCCGACCCAGTTGTCAAGGCGATGGGTGCTCTTCTGCTAAAGTAGTTATTTCACACAAGCATGGGCTTCCCTCTCATTCTCTCATTGGCTTTTAACACCAACATCTAGGAGGACGGCCAATTATTACCGTCACGTCCTATGCATGGCGCTGCCTACCA